>VXAZ01005489.1:0-42310 GCA_013399875.1 Gymnorhina tibicen | reverse complement strand
AAATTGTTGTTTCTTTTATCCCAGCATATTCTTATGTCATGGCCAGGCTCCCTGTTTCCACGTAAACTTCCTTTGGGAGCACAAACTGCTGAATCCACCTCTAGAGACATAAACGCCACAATTTAAATAAGGTTAATAAAAAAAAAAAAATTACATTTTGTTTAGGGCATGCCACAGCAGATAAAAAGCCACTGTGCAGCTGCCTGGTTGAAAACCCTNAAAAAAAAAAAAAATAGCATAAGAAGCCAAAACAATCTTTTTCTTCTAAAAGCAAACTTACAAAAACTTCTATGGAAGGGCATAAAACCTACACTGTTTGCCCAAGAGAAATTTCTAATTACTTAGATAAACATGGGAGGTAGACTGGGTAAATACATATCCAGGTTAGGCTAAATATTGAGGTATTTTAGAGGAATATTTATTGAGTTAAATATGTTTATGCATACACACAGAGGCATATTGGTACCTGAAGATTATATATTTTGGTATACTATCTCAGAGCCATAGCAGCTCTTAGGTGAACAAAGTTGGCAGTTGAGGAATCCAATTTAAAAATCCAATTGAGCAAATAATAAGAACAACATCAACAAAAATCAAAAACCAAAAAAACCCAAGATCCCCTCATAAATTTAATGGAATCTCAACATTATCACCTCATTCATTTGGATAATACCAACTTAGAAATATATTGGTGTTATTTAAACAGCTGCTTCCTTTGTGATTATGTGTTTATTATATAAACATTTCCTTAAAATCGAGATGACACATGAATACCTGGCAAAATCGTACTTGCCATATACTTTCTTGGATGATAAATTTTAAGAAAATAGACTTGAGAAAAAATTAACTGAATTATTTCCATGTAGAAAAAAACTGAAGTAATTTCAAAAAGTGAAATTAATTCTTCAGGTGATCTTTATATTTTCTTATGGACACTGGAAACCTTCTCTATGTTATTATTCATCCTGTCTAAAATACTTCTATTGGCAGATAAACCTCAGGGAGCTTTGCAGAAAGATATTTTAATTTATGAACTCTAAAACAGAATGATTAGAGAACACTGAAGAAACACTAAATATATATTCTGACAAGTGCTGTAGATTGGAAGGCTTCTAAAGGAGTATTAAAAATCAAATTCAAATAAAGACCTAAATAAAAAGTTAAACATAAGACAGAAATGTTGATATTAAGCTATCATTAATTACAGGCAAAAACGTCTTTCAGTTTTGAATTTCCTTAGTAGTTTGTAGGCAGTTCTGTTAAATGAAGGTGTTACTGACAACAGTTTTTACTTAAAATGAGTAAACTAAAATGTAGAGAAAATGATGTCATTGCCACTTCAGACAGTTGTGTATATGAGTGCAACTGGAGAGACAAGTGAGAAAGCATATATCACATTTTTGGCATTTAGAAGCAGAGAGCTGCTAATAGTTTTAATAATTATATGATATATATATAAAATATATTTTATATTTTTATATTTATATATTTTATATATAATATATATTATTTATATATTATAATTTAATAATTATAAATTGTTGTTTCTTTTATCCCAGAATATTCTTATGTCATGGCCAGGCTCCCTGTTTCCACGTAAACTTCCTTTGGGAGCACAAACTGCTGAATCCACCTCTAGAGACATAAACGCCACAATTTAAATAAGGTTAATAAAAAAAAAAAAATTACATTTTGTTTAGGGCATGCCACAGCAGATAAAAAGCCACTGTGCAGCTGCCTGGTTGAAAACCCTCTAGCTGAGCACTGATAAAATTTATCATAAGGACTCACATGGGAACGAGCAGCTTCTCAAAGCAGCCTGTGGTGAAACGTACAACAGCTAAAAATCTAAAGGGATAATACAGCTTGACAGTGAAATGGTGGCAAAAAGGGCTAAAAACATATTAGGTAAGGTTTCTCCTGGGCCGTTGGGTTTATTTACTGAGATATTTTGAGCTGTTTTGTAGCCAGACCCAGAGCAGAGAGTGGGGTGGCACATACCTGAAGCCTCCCAAAGAGCTTGCCTTCCTGCTGCTGTGACACACCTTGAGCAGGAGAGGCAATGGAAGAGCAAGGCTGGTACTAGCACTCAAAACAACCTGATGCTGGACTTTTGTCACTTAAATGTTCAGCTTTTCCTTCCTGCTGTAATTATTCACTTTTAAAGTGATTTAGAAGTTAAAGAAGACGGAGATTTTTTAGAGTACACCTGACCCCAAAGTCAGAATGTCACCAGAACCCCTGATCCTGCAAGGTTATAAGGTATTTCGATGAATTCAGAAATCTCTAGAATAAGCAAAATGCAATTTAGCTTTGTTCATTAAATGAATACATATATGTATGGTTTCTCTTTCTATCTCCAGTCGCTCTTGTGCTGCTTGTGGCTCAAGAGGGTAAACTCGACATGCAGATACCTGAGTCCATGTGGGTATTTTTAGCTCAGTTGTCCAAGGGTCTGGAAGCTGTAAAAAACAAGAGTAAAAAAAAAATCCCCAAAATCAAAGTGAAACATCCTCTCTTTTAAAGAAAAATCTGGATTAAAGGAGCTGTTGAGAACAATGAAGATCTGGAGGGTTAAGCAATAGCACAAGGGTTTGTGAGAAATCAGGCAAGCAATAGGCGTAATTGGTGACTAACGCAGACTTTGCTCGTATGTATCTGACACTCCTGAAAGTCTGCTGATTCACTCTGTGAAGGACAGGTTCTGCTTTCTCCTTTGCTGACATTTATAAGCAGCATAAATGAAAATGGTAGTATTTTGCACCTGTGTCGCACATGTGTAAACGGCTGTAGGAAGAATACAACAGCTGCAAATCAGGTCCAGAGAATTTAAATGAGAAGAAGCAGAAGGTTCATAAAAAAGCATAAGATGAAGACTACTGCCAACATGGACAAAGAAAAGAGAGAGAATAAGAGAGGAAAAGGTCAAAGGAAATATGAGAGAGAGAGAGAGGGAAAAACTGGAACCAGGTTCAGAACAAAAGAAAAGGACAGGAAAAAAGTTGGGTTTTTTTTAATGAAATCATCCACAAGCAAAAAGCAGGGACTAGTAAGAAAAAAGACAAGAACATAAGAAACAGACAAGAATATTCTCCTTCCCTTCCCTGACAAGCAAATCCTAAAGCC
The DNA here is from genome assembly GCA_013399875.1 of Gymnorhina tibicen. Classification (NCBI taxonomy): domain Eukaryota; kingdom Metazoa; phylum Chordata; class Aves; order Passeriformes; family Artamidae; genus Gymnorhina; species Gymnorhina tibicen. The sequence goes on along the minus strand of VXAZ01005489.1, from coordinate 39,184 downwards.
CACACCAACCCATCCTCTAACAAAGGCTACAAGGGAATAAAAAAAAAAGAAACAAATTTAAAAATGTGCTTTTCAGGTGTATTATTGCAGGGAAATTGAATGAAGAGATTAGACAAAATGACTCCCAGAGTAAAAAAATCACATTGGGCCCATATCTCGGATTTTGCTCCATGACAGTCCTGCATGCACCAAATATATTTTTGAAATCTTTGTCCTTTTGGTGCCTTTTCACGGTGCAGCCCTCCTTGCATTATATGAGGTATTTGTTTAGCATCCTTCAAGCTGACAATGGGGAGCCAGGCTCTGTCCCAAACAATCAGGAGGCATAAGAGTGGAAGCTCTGATTAACGTTGCAGGACTGGCATGTCATCATGAGCAGTGGGGGGACAGCTGCTTGCATGCCAATTCTGCATGGCATGCTGTCCTTTCTCTCCAGTACAGTTCCCATCTCACTTCTAATGTGGAAAAGGAGAGATTATTAACCAGGGTGGTAGACACATTTCTGTTCTCAAGAACACCATGATATCATTAATCTTCTGTCAAGTTGGCAAGGGCGGGTTATGTGGATGCAAGTATTTTGCAAGGTTATAAATAGAATGTAAAGAGAGAAAGAGACAGAAAGAGAAGATACTTTCCTGGGGTTTCCATTGCTACAATACCAACAATGTTAATGCTGCAATGGTTTACTGGTAAAAATACTTTAAAAATCTCTTTTAAAATGTTTTTTTTAAACATCTGTCCAGAAAAGTGGAACATAAAATGGGATCTTTAGACTGTAATATAAATTTTCTAATCCTGTCTATGAAACAAATAGTTGATCAAATGAAGTGCAAAATGTAACTTGTGTCTGTAGTGGTTGTACTGCATTGTACACCTGGCTATTCCTACATGTGTAAATGTCTGAAAGGAAGAGAAAGAAAGGTATAGTGGGTAAAATATGAAGGCTTTTCAGAAAATATGTTTGATAGAAAGCCTTATTAGTCACAAGTAGCAAAGATACAATTGACTTATGTAGGTTATCCTAAATATCCATACCAAGTATTCTGCTTGGGCCTCATATATTTTATGTTTTTGCTCCTGTTTCAGCTTAGATACCAGGACACAGAAGACTGGAATACTCATCTCTGACAGAGATTTCCACTTTGGAAACAAACTTGGTTTGGAAACCAATTGTCTTAAGAAACTCCAATAAAATAGCTCACACAGAACAGAAAATATAGTTTTAAGGTCTTGCGCCCTGGATCTCTCAACAGGTGTAAGTCAAGACTGAATTATATTAATACACCATGTTTCCCTTCCCCAATCATGTAAAATACCTTTTTTTAGCCTTTCAAAGTTGAAGTAAGTAAGATTTTAAAATGGGATTTTTTCATTATTAATTAATAATTATTGCTTGCTTTAGGGAATTAAAACAGTATTTAAAAAAAGGAAGAAGCTGTTTATGACTTCTTCATGTCATCAAAAAAATGCTGTCTGTCTGAAGTTGCTCTGTGATCAGGAGTAGTAGAAATAACTTCAATAAAGTCAGGTGGTAAAATTGGCATGATAAATCCAAAAATTATGCATGTTTCATATGGTTATCAGAAAGCTATCTGCATATCTTACTCAAAGCATTAATACTGATTTGAGCGCTAGAGCATAGCTGTTATTTATTTCATTTGTCCCAACAAGAGTCAGTTGCTTTTAAACAATCTGCTTATATTATTACTTTACCCAGACAAGGTAGAATTTTATTCTGCATAGTTTTCAAAGGTCACACAGTGATAGTTGATTTTATTTCAATGCTAGAGACTTTTATTAAATTAATTAAACTAGGCACTTTTTTTCTCCCACATTTTGTCAGGGTCACATTTTTGTCCTACCTTGAGCAGGCCTAGAAAAGAAGAAAAAGGTTCGAAATATAAGATCATTTTTGCATGCAATCATCAAGGAAATTTTAAATAAAGCACCCTTAAGTGATTGAAGGCAGTAGTGTGCTAAGTGGGAATCGAAAAAGAAAAAGAAATTATCATTTTCCTGTTGTTTTTTTCACTCAGTTAAAGCTGAACTAAGTTTAGACTTTAGCTGCAATTCCAGATAATCAGAAAGTTCAATACACTTAAAAGACGGAGAATATTACTGGAAACTGGGAAGCCATTTGCTTGAGGAAGGAAACCAGTATGTTGTCTCTACTTCCCTTAGCAGATCTTGTGAACGTCTTGTAAGTTTCTCACAAACTTTTTGGAACTTGTATGCTTCCTAGAGGGCAGCTTCAGCCTTGTCTGCCCAGCGAAACATAACTGGATGCAATCTGATTTGTGTCTGTGAGCTCCCAGTACATGCCTTGGCAAAAATGTGAATCTCAGGTTTGTGACGGCAGGAGGGCTGAAGGTTTAGTCCTCAGTTCACTGGGTTACTGGATTTATCCCTGGAAAAGTTCTTCCTGGACCAATATACACGGTTAGGTCATGCAACCACCTTAGGAGATGGGTAAAAAAGTCTGTCTGTCAAGCGGTTGAGTTTTCAGACTCCTCCACTCCTACTGAAAGGGCTTCCAGAATCTCCTAATGGTTGAGAACACTCCTCTGATTACAAGCACACACTTACTCATTGCAGTTTATATACATTTGTTCTTGTGCCAAAATGTCCTTCTCTAGCAGTTGTTCATTACTACTTATGTATTTATAGACTGCAGTCATATCCTTCCTCAAGTTTTGCAAACTAAAAGAAGCCAGGCTCTTTTCATTCCCTCTCATGAGCCAGGCTCCAGGCTTCTCTGTCTGCCCTAGCAGGCTGCCTCTGTCATGTGCCAGCCTTGGTGAACCTTTCACCTGGCTGGTCATAGCTATGCTTGTTGTTTCAAATGTATTTTCATGGGTGCTTTACATGCTGGAGAGCATACTTCTGAATTTTTACAGGAATACCTCACCTAGCAAGTTTTTTTGCTGCAGTATTGCAAACTCATAATCTTACAGTGTATATGTAATTAGTCTACCAAAGTCTTTCTCCTGCTCCTTACATCCAACTGATGAATTCCAGCTGATAGCAGAAATTCCTGCTATTAGCCTCCAAGCTCATGCTGTTGGACTTTGTACTATTACATTTCATCGCAGTTCTTTATCTTCACTCTTCAAGGTCATCCACTTTTTTCTCTGAATAATGCATCATAAAAGTGCTGGCTTACTGCACTACTTACTGTTAAAACAGTCAGGCCCATGTGTTTTTCTCACAACATGTTACAAGCTGAACCTCATCTGCTTGTCTCATAGCTCTGCAGCCTGGTAATATTCTGCTTTGGACCATGGTCCATGAGCAGAATACTTCTGGGAACTGTACCACATTGTTTTCTCTAAGAACACCCTTTTCATTTGCAGTTTTTGGTAGTTTGAGAACAAAAGATATCAGAGTGAGGGAGTGACTAGCAAATGAAGGACAATAATCTTCAGGTGTGAAGCCAGCCTGGGGAATTTTTTTTAAAGCCTCCTACCTTCCTACATGGATGTCAGTATTATGAAATCCAGCTGTTGCTGGCTTCTGTTCAACACAGCCCTTGTCTGAAATGGAAGTCAGGCTGAAAAGAGAGGGGAACAGGATTCTGGCAACCAAAAACAGGATCAGGGGTAGATCCAGCAGCAGCAGCAAGCTGCCATATTAGCAGGGGTCATGCTTCTTTCCTCAAAATTAACCCCATTCCACCTCCCTGAACATGTGCGGAGGGACATGTCCTTGCCTGGATGAAGTCACAGATGCATTGGTCCTAATGGAGCTGAGACAGCTTGTTCTATTGCGGGACCTGAGGACCAGAACAATTGTTCTACCTCCTTCTTCAGGTCCTGGAGTAAATTAAAAAAACGTGTGAAGATAGGCTGGGTTTTAGGATTCTTCTCACGGTCTCACTATGGTGGCAAGTTAAGGTCATTTGACTGACTTGGAACTGTATTTATCAGACTGTATGTATGTTATACTACTAGGATTTCTTTTTGGAATAACCACATGACTGAATTTACTGCATCTATAATTTCTGGCTTGTGGATAACTATCACAACAGCTGTCTTCCTTTTGAATCACTGATATGTGCTTTATGTTTCAATCCATTTTAATATTGTTCCTTGGCCTCTCTGACTGAAACACCACTCCACATTATGAATATACATTTATCTGCATAGATTTTTTGCAGAGAGTGAGTGACAAACAGGAGGGCTTGAACAAATTTCAATAACCTATTGTTGTGAAAATGTATGTTCTAACCTTCCATAAAATGATTTCTAATGAAATTTTTTTGAACTGGAGTTGAGATTGTTCCAAGTCCCTTGCTTCATTATTTGTACATTTGATTTAATATTTTCACATTATAAACTCAACATTTCTAAATGTTGTGCCATGGAATCCATTTAGAAAATGCCCTGTGTTCCCAGACCAGATTTTCTAGTCTTTAATACTCTCTATCTTACTGCGCTTTCTTCCACTGTAATATTAGTTGCTGTGCAGGAGCTGTGCCTTGGCTTCTGTAATATTTTACCATTAACAGGGTAAAGCATGCAATAAATAAACCTGCAATATGTGCAATAACTAACTTTTAAGACTACCATTAAATCCTTTTAAAGCAGATTGATTAGGTTTCCATTCTGCATGTTTCTTCAGATTTTGATTTGAACTGAAGTGTTTCTTTAGGCTATTCTGCAGCTGTGCTCACTTTCCCGTACTGATAGTCATTCAAATCCATCTTGTGCTATTGTAACCTGCTGTTAGCCCATTAGTTGCAATCTGTGGGAGGAGAAGAAGACAAATTGTATCACTATTCCTTATCAAGGGACCACACAGTTGTTTGCCACTTTGACTCTGTGATGGATAGTTATCTTGAGATGTGACAGGTGTGAGACTGGAAATTTAGAAGGAAACAATGCAAGGGCTCAGTAGCATTTTGTTATTGACACTTGGCAGATAACAACAGAGTGTTAATCAATCTCTCGTGTTGTTTTTAACCCCCTATTCTTTTTGTCTTCAAGATGCTGTTTTTCTCATCAGACTGGCATGGCAGGAAAACAGTTCAAGTTAGATAGCAGACATTTCTCCTTTACAGAGTACTAGACACAAAATGTCAACTTCCATGAAAAATTAATATTTGTTTCCTTTGGCAACTTTTTTTAAACTTTTAGAAAATGGGCCAGGGGTTGGAAAAAGTAGTTTAAATACCTGAAATTATTTGCAACTAGACATCCTTTCTTGGAAAGAGAAACAGTGTTTTTTCAACTTTATTGTCAACACGCTTTTTTATCACTATATTTCCACAAATTAACTTGCTGTAGACCATCTCTTATTATTTCCCTCCTAGATATGAGCTATAGCAATGAAAAAAAAAAATACCCTGAAAGTTAAATTATCTTATTTACTTAGCTCTGCTCAAAGCCACGTGGTTTAAGGAAATGCAGATCCAGGACAATTTCTGCTGGTATTTCAGACTGAATCAAATAGATTTGGTTCCTTTATGACCTTTAGAAAACTGAATAATAGCACAAAATTCACAGTTTTCAAAAAGGTTAGAAGTGGTGTTCAACATGTTTGGGAAGTACAGAAAAAATAACAGCAGTTTACGTGTGAACTGAGGTTCTTGTTAAATAAGGATATCTAATAAGAACTAGAATTTAGTTCAAAGAGATGTCAGTGAACATGGGACTCCTGCCGTACTAGTGTGAAATGAGAGGCCTGGGTCCAAAGAGTTCACAGTTGAAATAAACAAGATGAGAAATGAGGAGGACGTTATTGTTATTTACTTAAGCGTGTAAAGTTATATAAACAGTGGTGACTGTCTTGAGGCCTCCAGGGAGTTTGCAGGAACTGAAGACCAGCCTCTAAGACCCTAAGCTCACATCTGATCTACAGGGAATTGGTAATTAATCTTAGTTTTGGATGTATGTTTGCTTTATTGCTTCATCCTGCCCTGCTATTTTGTATAAACCGAGTTTTTTACAGCATATGTTCCTGCTGATGGTAAAGGAAAATTCTAAGCGTACTAGTGGAGCCTTTCAGTGGTTCCACAATAAAGGACCAGCTTGTTCATATTCTGTGTTTTATTTTGACACTGTAGAAATTTGATGTATATTTGGCTGGCAAATTAAATAACATGTTTTCTGACACAAAACAAAACAGAAAATACGCAGTCATTGATCTTAGTAAGCCTGAGGGTTGAGTGCCCTGCTCATGGATTGTTCTAAAACCTGCAGAAACATCCAGCAAAGCCTGCATACATGGATGTCCCAGCAGCCATCCTGCCGTGATTTCCAATGGGGTCAAGGAGCTATATGGTAAGTAGGATGTTCTATGCTGTTCTTCAACTCTCACACTGTGGCACAACAGGTTGGTGAATTGGTGTGAAGGCACACTTGTTCCCAAAATCAGGTTTCCTAGGTCTAGCTGGAAGAAATAGACTCTGGATACCTTTTACCCCCTCTGCTTACTTACCTTCAAAAATTTACATCTGTTTTGTCACATAGCTTCTGCTTGGCTATACTTTGCAAGGCAGAGTTATGATGTACACCATATCAGCTTCTTCTGTCTGACAGACATTCACACAAGCTCCTTTCATCTCCACTGTGGGAAATATTAGGGATAGCAAGTGATACGCCACTCCAATTCTAAAACGTCTCTATCAAGTTTCCACATTAGTTTGCTTTCACCACTTTCCCCTTGCCTTCTGAGTTTAAGTAGCTGCCAATGAAATCTCAGAAAGGTCTCATTAGCTTTGAAGCTCCTGTCAGAGCTGGAGGAATATTTATCATGAGATCTTCATATATGAGATTTGAGAAACTTGTTTCTGTCCATCCAAATCACATTCAGGTTCTGTGAAAAGAACAGTAATCAATAGTGACAGTACTATAGGAAATAAAAAAATTCTTATGCACAAGCATTAACTAGCAACTCCTCACACCTTGCCCTTTAGAAATACCAGCTGGCCACCCAGTTCAGCACATTATGTACCAGTGACATCTGTTCTCATGTCACTGTGGCTTTCCTGAGCAGAAAGATAATTTGTGTGCTTTATAGCTCCCACATGTCTGACATCGTTATTCCATAACCTTGTGCTGCTGTTCTTGCACCCCCATGCCCCTAAACCTTGGGTCTTAAATGCTTCTCTGCCTTCCACCCCATCTCCATAACAGCTGAAAGGCACAAATGCCCAACAGCAGCTGGGATTCCGAAGAAAAACCAGCAATAAAGTAACATACCTCTAAGATGACAGAGACATGTAGGTTTCTGAATGCTTGAGTGACAAGTTTGAGTCATCCATGATAGACAGAATTTTACAAAGAATTACCTAGAGTAGGTCGAATAGAGGAAGTATATCAGGAAAGTATTTAAGATGCTCCTGTCACTAGGACTGATGATCTAGGTTCACATTTGGTCTAGTTGGAGACTTTCTGTGAAGTACTGCAACATTGCAGCCCAGTTGAAGCCCCTTTCTTGAAGGTATTTGAAAACTACTGAAATCCAGCTTCTTTTCAGATAGAACAAACAAAAAATTCTCTTCACTGTATGTGTCATTGTTCAAAACAGAGCAAAGGATTGCATTAAAGCAGAAATTACCAGGCTGCAGTATACATATTAATCATTATATCTGAAATACTTCCAAGTGATACCCAGAAACTGCTTTGGGTTGTCTTTGTGCCACATATTCACAGCCTGCTCCAAACAAAGGAAACCCTGCGGACTCCAGCATTCATACGGCTTCCTTGTGCAAAGAGAATTAAATACCTAAATATCATTAAAGATCTACACTTTAATATCCTACTTTTAGAATAGGGATTATTTTATGACATTTCTGCTGGTTACTATTATATAAATGTCTAGGAAAAAGAAGTGTTTGATGGTGTGTGTGTTCAGTACATATTATGGTGGGCCTTGATTTTGACTGGGGCTTGATGGCTACCGTAATACAAACAAATAATAATAGCTTAAGAATATCAAAGAGAAAAGGAGAACAGAATGCCTCTTATGCTTAGAAAAACATTAGGTCAATTGATCTAGATTTCAGAAAGCAGTAGATGAGAAGAAAAGTGTAACTTGCTTTGGTTAGTAGAAATCTGTTAGCCTTTGATTTACTTGTAAAGCTGTTTAGCACACTGGTAAGTACAAAAAGAGTAAAGAGAACATAATATATCAGTGTAGTTGCTAATATTCTTTACAAAGAGCTAGTAAGGAACAAAAAGAATAGCCATGAGAGAATTTTTATCTAATACAATCCTTTGCTCAGTCTTGAGCAGTGTTCTATCTAATAAAATTCTTTTCTCCCTAGTTAATCAGAACAGGGTTCAGATGAAATAAAATAATTTGCAGATGAGTTGCTAATATGTCCTGTCATGCATGCCCTCCCTCCTAACAGCATGTCTTTCTAGCCTGTTAAAATACTTATATCATATGGAAAGACCTGAAAAGTTTGAACATTTTGGTCCACTGCCAAGAAAAACTATTTATCAATGGTACATACTGTGCTGATATATACCACAAGAACAGATTTTTAACTAAGAATGAACATTAGGACAGGACCCTTTCCCTTCTCCTAGTGCATTAAGACAGACTGGGATGCTGTGCTCTCTTCTCCAGAACCTTCATGAAGAAGCCTCAAATCTATCTTAGTAATGCAGTTCTGTTAAACTGAGTATCAGAGTTCTTGTAAGATTCAAAGTCATTAATCTCACAAGCCTCCCAAGAAGCAGTACCATGCTGCTGTCACACTCCATGGATGAAGAATTAAGGTGCAGGAAGTTTATGCGGATGGTGTGTAGGTGGCTGTAGGTGGTAGGATGTGCTTTCATGCCTGGAAGGGCATGTGTTAAATAGCTGTACTATGTCATATATTTTCTACATAAAATGTAGCCCCATGTATTGAACAAGAAGTACCAGCTTTGCTGCAGGGTAGCTGTTGACTCTGAACCAACCCATAACTGTGTCAGCACATTCACAGTATTCCTCAAAGTAATTTCTGGACTACTTACTCATCAAATTAGGTGTGAGTTTTAAGAATGCACTTTTTGCACCTGTACGGAATAGTGTGTCATGAAAAAGACTTTATTTCCTTTGGCAGTCAAGCTAACACCTTCAAAGAAGCTCAGGGAGAGGAACCTCAAAAATGCCATTAAGAATATCAGACAGATCTTGCTTGAGCTGGAGAGGGTTGTTATCATTATATGTTGGTATGCTCCAAAGGTCAGCGAGATCAAAAGCTCTGCTCAGCAGCCAATTAATGCATTATTTAATACCAGGGAAAATAGGAAAAAAAAAAAAACCATAATTACATTATCAGTATAGAAAAAGCAAGTGACTGCTATATAGTCTGCAAGTGCCACCCAGGAGGGCTGGGATAATTTACTATGATAGGATTAAATTACAGTTCTCTTACTTTTGGGGAGGTTTAAGTCTTCAACTTTAATATTTCTTTGGTGCATTAGCTGCATTTGCATTTGTCATTGGCTTGTACAATGGAATTTTCACAGGACTTGACATTTTGAAGTCCTAACTTAGCACTTGGTCCTACTGCCTTTGAAGTCAATGAGAAGATTGCCGCTAAGTTCAGTGAGAAGTTGGATCAGGATTTATATTTACTACAGACTCATTGTAATCTCAGAGCTGGTAACAACCATTTAGAAGTAGTATAAAAACTGTGATACTGCTGGGATGAGTTCAGTGAGGAGCAGAATCCCTTCACATTTAACATAACAATTTAAACAGATTTTAGAATTAGGTGCTCTCTTTGCACAGTACAGTAGTATCAGATGACACTTCCCAAAATTTACTGAGAAAAGTCTCTATATTTGCTCCGATCTGCCTGAATCCTTTAAAATGCTTTTGTTTCTTTAACTTCAACTCAAAGAATGAAATTTCCCTCTGCCACTACGGAAAACAATTTTCTGCAAAATGGTTGTTTTTCCAGTGCTTTGCTAAAATGGCTCCTGCTAGGATTAGGTCTAGAATCACTGCAACTGCAAATGCTAACCCTTTTCCCATTACACTTCACAGTCTGTATATGATCAGCTACTCTGTGTTCTCACTGTGCAGCTGCTCAGATTGCTATGATGAACAAACTGAGGGCAGATCCTTTCAAAATGATCTGAGGCTCTGCAATTGTTTTGTGAATGACTATTTATTATGATTATAAACTAGAGGGTGAATGTTTCTGATGGGATTGAGGGGTCCCCAGGACTCAAGTGAGTTGGTGTTTGGCTGATCTGACAACCCAGGTTTAGACTGACCTAAATGGGAGGTATGTTGCTTGCATGCAATCATGTTCCTTTGTGCCCGTCAAATAAATTTGCAAGTATCAGCCCGAAGAAGTATTAAAGCTGATTAGGGAAAAAACCTGAAGGTGGAAGAAAGTGGTCTCAGAAGTGTCTAGGTGACTCAAAATACTGATTATCTGCCCATTAAACTTGCACATGAGAAAACGTTGCATGCCTGAAACTGTATTTATATTTTTCCTTCCAAAGAGTATTCTAAAATCCTTAAACACTTCATCCAGAACTGCTGTCTCCTCATAATGCGAAAAATTTCCCAAAAGTCATGATTCCCTCTTTGACCAGTTGCAAATGAAACTACACTGAATATCAGTGTAGTTCCTTCTAACGGGTGAGGAAAAACTTTGCCATCTTTTTCCACAGAAGGTGCCTGGCAGAAATATATGTCAGACATTGGGTACCCAGAGAAGACGCATGGGTAACAAGTGCTGTAATGACAAAACACTTTTATTGCCATTATAATTTGCCAGTTCTGCTTCTTTTGCAGTTGTTGTTTGTCTCAGAGCTGCAAGAAAAAATTGAAAGCATGGTTTTCACTAATTTTTGGAGATTTTTTGTAGAACAGCAGGTTTTCAGGGTACAACCAAAAGCACTGATCTAGTTCCCTCATCAGTTTACCTTAATTTTTTTTGCATTTTTTACTTCTTTTTATTTTTTGTTTTTCTGCTGTCCTGTATAACAGATTATATCCCATGTTGATGCTAAATACTGCCTATATATGTAGATCTTTGTTACCTATACCGGCTTCTCTTCCAGACTCAAATATGCAAAGCCTCAGAACCCATACATACTCTAACACAAATCCACATGGAGAAAGACAGAATCCTCCATATCATGCTACAATAGTAATCTAGCTTAATGCAGTCTTGGAGCATAGGCTAAACCAGTGAACCATTTCTGCCTTACTGATGTGGTTTACATGAGGCACAGAGCCTGGGGAGAGAATGATTTCCTTGTAATGCAGTGATCCATCCACTACTTTATATATTGAATCAATAAATTTACTTGTTTATGACATGCCTTATGTTTGGGGAATCTGAAATTCTGATTTACTTCAAGTCCTTTTAATTATAGCATATTCATTGAAAACAGATGCTTTTAATATTCAACTTGAGAGTTTTATAAGCTTCGCAAATATTTTATTTGTGGTATTTTTCTGGTGCTCACAGCCAAAACTTCATAGCAAATTTTTCAGAAGGCTATTTTATCTTATAGAAACCTAGGGGAATTCATATTCCCCAAACTTTTCCATTTGCAGATTATACATTGTACTCTACCTTAATTTTTATGCTTTTAAAGTTTTCTCTGGTAAGGAAATGAAAGTATAATATCAGTCTCTGATGTTTAAAAATACATACATAAATTTTTGGTCAATTTGACTAAACAAAAGAGTGTAGTTATTAAACAGTATTTTATGTTGGGACTTTTTTTAACGTTGTACAGCTAGGTTAGCTATGGAAGGGCTGGAAATTCCACCATAAAACTCTTCTACTTGTGTACTGCATTTTGAATAAGTGAATCCACTGAAATTTTCAAGTAGAAGGCAGTTGAAGGAAACCAGTTAAACAAAAAAACTGAGCAATGCTGAATTGCAAATATGGATGTACCGCTAGATATCAGAATTTTGACAATGATTCATCTTTTGTCTATAATATTGCCATAGAGAAACTCTAAAAATCAAACTAAGCAGAAAAATATTCATGTCAGGCTAATAGAAGTTGTCAAGAAAGATTCACTCAGACATTGGTAGAAGAAAGGTTATTTCTAAACATCAGCCACTGAAAAGAAATCTACTCCCAGCCCACAAAAAACAAACTCTTAGACCCATAGACATTAGAGACACCAATAACTGTTAACACATCCACCCCCCACCAATGCATTCTCAGCCTTCCTGTACATCTATCATTGCTCCTACCTCCTGTCTAATGTTTCAGTGCTGATGCACGTTTTCTACCAAAACAGAAAACAAACTGATAAAAATCCCAGTTGTAGCAACCTGTTGTGGCAAAAAGAGTCCTGAATGTAGTAATTATGTAAAAGGGCAAAAAAAAAAAAGAAAAAAAAAAAAGGAAGAAGGATGTTCAATGTTCTTAATTGAGAGAAACATTAGGATTAGAATATAGTCAAATCGAAATCCTTTAATGTGCACATCCTAAAAAGCTCAGAGCCCTTTCTTTGGAATTCTGTTTTCCTGAGACCTGGTTGTGTCTTCCTTATTCTCAGGTCCAAGCTGTCCTTACTTGTTTTAATCCATGCAAAGGTACCTTGGATATAGATCCTCAGCAGCCCACAGTAGCACTTATCTTCTTCTGTGCCCCGTATTACTGCCTTCCATTGTTTTTCTTCCTGTCTCAATCAGTCATGCAAGAGGTTTCTCAACACGTTTTTCCCATATCTTAGTTTGCAAGGCAACGGTGAGCCATTCCCTATCCCCACTTCCTAATCACCTTATTATTTTTCTTACCTCGTAGATGTCTGTGTCCCTCAAATCATGGCTGAAGAGGGTGCATGGTGCTGAACCTCACAGCCCTGCTATTCAACAGAGAACACAATCACAGAGCTCTTTATGACCCTTTCTTCAGTAAGCAATTAACCACCAAAGCCATGGGCAATTTTTCTGATCCACAAACACTACTGAATTCACCAATGTTTTCTAGTGGTTGGTTCCATGACACTGAATCATATCATAGAACAAAATTGTAGAATCATCAAGGTTGGAAAAGTCCTCCAATATCATCAAGTCCAAAATTTAACCAAAAAGCACCATACACAGTAAACCATATCACAACATACCACATCTACTAATTTTTGAACACTTCCAGGGACAGTGACTCCATTGCTTCCACAGGAGCATGTTCTAATGCTTAACCAGTATTTCAGTGAAGAAACTTTTCTTAATATCCAACCTAAACATCCCCTATTGCAACTTTCCTCTTGTCCTATTGGCAGTTGTCTGGGAGAAGAGGCTAACCTCCACCTGGCCACAATCCCTTTTTAGGTAGTTGTAGAAAGCGAACAGGTCTCCCCCAGCCTTCTTTTCTCCAGTCTAAGCACTCCCAACTCCCTCAGTTGCACCTCTTCAGACTTGTGCTCCAGACCCTTCCCCAGCTCTATTGCCTTTCTCTGGGCAACTATTCCTCTTTCCACAAAGGCTGAATGCAGAACAGAACCATCTTTTTCTTTAGTACACCTTGTTTTTCTGAATAAGAATATGCCATAAAAATAATATGTAATTTGGTGTTTTCTTCATCTCCTAGTCTTTTAAGTACCACTGATTTCCACATTTTACTTTCTTGATGAATAGTACACACACACATACACACACACACACAGACAGTAACTGGCGTTTGCAAGCTGTACTTCCTCTTCCTGGATATTCTGTCTTCCAGCTCAGGCATTAACACTTTGGTACGTGCCGAAATGCTCTCCTGAATCAGAGCCCAAGTATTTAACAACGTGAAGTAAAATGGATGGACATTTTAATGTTTCCTCTTGTATGTGAATTACTCTTTCATCTCTGTATATTAGGAACATATTTTTGAGATCATTTTGAAATAATGCTTTCTTTTTTAACCCCAAAACAGAAACACACATCTTGAATCACCCCGTGTGCTTTTCATTTGGAGATGCAGGAGTGGACACTGGCTACAGTTCTGAAGAAGTTTTGTATTATTGTGGGTGCTTGGTTTGCAAGATTGCACCCACAGCTCATCATGTCATGGACAAACAGCAAGGACACATTTCAGGAGCAGGGGTGAGGCTTTGCTCCTTCCTCCTGAGCACCTTTTTTACTTCTTTATAGAGAAGAATGGCATTTCTCAGAAGACACTCATCAGAAGGTCATTGAGCTCAGAATTTTCTGACAATTTTTTGTCTTCTTTATAGTTCTACAGAAATAACCTCACACATTGTTGCTGGAGATTGGCCACCAGAGTTCTTTTAAAGTTAGTTTTTATGATTTGGCTAAATTTCTGACCAAAAAAGCCATAAAAAAAAAGGAACCTGCTAACTCATAGGTCAGCTCTTCATGAGTCTACAACAAAACTGAATGCAATAAAAATAGATTGCACCCATTCCTGCTGTTAAACAGCATGAAAGAAACAACAGAATTTACACTACATTGAAAGGAAAATGCCTTCTCCCACCCATAACAAAAAGATTGAGTTCAGGGTCACTTCCTAATAAGTGTTATTTCCCCTATTTTAAAAAGGTATTTTAACACCTGTATTCCATGCCAGACAGTATTGTCATTTTTTCCACTGACTGGCTTAATGAAATGCTGGAGTGGGGGGGCATGAGCACTCCTCAAACACTGCTGCTTCATGCCAAACACAACTAACCTGCAGAAGGAGGAAGCCAGAGAAAGCAGCAACTGCCCCTAATTACAAACAGACGACTTGCAGTCCAGAGAAGAATGGGGAGGCTTTCAGGATGGAAAAAGGTCAGGAAGCCCATCTAGGTCAGCCAGTCTCTGGCTTTGAATTGGCACTTGTACTACCCTTACCCACCCCCCCACAGCCTCACACACAGACTATTTTTGTTCTCCAAATAGTTGCCCAATGTATGCTGAAAACTATTTATACTCATTGGGATCGCCTCTGTCCTCAGTGCTTTTCGCCATACAGACTGGTTATCTTTACTAAGTTAGAGACCAAACCTCCTCTGAATGGAGAGCTCTGTCATTCCTATACAAGTCAGCAATAGGCTCTGAAAAAAATGAAACTCTTATTGCAGGAAAATTATATATTTCCATGGATCTTTTTATTCTGATTTCTGAAGTATTTTCTTCATCAAATGTCATTGCACCCTCCTCTCATAGATGAGGAACAAAACAGGAAAGCTGATGTAAAGGAGAGATACTGCACTCCAGTCACCCACTTTCTTGGGCAGATCTGACAAGCTGGAGTGTCCTGGGTTGCATAAGAATGATTTCCTCAATGCCAGTCCATTTTGCATCTGTACTGATTTTCACACTGAAGCTTGGATCCAGCTGGGCTGAGAACATGAAGCTAACCAAATGGAGGCATGAATTTCTTACGGATTTGTCCAAAGACAACCAGCAGACCTGTGGCCACAAGGAGTAGAGCATAAGCTCATTTTATAGAGCTTTAGTGGTTCTTGCAGCTCACTCTTTGTTGCTCTAGGAAGATGAAACTACATATGTTCCCTGTGATTTGGGGTTTGGCAGCAAATGCATTGCACAGGATGAAGAATGTATGTAGCCTTTGTGTATATTTGTAAGCATTTGCTTAGAACTAGAAGGTTACTTCGCTCAGGCAAATTAAAAATCCTCTAGAAGGAAAAAGGGAATGCTTGTGGTCTCTATCAGATATCTTAACAAACTGCACTATAAATGATTATTTTTCTTTGCATATTTCTTGTGTTTGACAACTAGAATTTGAAACTTCACTGTGTCAATATGGCCGAAGGCCAGAAGATCAAACAATAATCATCCATAGTACTGAAAAGGCAGAAAAAAAATGCTCTCTGACCTTTGCAGGCCACGCTGCACAGATAAATTTGCTAAACTTACTTAGCTACGATCTGAACTCTAATATTCTGTGTAGTTGTAATTTGCATGAACCTTTGTTCTGCATGATGAGGATGGTGGCCAAAAGGAGTCATTAGTGTAACTACAACACATTAGTTGTATATATTAGTAGTATAGATGACTGAGTTTGTTGCAGGAATTACTGAGAAACACTCCTCAACCTACAGCATACCAAGGGTCAGCCCGTTTGACTGTAATGGCCTACCCTGGTTTTATCAATGTTCTGACAGTACTTAGGCAATATAGATAACAGCAGCCAAATTGCCAAAGGCTAACACAACATTCACAGCAGAGCAGAACCAGAACTAGCTTTACCCCAAAAACAGTACACAAATCAAGGATATCTATCTAAGAGATAAGCAGGACAAAAGGTTTGTAGTTAGTTTCACACTAAAAATTCTCTCTCCCTTTATAAAAAGCTGTGGAGGGAAGGCAAAAGTATTTTAAGCATCAAAGAGACTAATGAATAGGGATGCCAGCATATTCACTTAGAGACTGTATTGTCAGGAGTTGTTTTCTGGGCTAGGATACTAAAGATAGTAGGAACCAGCAAAAAAAAGAACACTGTAAAAACGCAAATCTGTTAAATGTTGAATCTATTAATCCATAGCACATTTTTTTCTGAATCATTCTTACTCAGACATGCAGCTCATAAATTATTTGTTGGTTGTGGTCAAATGACTGTTGGCACTTTCGTAATTATCTTTTGTGTGAAAGTTCACATAGCATACAGAGACAATTCAATAGCAACTGAAGATCTGTGAGTTCCTTTAATGTTACTGAGAAGTAATGGCAGCTAATTGTAGAGTTGCTATATATTTGCTTTTGAAAAGTGGCAAAACTAAAAGGATTATATTCAATTTTAATTTATTTTCAAAAAAGAATACTTATTTTGTGCAAAGTCCTAGTAACTCACATAGGTCTTCTGTGCTGGGCATTCAGGAATAGAAAAAAAAAACCACAAGAAGAAGCTTGCAAAAGTAATTTTTGTAACATTACAGGCCTATTAGAAGTTCTTCAGTGAAAAGGAGGCCATATGTTTGTCATGCCCTGTAATATCATCAATTATTTGGGCTGGACTCTAAATAAGTAAATATTTTCTACAGAAGAATTACAATTGTGCAGTCTTTAACATCCTCAAGTGGGGCCCCTTTTCCTTAGAGTCTGTCCCTGAAGATTGAATAGACTTGGCATAAAGTGCAAACAGGTAACTGCTAATGGACACCACAGATACGGAGATGGTGGATGACTCCAAAACTGCTGTTGGGATTTACTGTCTCATAGATATACATGAATTGGTCACACTTCTTTGCTACTGCTAGTTGCCAGTTTAGGTGAATGTGTGGATATTAAACCAGCTGATGCTTTTAAACACTTATTTCCAATTATGAATACATAAAATGCATAAACTTTAGAGACTTGTTTTCATTCAAGTGAATGCTGGAACTTTAATTTAGTCCAGTGTAACAAATGTTGAGATCTTTGACGTATATCTTAATGTCCCTTTTATTCTGAAAGCAGGAAAGATTAAAAAAAAAAAGAGAATTTCCTGAAATTTGCTAGCAACATGGAGTGAAAGTGATTAATTTCATACTCTGAATAATAACAAACAGACTAAGAGAGACTCTTTCTCTCATATAGAGACCTCATAGCATGTAAAGACATCATAATTGAAAAGGAGGTAGAAATGAGACTTACTTTCATAGTATGGTAAATGGAAATATAAAGCTAAAATCACCATACATGGATAATGAACAGGCAACAGTAAATTTCAGGTACAAAACTTTCATTAAAAATAGTGCTCAAATCCTCCATAAACCTTCACACTGCCCCAAGCCAAAGAGGAAGGACAGAACTTGACAACCACTTGGGGAGCCTTCCAGCCTGAACCACAGCCTGATTCCGATTTTGGCTAGTTCACGGAATTCAGTGGGAATAAGACTTTAGTTCTGCTGCCTTTTGAAATAATACTTCCAGATGCCAGTGAGCTCTCAAAGAAAGTGGCCTTGGAGCCAGTATGCAAGCATAAAATATAAAGCAGAACAGAAATCTGAATTAGGTATATGAATTCCTGTATGTAAAGAGGGAATATGTTTTTCCACTTCAGAATTTATGGAGAATTTCCTAACTGCATCAGAGCTGACTGATAACATGATGTGCCATGGTAAGTGAGACACGGTTACCTCTTACAATAAGGCATCTCACTTGCTGCCAGACTATAACTTGTTGAGTTAGAAGTCTAAGAGGCAAACTCTTATTGTAGTTAGATGGTATAGTTTTTTAAAACTTTGTTTAACAAGATTATATAAAATTATTGGTTAAAGAGCTTGACTTCTTTGAAAAAGTTCAAGATCCATATACATATAATTTCTTGGAAACAATTCAAGATACTTTGATAATACGTTTAGTTCCAAAATACATGTGCCATGTGTCCTTTTATGTGTAATAGATTTAATGTACTTTACACCAAATTGTGCAATCAATTTGGTCACATTTTCTGGGAAATGAGTTTTGTATGTATGGGAGTGGATTAAGTAATGCAATGAATGTGGCAGTTCAGTCAGACCTTTGTAAATGAATTTTACAAAACTAAATGAAATGAACCTTCCCTGTATTTTCCTTCAGGAGAAAGAAAAGTTGTTATATGAATGTGAATGTTCTAAACAGTTTGGAATGGTAAAACCACTCCTCAGAGTCTGTGTGAACACTGTGGTACATCACAGCAATGGATTTGCTGTCAAAAGGGAATTTAATTGAACAGAAGTTTTCTTTGCTACCACTTGCTCCTAAGAGCATAATGACTCGGGCAACTGGCTTAACCAGTTTTGTAAATCTTCATGGATGGAATGATTCTGGAACATTTATTTCACAAAATCAAAGATTCATAGAATAGGCTGACTTGGAAGGGATCCAAAAGGATCACTGAGTCCAACCCCTGGGCCTGCACAGCACCATCCCCAAGAGTCACACCATGCACCTGAGAGCATTGTCCAAATTCTGCTTCAACTCTGTCAGGTTTGGGACTGTGACCACTGCCCTGGAGAGCCTGTTCCAGTGGCCAGCCACTCTCTGGGTGAAACGCCTTTTTCTAATATCCAGCCTAATCTTCCCCTGGTTCAGGCCATTTCTTCAGGTCACTGGTCACCACAGAGATCAGTGCCTGCCCCTCCTCTTCCCCTCATAAGGAAGTTCCAGACTGCGATGAGATCTCTCCTCAGTCTCCTTCTCTCTCAGCTAAACAGACCAAGCAACCTCAGCTGCTCCTCATACAGTTTCCTTTTAAGGCTCTTCACCATCACTGTCCTCCTTTGGACATTGTCTAATAGCCTAATGTCTTTCTTATATTGCAGTGACCAAAACTGTACACAATACTCAAGGTGAGGCCGCCACAGTGCAGAGCAGTGCAGAACAATTTTCTTCACATCAGTATGTGCTTCCCTTATGTTTGGGTAGATCTGTTAACTTGGAGTGTCTGAAAGATTTGAGAAAGATTTTTGTCTTCTTTTTTCCCCATCTGAAAATGTCATGAATTGAGCGAATAGAAGCCAGCAGTTCTCCATTCTTGAAATCTTTCTAAAAGGAATCCCACTGACATCTGAAAAAAAGGCATCTTGGTGAGAACAGGGAGAGAGCATAACTCGAAAAATGCTACGGTATCAGCTGAATTCTGCTTAAGATTTCATTTTCACCAGTGACTGAACAGGATATTCTGAGAAGTGGAGCTAAATAAAATGAATCACCTAGTCCAAAGAGAAGGAAAATAATTTCTTAAGAAAAAAACCCTATAGAATTCAAAATTTCCTTTTGTTACATCACTTTGCAGAAATAAAACTTCTTAATAAGGAGGAAAAATGGGAGATATTAAGTACAATAGAATAAGTGTGGAGGCTACTTGGATATAGAGAAGCCAAGGAAGGAAATGATACAGTCTTAGAATAGCCACCAAATACTTTGTTCTATGGATTGTTTGAGAAAACACTTAGAATGACCACCTGCATCATTCAATTGAAGTCACTGGCATTTTAAAAACTAGAACAGAAAAATATTATTTTATTTTTCCAGATTTTTTTTATTTTGAGGAAAGAGGTGTATCATCTTTTAGAATGGAATAAAATTTTTCAAAGAATGTGCAAAACTTTAACATAGGAAAAAAATCTGTGCCCATAAGTACTTTCAAAATGTTTTTCATGTTTGTCCAAATATCTTGGAATGAAACCTAGAAATGTTGCTCAGCTTCATTCTACACTGCTGTGCAAATATTACCACCCGTTTTTACTTGGCATTTTCCCAACAAAAGACACATACTTCTCTGAACACATTTGACTGAAAATGGAGAGGAAGCTGTAGTTCAAAGCTAATTACATCTTGCTCGATCTTCTTTTCTCAGTTATTCATTTCTGCTCACACATGCTACTGCTTAGCAGTCCTCACTGTTCTCGGCCTTCAGCAGAACCATCCACATCTCTTCCTGCCGTTAGCTCACACCATAAAAATACACACAAGCAGAAAACAGCAGTTAACAACTTTAAGCTTTCTTTACTGCACAAATCAATCAGTAATGGCTGGCATGACTGGGAGCATAAAATATGTTTTTCATTCCAGCCTTTGAAATTAAAACTCTTTTCTTCAGAAACTTCCAGCTTTAGGGGACTAGATTAGCGAGGCCAAACTGATTACAGAGTTTAGTTAAAGTCTAGTTCAGATGCAATGTAGTCTTCCTCCAGATCAGTTCAGATTGGTTTAGGTGGTCGATCTGGCAGTGAGAATACTGTAGCTCCGGAAAAAAACCATGTGTTTGTGGGTGATTGCATTTTTCTGTTGTAGTTTGAAAGTTGTATTGACTTACATTTCCAGTAAACCACACCAGCTTCTGAGTTTGGAATAACACGGTACCATTATATGTAATTCTGTTACTACCCACATCACAGTCTCTGTGTGGGGGAGGTAGGGAATACTAAGGATAATGTGTCCCAGTTACTAAATGGAGGGGGATCCTGGTAACACAGGATGCAGAAAAGGCAGATTTACTGAACACCTTCTTTGCATCAGTGTTCATTGACAAGAATAGCCCTCAGGGTCCTCTCACCCCGAAAACCAGGATAAAAGAGTGTATGAAGGAAGTGTTGCTGTGTTGGTCAATCAAGATTGAGTTTGAGGACATCCAGGCAAAGATGACATCCACAAGTCCATGGGCCCTCATACCCATGAGTGCTGATAGAGCTGATGGGCACCATAACCAGGCCACTCACATGTCTTGAAAGTCTTTGAAAGCTCATGGTGGTCAGGAGAGGCGCCTGAAGACTGGAAGACAACAAATGCTATCCTAGTCTTCAAAAAGCACAAAAAGGAGGGCCCAAGGGACTGCTGGCAGTCTGTCTCACCTCAGTCTCTGGAGCACTTCATTTGGGAGGCCATCTTTGTCCACATGGATGACAAGAAGGTGATCAGGAGCAGTCAGCATGGATTCACTAATGATAAATCATGCTTGACCAATCTGATTGGCTTCTACAATGAGACAACTACCTGGATGGATGAGGTGGGAGCAGTGTCTGCCCTGACTTTCAACAGGCTTTCAACACTTTCTCTCAGAACATCCTTACAGGCAAACTCAGGAAGTGTGGACTGGATGAGTGGACAGTGAGGTGAATTGAGCTGAATGGCAGACCTCAGAGGGCTGTGGTGCATGATCTAGTTGGAGGCCTGTCATTAGTGGTGCCCCACAGGGTTCAATACTGGGGCCACAATTGTTTAACTTATTCATCAATGACTTGGAGGAAGGGGCAGATGCCTCCTCAACAAGTTACTGGGTGACACAAAGATGGGAGGAGCGGCTGATGCCCCAGAGAGTTGTGCAGCCCTTTGGAAGGACCATGACAGGTTGGAGAGATGGGCAGAAAGGAACAGTCTGAAGTTCAACACAGGTAAATGCAGGGTTCTGCACTTGGGGAAGAATAACCCCATGCACCAACACAGGCTGGGGGCTGCCCTGCTGGGAAGCAGAAGGACCTGGGGAAGCAGAAAGACCTAGGGATCCTGGTGGACAACAAGCTGTCTGTGAGCCAGCAGTGTGCCCTTGTGGCCAACAAGGCCAAAGGCATCCTGGGAAGTATAAGGAGGGGCATTGCCAGCAGGTCAAGGGAGGTGATCCTGCCCCTCTATTTAGCCCTGGTGAGGTCAAATTTGGAGTACTGTGAGCAGTTCTGGGTTTCTCAGTACAAGAGAGACATGCAGCTCCTGGAGCAGGTCCAGGGGAGGGCTACGAGGATGACTGGGGGAGTGAAGCATCTTTCTTATGAGGAAAGGCTGAGGCAGGTGGACGAGTTCAGCCTCAAGAAGAATCAGCTGAGAGGGGCCTCATCAATGTCTGTAATTTTCCGAAGGGAGGATGTCAAGAGGATGGAGCCAGGCTCTGCTCAGTGGTTCCAAACAATAGGACAAGAGACAATAGACAGAAATTATGCACAGGAAGTTTCACCTGAATATGAGGAAGAACTTCTTTACTGTGCAGGTGACCATATACTGGAACAGACTGCCCAGAGAGTGTGTGGAGTCTTCCTCAGTGGAGATATTCCAGAACCATCAGGACAAAGTTCTGTGCCATGTGCTGTAGGATGACCCTGCTTTAGCAGGGAGGTTGGACCAGATGACCCACTGTGGTCCCTTCCAACCTGACCCCTTCTGTGATTCTGTGATTCAGTGATTGTGAATTTCCCTTGGTCTGTAACCCCTCCAGTGCTCATCAATGGTTTGGATTTAAGGCATCAGCTGTATTAAAACTACCCACATTAATTTGAATAGCGTGTGCAATACAGGCATATGTAAACACAGGTGTACATTTTACCAGTGCATATTTCATGTATGCTTTCAGCTTTCTTTGGTATGCCTGACTGCTGGTTACTGAGCAGCCACCATTGTTCTCATGCCAAGTTAATCACTTGATCTGAATATGTGAGTGTTTCTGAGTAATCTCTTTTCTTCATAATTAATTAAGTTGCAGACTCTCAGTTACTGTGCAGCAGATCTCCAAACCCTTCTTTAACACTGTTGTATTGTCTTGGCTTTGAGTTACATATCCATACTATTCTGGATGCCGTGCTTATAAATTTACAGTATTTTTTCACTGTTTTTAGCTTTTCCCCTTCTTTGTAAAACCTAAACACTTATGGAATCACAAGTTAAATAATATACTCCTTAAACATTATGTTGTAATACATGTGGGGCAAGAATAGCTGATATTTGAATAGCACATCAAAGATATACACTTATAAGCATATGTTATTCATCAAATGAGTATTTGATAAAGATAGTAAAATGAGGAAAGCTGACTGTGGAATTGGAAGTCACTAAATTTTTATAAATATACCTGCCCTTGTCTTTTTCCTGTTTTAATGGGTTTGGGGCCAAGTCCTTGGTTAAGTAAGAGAAGACAGTGATGAATTGTAGTAAAGGTGCACTCATCTGCATATCAGATGAATTGCAAGAAAATAGTTTCATTTTTACAATTATTTTTTTCCATAAATCTCCATTTTCTTATAATTCCTTTAGTCCACTGAGATACTACTTTAATTATTCTGCCCTTGGCCATTACTGATCCATTAAACAGTGCCTAACCACCCTTAAAGATGATGGAAGCTTGTGATTTAAGCAGGATATACGACAGCCTAATTCAAAAGTCAATGATACTAAAGAGAAAGACTTCAGTTACCTTCAATGAAGATAGAATGGGGCACTTGACAGGAAATAAAAACTGACTTGAAAATCCTCAGTGTGATCTTCACACTGTGCTGTACTTTCTAGGCTCTAACTAAGCAATCAATTACAGACTGTAAGATCCCTGTGGGGTCAGGGAACTTTTTGCAGTAGTCAGTCCTCAACCTAAACCTTCTTGTTCGGGAGGAAAAAGGTGCATTGTGAGACCCTCTGAACACACCAACAGCAGATGTGAGCAGCAAAATGGGCTGGGAGAACAAATGCCTTGCAACCAAGGCACCTACAACACCCTTTACCACATTCCTCACTGAGTCTGTTTCATAAGGGCTTATGTTATTGCAGCAAAATATTTTGACTCAACATTTTCTTGCACTGAACAATAATCCACCTTTGGATCATACACGTTTATCCTTGGTGGACCAAATCTGTCTTCCCATCACAGCCTCTTCTGGGCATAACAAACTGAAAACAGTGTGGTCTAAAATACTGATGGTCCAGCCACCTCAGTAGACTTTAATATAAAACAGCTTACAAAATAAACATTTTCTCTTGTTTAGTTACTTGCCAGTTTAATTTAAAATCTGACCTTGAATACAGCTTTCCTATTCTTCTGGCTTCTTTGCTGATACCTGTGTTTCAGGCAAAATTCCTGAGTATTTGAAACAAGAGAACTGATTTTTATGTGGTAACTCTAATTTTTGTATGGGTTATATTTTCAGCTCCTTCTCAGAGTCCCATTAATGGCTCTTGTAGTGTTGCTCTGGTAAACATACTGAGTGTTGAGTATTAAATATGCCTTTTACACACAACTTTCATTGGTTTAAAGGATTCTTTTACCCCCCTGTGTTCCAAAGACAGTTGGACTCTCAGCTTGCTCTGTGCCAGGTAGAAATGGTATTTTTCACTCTAGAGGAATAAAAAGAGAGAGAAAGCTGTAAGCAGGGAATGCTGGGAAATGAGCATGTTTCTCTTTATGAGTGTACATAGATGAAGCCTTTTAACTGAACTGACCCACAAAAAAGAAAGGATGAAAAGTTGCTTTTATCGAAGCTAATAGCTCAGTCCTTCAAGAGTCAACGACCAGTACAGTTTATAGCATTTCTATGTCAGTATAAGGATGTTGTAGTTATATATGTATATGTTAGTATATGGAGTGAGTATTTGGGTATCTGTGTAGGCTCCCACTGTTCACTTCCTCATCAGCAACTACCCAGTTCCAGCCCAAGTCCTCTTCCAGCTGGAGATGCTCTCATGCTCTTTGGCATGTATAGACATACAAAAGTACCACCACAAGAATAAAAAAATATGACCACAAATCATGGCAACATCCCTAAACTTGTGCTTGAATTAGTGGTAGTGTAGCCATGGAGACATGGAATTCTTTTAAAATTTTCTATCTGATGATTTACCCAGAATCTCAGGCAAGCTTTGAAGCTGACCTTCGTGTTGCCACGCAGTACATCATGAGCCTGCATTTACCTGCACAACCTGCACAACCTACTGGTGTGGTTAGGAATGCAGTGTTAAGGTATTCCACCTCTTACAACATAGAAACAGAGGAGAAAGGATGAGATCCACTCCTGAGTGAAGCACTCACAGGTATTTTGTTGCTGGTTTTATCTTCTGAGAATTGTAAATCTGGAATCCACTTAGTATGGGCGTAGAAGTCTTTTCAAAGACAAGCCCTCTATTCATTCTTTCCCTATGAACAATTGAAGCTGATAGTTGGAAAATGCTGGCATTCATATTTCTCATCAAAGAGAGCACAGTTGTGTAAGTGCTGAAAACATAACCTGGATCTCTGGTCTGCAAGCTGTCAACTCCAACTCAAGTAAGAAGTTCCCAGGCCTTATCACTGTATGGAAGAAGACTTCTTGTGTCAGGAAGGTCTCAATCTATGCTAGCAAATGGCATTTCTTGACTGTGCTGGCTGTCCTCAATCTCATGTGTGTCAGAATTAAAGTCCTGCTTGAAGTGACATCCCTCCCAAGATGTTGGGAAAGATATTCTCAAACACTGCTGTAACCAATTTGGGATGTAATTTTATTAGTCATTCTAATTACTTTGACATCCAATGTAGGGACACCTGGGGTTTTAGATTATGCTGTTTTCAGGACATTTACAACTGTTAAATAATTTCCTTACTTTTTTGCACAGATCCCATAGTGACAAGCTCTGTGAGAACAGACAAAAGATATTTCTTGGCTCTAAAAATCATGCTGCATTAAAAACAAAATCCTAGGACCAGCGGTTTGCTTTACTGCAAATAGCTGAAGAGTATATCTGAAATATGGAGGATTTCCAACAATTATTTGGGATTTATGCAGGAATTACTGGCTAGTGTTCTCACATATACTACAGTCAAACAAGATAATCATAATAGTCCATTCCTGACTGTAAAATTATAGACCATAAAGATATCTCTGGTATCAGGCAGATAGGTAATCAAAGTACACATCTGCTAACTCTCAGCTTAAGATCCTATTGTTCTCTGCAGTTATAGGTCTCCAGATCCACTCTTCATCACCCTGTAGCTAACAGCAATCATTTCAAGACAAGTAAGGCCAAGAAAGGGGGTCAGCCCCCTTTCATATTTCCTGTAAAAAGCATGCAGTTGAATGACTTAAAGTATCTTGTATCTGTTTTAGTAGATTTACTAAGCCCGTCAAAAGTTCAGATGACATATTTTAGATTTCACAGTTCTGAAACTAATGTGTTGCTGTTGAACTGTAGCTAAGAAACCTGCAGTTTAATGCTTACACTGTCCATCATGCCTGGATTGGTTTGTTTTAAGCACAGAACTCAGTCACTAATTTCTTAGACACTTCTGTCGTCAGACATTGAACAGGCTGAGCAGTATTACAATTATTAGGCATTTTTAATATTTTTTACTCTAAAAATGAACTTATTTCAAGTATAACACTCAACAAGCTAGATATTTTAGGATTTGATTAAACTGCATCAAAGGTACCTCCTTCTCCTACAACCGATTTAATCTCCCAGTCCTTATCTATGCAGTGACAGAGAAACCAAAGCTAGCATTTCATCACTCCATTGTCTTTTATAAAACTACTTTTTGTTCCCAAGAGTTCCATATCACCCTGAAAAGTCAGAAGCGTTCAGAGAAGTGACATACTATGCATGGAAAAAAATACAACACAGAACAGTGTGGAATAACAAATAAGGTGGTGTCAGCAGCAAAGACGAATTTCAAGACCTTGGATTTGGTGTACAGCTTCAGTCTCATTTCTAGTCATTAACAAATAATTCAGTATCTAAAATGGCTGTAGACTCTGAAAATATTTTGAGATGTAATTCATAGTTTAATGATTTCACAAGAAGCTGTCTAAAGATTTTTTTCTGGTAGTGTATTACTACAAGTAGCAGTAGCAGCTTTAATCGTAGTACAATATGTTATATTTTGTACTAAAAATTCTAAAATCATTCTCAGATACCAAACAGAGAGGTTTTAAGCAAACAGTGTACGTAACTGTAGGTCTCAAAGTTCACTCCTTTGATTTTATTCTGCACATCAGATAATATAAATCGTTAAGTGTACAGAAGGCTGAACCCAAAGTAGCATGCATTCTTAGAAGGTATGAACGTGACTGAAACTTTTGATGCTCATAGTTTACTTGTGAAATTAAGAAGTAAAATAAATTTGCATTGCTGTTCAACTGATAGCCAGTGTTGGAGAAGGTGAGAATGGTATGAAGTAGGAAACTATGTACAAATTCGTATGCTACTTTTACCTGCAATTTCTTTGAAATACAGGTAGAGTTAAGGAAGGTATAATTTAAAACCAATGATGGCTTCTTTTACAAGAGAAAAAAATAATTTGTTGCCTTCCTAGATGTATCATGACATGATTTTGTACATTGGCAACAGAAAAAAGAAGGAAAAGCCAAATAGAAGAAAAAATAGAAGTTCTGGAATAAAGAAAAATCTCAGAATAAATTTCTAGAAAAAGAATTAATTTGGAACATCCAGAAGACTGCTCTTACTCATGTTATCTGAGTTAGATCTCCCTGACTTGAGATCCTGAAGTATAGTACCACTTCCTTTGTGTCCCAGCTTAGCCTGAACAAGCCTGTGGTCAATAGATGCTCCAGGTTTTGTTGCTGTTCTTTCTGCAGGCCCCAAATTAGCAAAATTTCTTCAATCCCAGATTTCACACGGCGATTACTCTTGATAACAAAAGAGTATAATGGATTGACATCCTCATTTTTGCTGTCATATATCTCTCTACTAACCATGATAAACAGCAGGGAGATTTTAAATATTAAGCACTCTTTAGTAACTAGAATATTAAATTATTCTAATCATACTCTTTGCATGTGATTATTTTCCCTAATTCCTTTTTTTTTTCCCCGTAAGTCTACTAATTTCCAGATTTAAAATGATTCTGTGCCAGACTTGAATTATTTAAGGTATTTGCTACAGCATTCATGGGTTTTTTTGCTTTTTTTATTAAAATTTACTGTTAATGTCTTTTTCACATAGAGTTATTTAAAAAATATTATGTTTTAAATGTCTTGTGTCTCTCAGCTACATTTTATTGCTGGTTAGTGGTAGTGCAGTGACTGCCTCAAACAGAGAGGTCAACTTCAGACCAACAGAAATTCAAAAACAGCTTTAGTTGGCCTCAGACAAAGTCTGTGACTCCTCCTAGATAAAGTTCTAGATAAAGCATAAGATGAAAAAAATTTCTCTCCTCCCTTATTCCTTCAGCCCTTTGTCAAGATTGACAAAGATAGCTAACTCTTGTAGTATTGTGAAGCAATAAATTGTTTTAAAACAAAAAGCTCCCCCATGCATCAAAATACCTTTATTCTTGTTATTTAAAATTTTTAAGACATATGGGCTTTCATTGAATTTCTTTGTATAGCTTAAACTTTCCACTGCCTTTGGTAGGCAGTGCAGATATTATTTTAATGGTAAGGAAAGGTACCTGATTCATTGATGCAGGATCTGTGTTGATGCAGATCCAGTAACAATCCAGTGTTACTTGGAGTGTACAGGCAGGCTTTTTGGATACCAGAAATATTTCAGATTCTCAGTAAGTACTTCCTAGGACTTGCCATGTAAGTTTGCTATATTTTCATAAATGCTAAACCAACAAAGCAGCCAACCAAACAACCAGTGTGCAAGCACATAAATAGCAAATCTAAATAGCAGATGGCAAGATGGAAAATGCCTGTTTCCCTCTTCGTGGTTAACACTTGCAGCAGCCTGAGCTTCATTGCTTCTTGCTGCCTGCATAATGGTGGCCTTTGGGAGAACAGCAATAAACTAAGCCTGTCTCTTGTCTATTTTTATCAATAATGATTGTGATGATTTCACAAGTAACATGGTACTTGGAGTGTCCAGTAAACACCAAAATGTCATGTGTAAACATTGGGTTTTATTAAAGCATTCACAATAAATAAGAAATATTTCACAAATACCAACTCTTTCTGCTAATGGCTTAATGTAACATCCTTCACTAATTATCTCTTTAATGTGTCAGATGAATGGCAAGTGATTTGATGCATGTTTGTTATATATATTGGTTAGTTGAAATTTGCAGGTAAATATCAGGGCATGGTTCCTCTTACTTACTAGGTAAAGATATTTGTTATTAAGTATTTTTACAAACAACTTTGATGCTCAGATTGCACAGTCATATTCACCTGACTTTACACATCTTTTTTCTGGAATAAATATGACTATCATATAGCATACATTCAAAAGAGGAAAAACCAATGTTAAAAGGATAGTTGCTACCATTTACTTGCGCTTATGTAATGCAAAGTATACTTCTGGATGGGCTTAACCAAAGCCAATCAAATCAGTAGAATTAACCTAGTTTACTGGAGAGTCACTGTTTGGAATACCATTGCTCCATGTTATCTGCAAGATCAAGATGCAGTCATATTCATTCGAGTACGTTATTTGATACCACTTCTACCACAAGAGTGGCAAGTCTACTAAGCTTTGTTTAGAAAATAGGGTAAAATGATAGTATCAGAAAATATTGCATTTTAGCTGAGGACAACATGATGGTTCCAACCCAATCTGCTAAGACCATGCACTGCTGTTTGTTTTATTAGTGTAATTTATGATTCATTTGTAAACATTGAAGTTGCTTATTGCACAAATGACAATAATGTTAGTCTTCTTCATCGCTTTCCAGCTAAATTAAAATTCTGATTTTAAAGTCTCATGCTACTTGGTCTATAGTAACTGATATAGAATAAGGTTTCCATTAGAGAAAAATTTAAACATGATGTTTACTTTAATGTAGAGTTAAATTATGTTTTTACTGCATTACTATATTCGGAAAAAGTGTACATTACATCTGGCTATAATATCTTCTGTCAGGTTTTTTTTTCCTTACATTTCCTGTCAGTACTGTGTCTAATATACATGTGAAACAGATAGAGACACAGAAGGATGAATCAATAGACAAAGGGATTATGGTGAATCACATTTGGACTTCAGTTTTTCTGGAGGAAAAGAGGATTTCTGCAAATTTAAGATTGATATTCCTTCCATATATAAAGGACAACAGTCTTTGAAGGATTCTTTTGGGGGAAAGGGTGGTGTATATAATTTTATGTAACATAAACAAAAGATTATCTATACAATGCAAGAGCTGTAGAAAGGGCAAAATCCCATGAAATATCAATCTGCTGGAAAACAAAAACAGGGAAAAAAAGAAAAGGAAAATGAAGAAGAGGAATTTTGCAGGACTTAGAATATTCCTTAGGATTTTAATGAACTGTTCAGAGTTTTAGAGATCAAGGTGTTGCAGAGGTGTAGTCAATTGAGAACAAGATAGGCTGAGGTTACTTTTTACCATGATAAACTAGGAGTGAGACAATTGCAGTGGAATTACCCAAAGACAGCTACCTAATTGCTAAACTGGAAATTATTTTGCATTATTTCTTCTGTTTCAGGTGATCCTTAGAAAATACAATATACTGATAAAGAGCTATTTTTCATGAAAGTTAAAGATCCCTTTAGGAACAGTAATAAGCAGCCCCATTTTATTTTTGTTTTGTTTGTTTGTTTATTTTCCTTTTCTTTTGATTTTGAATTTTGTCTTTAAACCAGATCACATCTAGTCTTTTCTTGGAATAAAAGGTGTATCCAAATTCCCCGAAGTAAAATGTTGATTAAATCTTCCTGATGATTAGCTTTGTTGTCCCCCATCATCTGTGCTGTAAATTCAGCAAGCCTTTGGGATAGAAAATAATAGGCTTTCTTTAACAACCCATGCAAAACAACAGGACAAAAAGTCAGTTAAATCCCTAGTTCCATATTTTGCTTAGACTACCAGAACATATCTGGACTTCCTAGCACATGATAAAAACAATTAGTCTTTCTTGGGTATGCAGGCAAAGAACTAAAGAAGACCCTAGAAATATATGCTGTCACTAAATTCTCACATGTCATATGGCCACAAAACAATATGAGCTAAAAATGAGAAACATAGTACAGCTACTAAAACACATGAAGAAAAATAACACAAGTTCTGCAGTACTCTACACTGGATATTCATGAAAATATAGCACTATACTGGGGGAGACAAGATGCTTTTTTTTTTTTAATTCCTCCTGTCATTGAAGTAAAAGGCTAGATGAAAAAGAATAGCTTGCTTTTAAGGAAAATAATCAACATTTTTCCTTTAAAAGGCCAATGAACTCAACAGCTCAGCATGTCCTTTGCAAAGCAGAGGAGAAAGTAATTTTGTTCCAGCTGTTTAAGCTCAAGGGTCAGATGACTGAGAGAGTGCATTGTCTGGAGATTTTCACAGTTCAAGTTAATGCTATCAAGCGCTTTAATTACACCAATATACAGCTGATAAGAAGCCCTAATGGCCCTTTCATATCTGTATGGTAACTAGGACATACACCATATATGGGTGTAAGATTGATACCTATACAACTTTGTTCTGATAACTTGACTTCCTGTCAAATGATGCACTGCAGAAGCTTCTTCCAGCTTCTCACCTCTTTTCCTTTAGTGTTTCACTCTGCTAAGAAAAGTTATAGATATCTAGCATTGTTTATAAGCATGAAAATATAACAAAGACCTACGCGGAATTAAGGCAAAAATGTGGCTTACTAAAGCATGGTTTTCAGCAACATATTAATCCTTAATCCTCTGTTAGCATACCTGGTGGATTCCCTAGCCTTTTGTTTCATTTTTTCCAATTAGTTACTAACTGCAGTACAGAAACTAATATTTCTAATAATTTTACAAGAACCAAGTTGTGACTGCAATACTGTAGCATTAAGTTTGCTGTTTATCCTGGTCATGCAACTTCTCACTGAAGGGAACTGTTCATACATATATATACACATACACATACACACACATGTACACATACACATACACATACACATACACATACACATATACATATACATATACATTTATTTTTGTCAGTTATTTTATTGTTTAGATTCATTTTCCTATCTTGGGAAAGCAATGGAAAAAGTGTTGGACTACAGTATGAACATAAAGTTTACATAAATATCATCTCCTATTTAGCAGTTATGGCATGTACAACTGATGAGCAGTAGTACATAGCAGCAGCAGTAGCTGCAGGAAATATTCACGTTGGGTTGGAGACAAGTTATATCTTCCACTGGAACAGGGAGTTTCACTCATACACAGAACAAACTGTGGGTTTTGAGAAATAGAAATGCTTCTCTGAATGTCATATATGCCATTTTTGACATGTATGTGCTTCTGGAAGAAGAAAATTAGTTCTATAGGAAACAGCAGTGACACTTCCCATTGCACTTCACTCACAAAATCATGGTGACCACGGCATGTTCTGCACCTTCTGACTTCAGTCCATCAAAGCACGTTTAGTGTCTGGCTTCAATGAAGCTGCTTTTTTTGTTTTAATGAGCAGTACCGGAGTCCTTAGAGTTAAATGTGTGCTGAAGTGCTCCTCTGGCTGGGGTCTTTGCGCAGCGTAAATGTAGATTTGGCACACTAAGTTGTTGTCATTGTGAGAAATGCAACAATTTAGAGGAAATATCCCTGTAAAGATATGTGAAATGGAAGATCTCATCTCCTGCTAAATGATTGTAAGGCTTCTCACTGGTTGGGGAAGTAGCATGCAAAGTTGCTGGCATGCACATGTAAAGTGAATTATTATTGTATTAAAAACTACTTTCCCCCAAACATTTGTTTCTCATCTGGCATCAAATAGAGTTTAATTGCAAGTTGTTTTATGCCGTTTTCAAAAAGATGCACAGGAGGTTCCTAAACTTCCCATGTATACACATCTCATTATATCTCAGTAGGGTTCATGTTTGTACCACCTGCTCACAATTGGGAACACTTACCCTAATGTCTCTGCAACAAATTTTAGTACTGGGGTCCTTCTGACAATGCCGTTGTAATCTTCATTACAATCTTTTTTGTAAGCCGTTTCCAGGTGTTATGTTACGAGAAGAAATATGTAAATTTTAATACTTTCTTTGATTTAAGAACATACAGCCCAACCATTTTGCTATTTTTACCTAATGAGAAAGAGCAGCGAAGTTCCCAGGTTAAAATCTGAATTATGGTTGGTTACCAGCTGTTTACAAAACTAAACAGCAGAAGCGTAACACCAGATTATTTATATGGCTAAAATACCAGCTTTCGTGGACTGGCTGCCTCCTTCATGAGGATTTTCTGGTGCTGCCAGGAGAGGGGTATAGGCTTTGTATTTTTAGGACAGTTTTGGATACTATACATATTAATAATTACAGGATTTATGTGTGTTTAGCCTGTTTAAAAGGTATTGCCAAGATTACTTGTTTGCCTGTAGGCCAAAACAGTGAGTTAAATCCCACATCAGGATTTGGGCTCAGATCTAAACTAATATTGCAGTGTAATAATGGGAGAGCTGCTCTGCTAGAAGAGATGTGCCTTGGCTAAGGTGTTGAATCAAGGTATCACCCGCATGGCTCTGATGGTCAACCAAGTGGCAGTTAAGGACTTCCAAGCTCTTTGCAGGAGGAGAATGAGACCTTTTCCTGGATCCTCGGACACTCAAGCATCAGACTGACATTACCTCCTGAAATATCAATTCTGTTTCATACACATCTAGTTGAAAAATATTGCATTATAGTGCAATCAAAATTCACATGCATATGTTGAGGATGAACATGAGACTTTTCTCTCTCCCTATTCCAGTTTCTCACAAGAGGGAGCCTGCCTGGATCTTTACTTCCTTTCCCCTTCCCAAAGCCAGAGGTGTGGCAGCAGTATAGACAGGTGAATGCTGAATCCAAACCCCATTTTTTAACGTGTTTACATGGAGCATTCAAGCTCTGCCTACTCTCTGAGTGTCCAGAGCAGAGTCTAAGGTGCTCTGGATCTGTTTCCATTTGTTTTCTCACCCCAGCTAGATCATCCAGGCCATGTCTGTGCTTTACCCTTGAAGCATGTAGTGCTGCTGGTACTGCTCTGGCAGTGGCAGATGTTTGGGCTTTGATGAACATATTCACGTGCAGTTATTCTTTTGATAGGGTGCCCAAATTTTCTTGAGGAAGACAACCACAGCAGATATTGATATTTCAGATATTTATATCTGGGACAAAGACTCTTCTCCAGCCCAGATGCTTTCTCCTTGCCAAACTCCAAATTCTTGTTTCCAAAAGAGGTGTTAAAACTTCTCAAACTTTTCAGGAAAGCTCAAAAGTGTATTTCATAATGGGAAGAACTAAAAAAAAAAAGTGCAGGAGCTGGGACTGGCTGCCCCAACAGCCCCAACAGCAAACCCATTAGTCACCAGCTCATCCCAGACAGAGTATTCCTCTGTCTCCAAAAAAAACTTCTATGGAAAACCTTGAAAATTCCTGTGGAAGGCGAAAGCAGCCTGTTCATACAACTTGGAGAAACCAAAACAAAAAACAGGGTAATGCTACATTTTATTTACCTTGAAGGAGATGCAGTTCTTTGAGTTGCTTTGTAGATATCTCAAATATTTTTTTTACAAGAATCATGTTTTTGAGACAGTATTGCATCCTAGAACAGCTGCCCTGTAGACCACTCCTGCAGCTGTTGCCATCCACTGGGATTGCTGTGGCAGCTATGGAGTAGCTTGCACAGAATCAGGAGTATTTGTACAGTTTTGATGGTTTTCAGCATGTTGTAGCCACTCAAAAAGAGAGTTTCCAATCCAGCTTGCTCTATACAGCTACCAACCGCTCCATGAGCTGATTTACTAACTAGTGCTGTGTCCAGAAAGCACCATAACACCCTCTCTAGCAATTTATTCTCCTGATCTCATTTTTTCTGCAACTTTGCTGGGTGATCCTATCTTTAACATAAATTGTACAGTCCCACAAAGAGATAATGTATCAGATCATTGTTATTAGAGGAAAAAAAATTGCCAAGGTTCCCTGCAATTAGTTTGTTCTTCTCTGTGTCACACAATCTGTACCCCTTCTTACTTTCACCAGAGTTATCTGCATGGGCCATGCATTTGCTTTGTTCTCTCCCTCCCACCTACTTGATACTGAAGCTGTTACCTGTCACCCTTCCTCAAGGGAGGAGTAAGAGGCTGCTGCTCTGTGACCAGCTGTCAGGGATCAGAGGAAAATGCAATAGTCCTCTGGTTGGAAACGATTTGGGTCATCCCACTTCAGAGGTGCTGTTTCAATTACAGTTCTATATTTGCTGTCATGTGTAAAAATTCTTGGTGGCATAACAGAAACATATTGTTAATTAATTGCAGTCTGAAACACGTGTCAATCAAATATGTTTGCGGCTAGTAATCTTCATGCTAATCACTTTCTCAAAAAACACCTCAGTCCATCTGAATTATGTCTAAATTAATCTAAGCGAATCTGTACATCTTCTTTTACCATAAAGTGGTAGTAGCTTGTGTTCGTTTATACACAGACAGATAGACTGTCTCAGACAACTAAAGAATCATTTGAAATTTTTCTCTAACTAAATCAAAGTTTTCATTTTTGAAAAATTTTTCTGTGGAGGTGATCCATACCCTGTGATGCATCATTTTAAACCCTACTTTTCACTGAAATTATCTCCTACGAATTAGAGTTCCTACAGTTCTACTGAAAAGTCACCTCTGCATCTATAAAAAGTAAAACTAATCAAATCACATCTCTTTAAAAATAATGAATACAGGCAAAGAGAAGACAGCAATTTGGGCAGAGCTCTCTTCAGCTTTTCATTTACAACTATGATCAAGACCAGTCAGCCTAGGTTGTGGTCTCATTCTCTTGGTCTAGACAAGCATGTGGGTTTACAGATCAGTCACTGAAGACACCAGGCTCAGCATTCACCTGAAGTTAAATATTCTTCATTTGAGGATCTAGTTTATCTGAACTAGAAAGACAAATTGTATTTGATTTCAGGATCAATATGGCAGAAATCCCAGACCTCTCCACCCATATGGTAGGAACATATGTGTTCATTCCAGCTACACTCCCTTATTCCAACTCCACTAGGAAAAAACTCCCTTTTCCCCATTTGCTCTCTCTAGGATTAAGCCAAAGTCTATTAAAGTCTTTAGAAATATTTTCACTGATTTCAGCAAGCTCTGGATGGTTCCTTCCAGCTTCCAGTCATTTCTGTCATCCTTGCTATAATGACCAGTAGCAGCTTGACATTCCTCCCATTGACTTCTTCAGGAGATGGCTATTCCAGCTTGTCCGGACCCCAGAAATGATTTCTAGAGCATTTTTCAACTTACAAACCTTCCTCTTCATAGTAACAAATACTGGAAGTGGGTTAATTTGTTTGAAAATGTGTGTGTAATTTTGTCTTACCTCCTTTCCTGAATGCATTCCATGATTCAAACAGAGGAAGACTGTCTGCTATTATAGATGAATGACACACTTTGTCTGGGATGCCAGCAGTTGTGCATTGTAACACAGCACACTATACAGCACTGGTACCACAATTTTGGTCTCCCTCCATGCCTATATGCGGCAGAAGCATTGCTATGGAACAGGTTAGCCCCTGTAAAGTAATAGCTCTAAACCCCTTTCCTCCAAATTTGCTAATACTGAGTAAAGATGGCCAAAATACAGGTTTTTTTCATGATGTAGAGGAAAGTATTTCTGCATCTGGAGGAAAACTTTTTAAGAACACTCACTCCTAATCTTTTAGACCTAAGTTACATGTTCAACATACATCAAGAGCATCTGCAAGAACACAGCAACCTTGACGATGTTGTGTACAGACTGTGCTTAGTGCAGTCTTCCTTCACCCACAAGGAGAAGAGTCTTTCATCTCTCCTTTATATCTAGACTGTAAGTAAATATGCTTTGATCAGTTAGTAGATGGAATATTTCTCTAAGCAATGTACTCAAACCTTATGAATTCTCTTTTATTTTTTGTTTAAACAGGTGATTCCAGTGAGTCATCCTCCACAGTCCCTTCCAAAGATGTAGTACTTAGTCCCAATACAAAAGTAAAACAAGAAATTTCATCTTTTTCTATAAATATTTTGCTGTCTTAACAGCAACTTCTGTAAAAGTTGCCTCCCTCCCCAGAAGAAAAGTCAAAATTTTTCAGTTTACCTTTGCAGAGACACCTTGCTATATCAATAATTTGAGTGGCAGCTGCATGGTAAGTGATGTTTAGGAATGCAGTTACTGAGGCACAAAACCACATCGTAACAAGAGGAAATATCCCTATAGCACTTACAGAACTTTAGTATTAGAGTGGTAGAATGCTATTGAGTGGAAAAAGAATTTCCAGAAGAAAAGGGACAGAATCTGAGAATGTGATTAAAAATATTTTTTCCATGGTATGTGTTTTAAAGATGCCACACCTTCGCTTTGCATTTGTCTATTTGTCTCTCTCTCTCTCTTTTTTTTTTTTTTTTTTAAATAAAATGCATATTATTTCACTTTTGGAATAATTCCTGGTTTTGGAAGTAAATTATTAAAACTGAGCATATGGAGGTCTTAAAGTAGAACCTTATGGGAAGGCGGAGGAAAAAACCAGTTGATCAGGGCTGTTCTGTAGCAACTTAAACTAAAGTAAAATATTGCAAAACCCTGATGAAATAGGATTTTTGTTTCTGTGGGGCTCTTTCTATCCTCCATTTTTGAGTTTATTTCATGAAATAATTGAAGATTACTTTGGAACTAAATTCTTCAACATTCAAACACACATCTTTATGCTGCTTGCAGCTCTTTATGTGTTTCTTCTATATTGCTTTAGAATATAGAAGATTTAGCGCTTTTTTGTGATATTCAGAGAAGTCTACAATGATAATTATATATGTATTTATTTTTTAATATATTAAAAAAATGAATCTTTTGGCTTTTTTTAATATATCTTACCTTCCCGTAAGACTGAAGATAGGGTGTTGAATTTTAATAGTCAAATAGCTCTCTGTGTGGGCCTTATGTCTGCCCATAAGAGACAACTATTAATTTTAAGTGCTTTGAGCTAGGCTTTTGCCTCTGTGCGGCTTGGCTGGTGGTAGACGCTGCAGCTTGTCCCTAAAAGATCCTGGCTCAGGAACTCCTGGTGGTGCCTGGGCACCTTGCATGCAGCTTCTCTCTCACCCGTGCGATGGAGGCACGCAGCCAAGCTCACACAGGGCTTGTTAGCTCTGGCGGTACCAGAAGCAGAGAGTCAGAGGCGGCCCTTGCCAAGGAATCCGATGTTTATTCTGACCAGCTCCCAAGCAGGCCAGGTAGCAAGAAGGCAGGCCTCAGCCCTACAGGTTCTTATCAAGGGGCACAGACAGGGGAGGGACAACAGCTGAGGGCCAGTGTGGTGTGACCCAGGGTTAGAGTGACCCTCTGGCTGCTGACCAGCCAGAGGGACCTCATTCACACAGGTCACAAGACAGGTGAGAGGAATCCTACCAACGACTTGTGGGGGGTGTCAGACCTCTCAATTCACCCACCACCGAGCTCCTGGGCTCCCTGGTCCCCCAGCCATCCCAACTGGTGGCTCGGGGACTACAACAGGCTTTGAGTCCAGGTCCTCAAGCTCAGGTCCCAGTGTGCTTTGGGGATAACTGCACTGCAAATGCTTCCTTTAAGCCTATATTTTAAATTTTTTTTTTGCAAGGTAATGCACTGATCAAATGCTGTGTGATAGTATTGGTATTATTTAAGCGCAGGCAAAAAACCAATAACCTCCAAGGTCTGAATAAACCCCCTCCTCTCCCTGAGTTTATTCATTCTGAGTCTCCTACGTAAACGTTAACTGCTTTCATTATGGGTTTTTCTACTCCAAGTCAGCACCTTGAAATCAGCCATTAAGTTCTTAACACATTTTTTTCTATCTGTGCTTTACTAGGATCATGTATGATTTATTAAGCATGAATAGTGGTTGCAATGAAAAAGATTTCTTAGGGAAAAAAGGAAAGGCCAGGTAAATGCGCAAAAAGTTAACAACCTTTGGCCTTTAAGTCTCATTTTATCCCCATTAATGTTCTTAGATGATGCAATGTGTATTACATTTACACCTTCGAACACCCACTCCATCAGTGATTCTGATTTATGATGGAAAGCTTTGTCCTGAACTGCTAGTATCAGACTACTGTGGCAAAATGATCCTGTAAGAGACAGAAACACTGCAGGCTCTGTAATATGTATGACTCCAACTTCCTTGAGACAGGAAGAGGAGGGGTAATGAGATGCGTGGGGTCGATGGACCGATG
>VXAZ01005482.1:57601-89044 GCA_013399875.1 Gymnorhina tibicen | reverse complement strand
AAGGGAAGGGAAGGGAAGGGAAGGGAAGATTTACTGCTGCTGTCATTCCATGAAACTTCTGTGCTTTGGTCCTTTCCTGCACATCCCCCTCGTCCTCGCAGTGCCATGTGCATGTTCCCGTGGCATTCCTGGGAATCCTGGAGCTCAGAAAATCTCTGTGGGCCCCGGGTTCTGCTAGGGGAGGGTGGATTCAGGATTCACTGCTGCTCCTGCCTTGTTTAATCAATGTTTTGGGAATTCACAACTCCGGAGCCCACAGGAGGGAGCCAAATACTTTGTTCTCAGGAAAGAAGGAAATCACCTTTGTGTTCAGCGTCTTCGTCGGATGTTCAGGGGTGAAAAGCAGGAAAAAACGATGGCAACATTTAAATGCATCAATGGAGCTTCATATACAGGGAATTCACACTCATCCAGAATCCAGGGAAAAAAGGCCATCCTGAGATATTTTATACAATCATGGAATCGTGGAATCCCAGACTGGTTTGGGTTGGAAGGGACCTTAAGCCCATCCAGTGCCACCCCTGCCATGGGCAGGGACACCTCCCGCTGGCCCAGGTGGGGACAGGAGGGCTGTGCCAGAGGCAGGGAAAGCAGCCCGGGATCTGGGAACCTCCTCCTGGGCCTTGGTTTTGTTTTTTCCCTCTAAACAAAGCTTCAGTTTGGTTTGTGGCTGTTGCTGGACGAGGAGAGTACAAAGCAAGGAAAGCTTTCAACAGGCTAAAAATAAACTCGGTTATTGTCATTTTTTATGAATATTTCACAGAAGGATGGGATTTCTTCATCTTCAGCCTCACTGGAAACACCAGGGACAACTTTTCCATATTAAAAGGAATCCATCATTATTTATTTTTGTTGGTATTTGCTGAATTCCGTGAGTTTTTGAGCTGCTTGCTGACATCTGACATCGCTTTGGGATCACGCTTGGACAAGAGCTTGGGCACACATTTGCTTTTGCTTTGGGATGGAGGGACCTCTCCCAGCTCAAAGCCGATCCCTTTTATCTGCATCCCAAAGTGATAACGCCGGGGGACAATCCATCCATCAGCCCCCAGCCGGGATAACCACGGGGAATGCCCCGTTCCTGTTTGTTGCCACCGTTAAAGAGGTGGTTGGAGCTGGAAGTTGGCAAATCCCATCCTTCCCTTCCTGAGGGAATGTTTATAATCTCCCATCTCCCTGTGTAATGCCAGTGGGATTTAATTCCAAATCCACGTTTCCTGAGGCTGGATGGAAAATGGGATTTTTGTGCCTCTCAGGGATGATGCTGGAGAGCGGCGAAACGCAACCCAGCTCCCCCAGGAGCACAGCACATCCACGGGATGCTGGGGAGACAAAACAAAGGGTGTTCCATCCATCTGATCGGTGATAATGAACTCGTTTGGGACGGCCAAAGTACCCCCACACACAAAAATGCACCAGAACAAACAGCGAGGGAATATTCTGTACATAATTCAGAACAGCCACGGGATGGAAAAGAAAATAGACGTGTCCTGGGCAATGTTTTTTCATATGTGCAAGGAATACATTCCTTTCCCCTGTGCTGGAGTTATGAATTTGTCAGGGTTCACGTTTTTCCTCTTATTATTTCTCATCCTTAAAGGTCATCGGGCTCCAAAGCACGGCCTGCCTGCGTCTGTGCTCTAACCCAGCAAACCCCGCGCGGCCGAGGATTCCATCCCTGCCGGACGGGGCCAGAGGATGCTCCTGCTCTGCCCGCAGGTTCCGGGCTCAGTGGCAGGAGGGGTTCTGGGAGCAGGGGGCTGGGATTCCACGGCGTGCGTGGCCTGGTAGGATCATGGAGTGTCCTGAGCTGGAAGGGACCCACTGGGATCACTGATCCTGCCCCGACACCCCGAAATCCCACCCTGGGCATCCCTGGCAGCGCTGTCCCGACGCTCCTGGAGCTCCGGCAGCCTCGGGGCCGTGCCCGTTCCCTTTTCAGTGCCCGGCACCCTGTGGGGGAAGAACCTTTCCCAAAATCCAGCTGAGCCCTGCCCTGGCCCAGCTCCACGCCCAGGAGTTTCTGGTGAGCCTTGGCCTCACCTCAGACCAGCAGGGACGGGAGCAGCGGCCCCAGCAGAGCCACCAGGCAGGACCTGCAGCCCCAGGGAGCAAAGGGAGCTGGGCAAAAGCCAGGAAAAGCCCTGAATTAACCAGATTTTACCAATTCACCAGTGGCCCAGTGTGATTTGCTGTAGGTGAGGTTCCTTTGCTGAGACCATAAAAGGTTCCAGGCTGCAAGGCCCCAACCTTCCCCCAAACACCACAATCCCACAGATCCAGCCAGGGGAGGCCACGTACATGGTGGCTTTGCCTTGGAGCTCCCCCTCCACTCTTTATATTCCACTCTGACACCAGCACTCGTCCACTGGTTTTTTTTAACATTCCCAAAGGACATTAAGACAATTTTTAGGAAAATGTGGGTGCTTTGGGGATCTCCACGAAGGCCAGACCCCACAGCGTGCCCAGGTCCCCTGTGCTGCTCCTGTTTGTAACTTCATCCTGGAGCAAACCCTCTTTACTGAGCCCCTTGTGAGCCCCAAAGTCCTCCCCTCTGCCCGGGAGGGAGAAAAAGGGTTGTTAAACCCCCTGCATGGTTTGGTTGTACTTTTTCCCTAAATATAACCCGTTTATTTTGCTTTCAGGCAGCCCCTCCCTGCTGGGAGCTGTTCTGTGCCCGGGGTGACACCAGGTTGGTCTGCAGGTACTTCCAGCCATCCCTGATGCCTAAAAAGGGCAACCTGGAAACAGAGGCTAGACAGGGTAAGGGAATAAAGGTGATATTTATTTAAAAGGCCTTCAAAGGTACACCCTGGGGAGCCAGAGGCTATTTCCAGAATAGACCCCAAGGTGGACGACAAGTCACGAGTTCTTCCCCCTGTTATGGGTTTGGTCCATTTGCATATCAGCATAAATTCACCAATTAAACTTCAGGTAATAAAGTAACCGCCTCCCCCAACTCGCCCCCTTCTCAAGATGCCGGTTTGCACATTTTGGGCCTAGGACAGTCTGAGTGTCCTTGAAGAGCGAGCCCAGAGAGGCTTTGTTTATCTTAGCATGAGAGAACAGCAGCTCACAGGCTGCAAGACAGCTCAAAGTTACACTCCAGGAACACAGAGAATACAGAATTTGCAAAATATAAAAGCTAAACCCTAAGGCATCATCCCCACCAGTGCCAGATCCACTCCCGTGCTCCTGGAGGGGGAATCCGCACTTTCCAGGGAGGTCTGGATGCACCCCTGGGCCCCTGGGTTTGCTGAAACCCCTCTGGAGTGGAACCCGTGCTGTGCTGCTCTGCACTTGTTCTGGATCACCTGCCTGAGCCAGAGCCCCTGCTCTGAGAGCAGACGAAGCGAGCAGCCTCACAAGAAAGAGCTGGTGGAAGAGGAGATGGGATTTGGGAACCTTTTGGCTGGGTTGGTTGGTCCGAACAACGCTTTGCACCAGAAAGTTTCGGGGAAATGGCACCTTCTGGCCCCAAAAAAGCTCCAGTCCCTCAGCTGGGAACTAAAGCCGGTGCTGGAATCCCATCCCAAACTCTGGAGCAGCTGAACACAGGTTTTATAGCAAATCCCAGGCCCAGGAGTGTCCATCTTGTAGTGATTTAGAGGGACACAGGAACTGGAGAGGGAGTCGTGCTCC
This sequence comes from Gymnorhina tibicen, assembly GCA_013399875.1. NCBI lineage: Eukaryota > Metazoa > Chordata > Aves > Passeriformes > Artamidae > Gymnorhina > Gymnorhina tibicen. The sequence goes on along the minus strand of VXAZ01005482.1, from coordinate 85,402 downwards.
TGCGAGCGGGGTCATGTTTGTTGTTTGAAGGCAGCTCGAATGTGCTGTAATTCGTTTGCTTCATTGTTCTGGGGTTTGTTTGCCCTTCTTTTCTGGTTTCATTCCCTCCCCCCAAAGCGAAAGCAAACACTTGCACTGCTGTGTGAGGGACCGGGAACGTCCTGTCCCCTGGAGGCACCAATAAGACCAAGATTAATTTTTATCCTGACTCTACGGAGCCAGGATCCCAAAAGGCACTGGCTGGGGAGCCACGCTGGGCTTTTTTCCCAGTCTGAGGAATAACAAGGTGTGTCCAGGCCTAAAATAACTCTTTTATTGCAGTTCTAGAGCACAAAACCAGGCTCAGTCCTTCTTGCTTCGGGTTTGATGCTCTCAGGTTTGGGTTTCCCAGGGCAGTGTCCAGTTTTTCATGGAACATCCCCACGGAAGAAGTGGGGATGATAAAGGACATTAAAGCCAGCTTTTTGTTGATGGCAAAGTGCCCCAAGAGCTCAAGAATTGGCCCCAGATTGGTCACAGCTGAAGAAGAGATTTGAGTTGTAGCTACACGGGGAAGGGAATTGGCTGGAAATGGGGTTTGTGCTTCCAAAGTGGGGGATCCATCCATGTGCTGAAAGGGTCTCTGCTCCTGGGAATCTCAGATGTTCCAGTGATGAGGGGGAGGCAGAGAAGCTTCTGCTTGGAGAGACTGGGAAGGAGACACAGCCAAAGTCACTCAGAAAATCGGTGACAGCAGCTAAATCCTGGTTGATTTTCTCCCTTTTTGATTTAAAACTGGTAAAGCTCATCAGAAGTTTCTCCTCTGCTTTAGAATTTGGGGTTGGGAGGAGGTGGAACATGGGAAGCCAGCAAGGAGAGGAAAGAGTTCTGCCTAAATCCCCCGGATTAATTTTTGGACTTCTCCGTGGGGTGTGAGTACACGGCCACAACTGAAAGCTTTTCCACTGGAGGCCGAGATGTGAGATAGAAAGATGATCCAAAGCATCAAAAGAGCGGATGGATTAAACGGGGAATAAAAAGGGAAAGAAATGAGGAACTTTTGTGGTTATGTGCTAGGAGCTTTGGAAAATCACGCTCAAATTGGAAGCATGTGCCCTAGAAAGTTACAACATAGGTATTGCAAAAAATGCGTTTTCCCCAGAGGAAGGGGAGGAATTGGGATTTGGAATTATGAAATGACCTGGGGAGAGCTCTGGCCTTCTGCACAGGAGGGCAAACTGGGGATGGGGATCAAACGCAGCTCGTGGAGGGGATGGTCCAGCACGAAATGTAACCTGGGGGCATCACCTCCGCGGAACAGGGCAGAACTGGGATGGAGAAGGACTCGAGTTCAGGGCTCGAGAGGGCAATTCCTGGTCTAATTAAGAGTTCGGAGACACCCCAGTGTCCGCTTGAGGCCCTGCCGGGGCTGGGAGCGGCGCTGCTCCGCTCCCACACGAAGGAGCTTTCAGTGACTGTGGTTATTCCTTTCCTCCGTTTGCCTGAACCCTCCTGCCCGTGGATGGGGGATGGATTAACGGGGAGAGAGAGAGTTTGGGCCTCGTGGATGCAGGAATCCGTGGCTGGGAAGGGCCCTCTCCTCCTTCTGGTCAAAGAAATGGCCAAACTCATCATTTCCAGACCCAGAACCAACCCTTTGCTGAAATTTGCAGGGGCTTGGAGCAGTTTCCGAGCGGGAGGACTGAGGGAGGAGGACAGAATCGGAGCTGGATCTGGAGGTTAAAACCATTGATTGGAAACATCTGGAAGTGGCTCTCCCATCCCTTCCCTATCAGCAGAGCTGGAGCAGGAGCTCCTCTCTGTCTCTGTCCAGCACTTCGCTGCCAGCACAGATATCCCTGCTGTGCTCTAGCAGCCGATTCCGAGGGATTCTGTGGGGATGAAAACACAACAGAGGGTCGTGTCCACGCTGCTCCCAGCCCGGACGAGGCAGCTGGGTTGGGAGGAATAAGGAACGGGAGGTTGAAAGCGTAATGGAGAGATTTCCTGGATAAATGCCAGGAAATGCACAGCCAGGTCATGGGATCCCAGGTTTGGGTGGGAAGGGACCTTAGAGGTCTCCCATTCCCACCCAGGGACACCTCCCACTATCCCAGGTCACTCCAAACCCCATCCAACCCGGCCTTGGGCACTTCCAGGGATCCAGGGGCAGCCACGGCTTCTCTGGGAATTCCATCCCAGCCCCTCCCCACCCTCACAGGGAGGAATTTCTTTGCCGTATCCCATCATCAGCTCATGTAAATCAGCATTTCTCCACCAAATCCAAGCAGATCAGCTCAATTCCAGGCCACGTGGGCTCTTCCAAGTAAAAAACCTTAAAAGCGGAGGTTTTGGGGGACGTGACAGAGAGGAAAATGGAGAGGGAAATACAACCCTAGACAGGAAAGGGGGAAAAGAACAAGGGAACAGGCGGAGAGCAAAGGAAAAGGATGGGAAAAGTGGGAGATGCTCAGAGCTCAGGTACAACAGCAGGAGAAGAGCTTTGCCATGTGTTCAGTGCGGCTGATGCCATGGAAAAGCAAAATACTTTCGATTAGGAATCAAAATTAGAGCAATTAACAGGGAGGGAGTTTGTTTAATTGGAATGTTCAGAGTTCTTGGGGTGAGTTATGGTCACGGGCTCCGCAGTGTCCTGGCTGGTGGCTCAGGGATTGCTATAAAATCATTTAAGTTCTTCCCATTTTATCCCTGGGAGCAAATCCACCTCAGGAGTGACCTCCAGGCCTCGGAATCCTTGAGGAATCCGGGAATTCGCTGTGATTCCCATCCTAACCTGGCTGGTCCCAACGCTGGCTACGGGATTTTCCCCCCTGAGCCCAAGCCCGAGGCTGGGTCCAGGTCTTTCTAATTTTATCCCTGTGGAATTCCTAGAAGCCAGTCGGAATTGACTTCCACACAAGAATCTCCTTTGTTTACACACCCGGCTTCTCCGTTCAGTCAACAAAACCTGGTTTTTATTAAGTTTCCCTGGAAAAAAAAAAAAAGAGAGAGAGAGAGAAAGAGACATTTAAAATTAAGGGAAAAAATGCTTGGTTTGGGTGTCTGGGTGAAATCTGGGGGTGGGATGTTGGTGAGCTCAGAATGTTAACGAGCCATCAAAGCTTTTTTTTTTTTTAAATAATTTAAAGATTATCAAATTCCATCGAGTTTTCTAGGCTGAGACTACCAGAGGAATCCAGGTGGGAGGAGACCCATGCAGAGCTGGTCAGGTGGAATTCCAAGTTCAAGTTCAAATTCGGTTTTCCCTCGTTTTCTGTGCCCCGCGTGCCCTCTGCTCCAGCTTTAACTGGAGTCACTATATTCCCATTAATGTGATTTACCTGCCTCAGTCCCTGTTAAACAGTGCAGTGCTGATGTGATCCCTTCCAGAGGGATAGAAAGGAAGGACAGAAGGGAATTTCCAAGGATCCACCTGGATGGAATAAAGCAGGAATTTAAATCCTGTTGAGCCAGGTGAATGAGCACGGATGGCAGAAGGCAATGGGGGGGGATTATCATGGAATCATGGAATGGTTTGGATTGGAAAGACCTTAAAAGATCCCATCTTATTCCCAGGGGACACCTCCCACCATCCCAGGCTGCTCCAAACCCCGTCCAACCTGACCTTGGACACTCCCAGGGATGGGGCATTTAATCTGTTTTCCCACAGGAAGCAAGAAAAGGGTTAAAAAAAAACCAACTCAACCTGTGGAATCATCATTCCCGAATATCCTGGCCGATACCGGGATCACACCGTTCCAGGGCACGGATTTGCTGTCGCCACTTTCCCTCACGGAAGCGAAAGGAGCTGGGGCAGGGCAGGGCTGGGGAAGCTCCGGCTGGGAGGGAGGGGCGAATAAAGAAAAAAAAGCAAATAAAGCGCTGTGGGAGCGGATTTAAAACCCAGGTGGAGAAAACGGGGTTTGGTTTGAGCGTGGTGATTCCTGTCCGGGCTGCCGGAGCATTACCCGAGTTAAAGCTTCACCCCGGCACAGCCAAAAATGTCCCTTTTGTGGCATCAGCCACTAAAAAATCCCTGTGGGTGTCACACTCCCCTTGCTGGGGTCGCACTCGGCGCGGGGCTCTCATTTCCCACCCCGTCATTATTCCTGTCTCTCTTTTTCTCCCCCCTTTCTCCTCCAGCGATGACACTCGCATTCCTTTGAGCCAAACACCAAGGTTAAACTAAAAATACTCCTGCCCATCGGTTTTAGATTAGGCCCGGGGCAGGCCCGGCTTTGCTGGAAACGTGCGTGTCAGGAGTGCCGGGAAGTGAGACTGAGGGGCTTTTTAACACCTCCTGAAGTTAGTTTTGATGGCCAGGTGGTGATTGCTGTTAATAGCTGCGTGAATCCACCTCGCTTCAGGAAAAACGAGGATATTTAGGAATGGTTTCCTTTCCTGAAACTGAGGAGGGTTTGAAACTTGTGTGGTTCTCTGCAAAAAAAGCAGCAGCACATCCCAATTCCTTCAAAACAGAGGGATGATGCTTGTTATGGTGCTGGAAGTGTCCCAGGCCGGGTTGGACGGGGTTTGGAGCACCCTGGGACACTGGAAGGTGTCCCTGCCCACGGCAGGCATGAGATGGGATGATTTCTAAGATCCCTTCCAACCCAAACCATGCTGGGATTCTCTGATTTTGGGATTCTCTGATTCTGGGATTCTGGGATTTTCTGATTCTCTAATTCTCTAATACTCTGATTCTCTGATTCCCTGATTCTGGGATTCTGGGATTCTCGGATTCTCTGATTCTGGGATTCTGGGATTTTCTGATTCTCTGATTCCCTGATTCCCTGATTCTGGGATTCTCTGATTCTCTGATTCCCTGATTCTGGGATTCTGGGATTCTCTGATTCTGGGATTCTCTGATTCTGGGATTCTGGGGTTCTCTGATTCTCTGATTCTGGGATTCTCTCATTCTCTGATTCTGGGATTTTCTGATTCTCTGATTCTGGGATTTTCTGATTCTCTGATTCTGGGATTCTCTGATTCTCTGATTCTATTTAACAGCTTTGTGTTCGCAAGGTTTTAATCTCTCCCTTTAACCTTGGTGAGTCTGAGTCACCTAACGCAGGTTTATAAATATTCCCTCGCTTTTTCCCCGGCGAAAGCACAGCTTTGGTGGTTTGGAAGCTCGGCCAGCAGGGCTGGGCACAGGAGATTCCATAGGGAAGTGCTAATCCTGCCTCTTCCAGAGTGCAGAGGATCAAAGGAAGGTGTCACCAGGTGTAGTCCCACAGTGGAATTAAACCCAGCTCTAATTCTGAAACCAGACTCTCCTCCAAAGGCCCACGGGCCCGGAAGGCCGAGATCCGTGGAAAGGAATCGGTTTCTCTGCCACTCTTTCAAAAGGTCTCAGCATCCAAAGGGTGAGATTATTTCTGATCCCCGTGGGTGAGAGAAAAGCTGGAGCTGGGGTTCTGGTTTAAAAGGGCTCTGGGAGGACACTGGGGGTCCCAGACCCGTCCTCCCCCCTCAGCTTCTCCACCGGGGTTTCCTGGGCAGCCGTAACTCCAACAAGCTCCCTTTGGAGCCCCGGCATGCAGGGAAAGGATCCCTGTGAGATCCTCCTGCTCCACCGGGATGTGTTTCAGGCCCAGCCATTTGGCACCACGTTAACCCCGAAAAACCCCATCCCAAGGCATCAGCTGGAGTCAAACAACATCCCCCCAGCACCCTCTGCATGTTCTGCTCCCCAGACTGCTGAGATACTAAATTCCCCCGAACCCAGCAGCGTTCCCAGGGGATAAACCATCCTCAGGGCAGCTCCTGGCTCTTTAGGATGGGCTAAAACCCCCCTGATACGGAATTTCGGCTGCGTATCTCAAAGGGAAGGAGCTGCACAGGGCCCGGGCTGGGTGGGGAGGGCTCAGCCGCGGGCTCTGCCCGCTGTGATCTCCCACAGGTCCTAAAGAGGGACGGCAAAATTTGTCCAACATTTACTGGGGTGGCGGTAAAACTTCATCTCCTCCCAGCGGCCGTGGCTGACGGCAAAGGAGGGGTCAGAGACTGGAGCTGGGACAGGGTCCGGGAGATGTTCCCTCCCTCTCTCGCTGATTTTGGATTTCCCGCGCCGGGGTGCGGAATGTTTTTGCAGGTACTCGCCAAAGGATCCGAGTGTTTCGGTGTGGTCCAGGGTAAAGGGCCACGTGCAAATCTGTGGGTGGGTTTTGGGACAACAAATGCACTGCAGACCCCAAATCCCTGTCCAGACTCCTCTCTGGGACTGCCTGACTTGCTCTGCATCCTCCTTCCCTCTGAGGCTGCTCCTGGGCCCAGCCAGAGCCCTTAAAACCTTTAACATTTGTGTTAAAACCTCTAACATTTGTATTAAAGCCTCTAACATTTGTGTTTTCAGTTCAAAAACGCAATTTTTGTGAACCCCTGTGATCCTCAATGCTTCTGGTGTGTATTTGTTACCCAGAGCTTGGTAATATCAATTACTGAGGGATTATAAAGAAGTGCTGACGATTGCTCAATTAATTTTAAATATTAAGGCAATTCCTTAACGGGCACTGCTTCCAGCCGTGTGTTTGTGAGCGTTAATGGTTTATGGAAGGATGTGTTCAGATCATGGGATGAATATTTCTGGTTTTAACATTCTCCTCCTCAGGTTTTCACCTTTTACAAGTCACCTCTCCACGCAATTACAATGCAAAATGCGCCTGAGATAATTTCCAGCCAAAATCACCTCCTGTCGTGTGTCCTAAGGTGAGCTGAAATATTCCGTGAAATGGAGCTTTTAAAGAATTCCCCACTTCCTTTGGCTGGGAGGAAGGGAAGTTGTAAATTGGATTTTGGAGCTGTTCAGCCCGGGAGCTTTCAAAGCATTTACTGGAGGTTAAAAAAAGAGCTTTGGTGTGGAGTTATTGTGATTGTTTTTACATCCACTTCGCATCTGTTTCTTCCTTAGGGATGTGGAACGGGAGCGGAGAAGAGAAATTACGAAGTTAATTTACGTCTCAAAGCTCCTCTCCTGCGACGGGGGCACAAACGTCGCCCTTAAAGAAAAGGAAAAGGAGAAATCTTTCCATTCTCCTGGAAAAGGAGAAATCTTTCCATTCGCTCTGGATCCAACGTGTGCTCGCTCATGTGCTGCCCCACAGCTGACTCTCTCTTAGCTAATTACCAGTGACATTTAATTCAAGCTGAAAGGAGCCCAGGGCTCTAAAAATAACCCTAAACCGCAAGAGAACAAAGCACTCGTCTGCCTTGAGCCCTGGGCAGCACCAAAACACACTCTGGGGGCGACAGGGGGGTCAAATTTCGGGATTTGGGGGAAATCTGCGCCTTTTTGGGATCGTTTGCTCATTTGTGGAACCCTGGGCTCAGTCACTGAGGGGCTGCAAGTGCTGGGTGTCAGGCCCCCGGTGGCTCCAGGAGTTTCATTCTAGGCCGTGTTTGAATCTTTCCTTGGGTGCTGGGGGGAGGATTTGGTGTCCTGGAGGACTGGAGATGTCTCTCCACGTCCTTACCTGTGCACGGGGAGCCGTGCCTTGTGTTCATGGGATGAATTCCAGCCCTGTCAGGTCGCACAGGATCACGGCTGAGGGCTGAAATAGATCCTTTGTCTCTTTGTTCCTCCATTCCTAAACAAACCCAGCTGATCTCTAAAAAAAAGATCACGGCAAAGTCTGGGAGATGTCGTCTCGCTCTCTTGTTTGTTTTGAATTTCCTGCAGCCTTGGCTCTCCTCACCGAGGTGCGGAGTGTTTTCGCAGGTACTCGCTGAAGGATCCCAGTGTTCCGGTGTTCCAGGGCGAAGGGCCGTGGGTAAATCTGGGAATGGGTTTTTAACAACGAATGCGCTGCACACCCCAAATCCCCGTCCACACTCCTCTGGGACTGTCTGACTTTCCTCCTTCCCTCTGAGGCTGCTCCTGGGCCCAGCCAGGGCCTTTAACATTTGTATCCCTGTGAGGGTGGGGACGGGCTGAGATGGAATTCCCAGAGCAGCTGTGGCTGCCCCTGGATCCCTGGAAGTGTCCCAGGCCAGGCTGGATGGGGCTTGGAGCACCCTGGGACAGTGGGAGGTGTCCCTGCCATGGCAGGGCTGGCACTGGGTGGGATTTAGGGTCCCTCCAACCCCAACCATTCCAGCATTCTGTGATCCACCCATCCCTGGCTTTGAGGAGTGAAGTGTGGGGTCAATCCTTCGGGATTCCTCTGTGGCAAAGGCAACAATGGCACCCCCAAAGCCAGGGCTGCTCTGTTGGCAGGGAACGAATGAGACCTGGACCATTTCCATAACCCTGGTCTTAATCCTCGTTCGATTTCTGAGCCTGGTTTGATTTTGAAACCTCAAATTCTCTCTGACTTTTCCCATTGCCCATTAATGAGAGAATGGGATTAGCCAGGATTATGGGATAGGGTTGGTTAAATTCCCAGTTCCTCCTGGATGCAGAATCCATTATCAAGAGGAGAAGGGAAAAGGAAACCTTGCATTGTCTGGGATGAGCATCCCAGCCTGGAGACACAGAGCTTGGAACGGCTCCACTTGGAACTGGAACCTCTCCCACAGATCAATGGCAGCGGATTCCCGGCGGATCTCGAGTTCCCGAGTTCCTGCAGAACATCCTCTTCCACGTCCTGCAACACCTCATCGCAGGTTTGATGTCCGAGGAATTTCCTCCTGGCCACACCAATCCAGCTGGCGGAGCCTTTCCCATTGCAGGACCGGGAATGTTTCGGTTAAATTACTGGGGATACGAGGAGTTGTGGGAATTCTGCCAAACCTCTTTAACGTCCCTGCCTGTGGATTCAGGATACGGATGCTGTCCATTTGAGAGGCTCCACATGCCACGGCATATTCCAGAGTGCCGTGTAATGGAGCTCCAGGCGTGTGTCTTCCCAAAGGGATCAGCCAGTTCTCGGTCATTTTAACCCCTGGCCTTTGGTAATTGCTGTTTGTGGATCAGATTTTCCTTGGCCCGTTTTCCTGCGGGATGTGAGAGTGGTTGGTGTCTCCAGCCCACTTCAGTCAGTGTCTGGCTCCTTCCATTCCACAGCCCAGATGTTTGTTTTACCATAGGCATTTTACAAAAGCCTAAAACAAATAAATACCCGCCCCTACCCCTTCGCCTCCCTTTGGACTGAGCATTCCCGGAGTGTTACTGAGGTTGGTGAGGGTTTTCCTCCCTTCAACGGCAAATTCACACAGATCCACAGCAGGGCTTGACACCCCCTGGCCCAGCGGAGCTGGATCCACCCGGGGATCCTTGGGAGCCTCTCCCAGTGCTCCTGGCACAGCTGGTGGAAGGGACCAGGGTGTCAGGATGACAGCCACCCCTCCAGAGCCTGGGGTGTGCAGCGCAGGGAGCAGAAACAGAGAGCAAACAGCCCCTTCCCTCCCTCCTCCATCCCCTTCCCCCCACCACGCACCAGCTACAGGGACCGTTTGTAAAGGAGCTTTCAAACAGGCCTTGCCCTGGCAGATTCCTTTGAAATACCGAGTGGTTTTTTAATGGGAAAAATGAACCAAGAGCTCTTACATTTGTGTCCTGTTGTTGTTTATAATCAGGGCCGGCAGAAACGTCAGCTCGTAATGCTTCGCCCACTCCTCTTCCACGGGATTATTCATCCCAGGAGTGGGGACGGGAGGGCAGGAGGCTTCTGTCATGCTTGTTTTGTAACCCTCTCCTATTTTTAAGAGGGACACAGTCCAGAACCAAACCGTGTGGTTTTAACCCAGCCTGAATCACCTCGTGGCCAGCAGGACCTTTGTTCCTGCTCACAGGTCCTGGGTGTGTGGTTAAAGCAACCTGAGCTGTGCTCCCAGGGTTCCTGGGGCGTTTTGCTGCCCTCTCCAGCCAAGCTGAGCAGGGACCAGGATGCTAATCCATCATTTTCCTGGCTGCTGGCAAGTGCAGTGAAGTGAATTGGGAGTTGCTTTGAAGTCCAGCTCTGTAAACAAACATAAAGAGAGAATTATTTCCCACCACGATATTTCGGAATTTGCAGAACCCCAAGCTATTCAAAACACACTTCTGCCACTTTAATATTGTTTACAAAAGTCTCCAAGAGCTCCCAGGACAAATCAGGCCCCTGTGACAGAAGGCAGCGGTCACCAGACAGGGTCACTGAGGTGGGCATGACGTGGGAGAGGCACCAGGCTGCTGAGATGAAGTCACACCGTTAACGAGCTGCAGGCTCGTTAATGCAGCTCTTTCCCAGGAGCGGCCTCCCATCGGGAAACTCTTCTTGTGGCTGCGCTCGGAGCCCCAGCAGCCCCCAGATCCCACCCCTGGCTGCCAGCACGGGGTGAAGCCGTGCTGAGCCAGCCGTCCTTGGGGGCTCGGGGACACGAGTGGCGCACGTTTTGATATCCCCCGGAGGACACGGTGGGGCTGCTCCCAGGGCTCTCAGGGCCTTGCTGTTGTCTCTGGAAAGAGAACAATCCCTGTTTTCCCGGGCTGGGAGGGTCACGTCTCCGGGATTTGTGCTCTCTGCCAGCTCACAGCCCTCGCGAGCAGAGTCTCCCTCACAAATCTCTCATCAGAGGTTCTTGCTCCGGGCAGCTCCGCGGTCCTGCAGCTCTTGTACACCTGGTAATTACCCCCGGCAGCACCATCTGCGCTGGGGTTTGATGTCTGGGGTTCCAATTTATCCTTAAATTACACCTTGGGATAAGGAATGAGCCGGGGCATTATCAGGGCGCTGCGGGAGCGGGATGTCCGCGGTGACACAGAACAGCCACGGGCCTGCCGCGCTCCTGCGCCAGCCAGGCATGACTGGAGCTTCGTTAGTGGGCAGAAAGAGGCTAATTAAGGGAATCTGGAACAAATTCTCCCCAGAGGAGCTGCTGATGTGACGGTGACTTAGGCCAGCAGAGCAGCCGGGCCGCTGGGGCTCATCAAAGATTTGGGGTTATTGAGTTAGAAAGTACTAAAGGTGAATTTTCACCTGCAGCTGATAAGGAGATGGATGCTCTAATTACCCTGCTTGCTTGGAATAAAGAGATAAGCTTTCATGGGTCTGGAGTGAAAAGGGATTGGACCTCTGGACTGATGATCTCAGAGGTCTTTTCCAGCCTGATCTGTGATTCTGGGAGTCTGTCACCGACATCTTGCACTTATCTGGCTTTACCTGGGCTGGGAGCCGCTTCGGCTGGAAGGGAGGGATGGAACACCCGGAGCTGATGGCGCAGGAGCAGAGCTGCGGCTCCTTCCTGGCTTCCACCAAGTTCCTGGGATCCTGCCCTGCGCTTCAGCTTTAAATCCCAGCGCAGAGGCGCTCGATTGGCTTTTGCTGTGATGGGAGAGGGGCAAATACCAGGGTGGAGAACGAAAGGGCGACTTCAGTAAATGACCTCTGACAGCTCCTCCGTTCCTTCATCGTTCCAACGCTCGCTTCCTGCTCTGGGACGAACAGACACCCCAGCAGCTCGGGAAATGGTCATCTGAAAGGAAAAAGGGGGGAAAAAGCAGAGTTAAAAATGTATAGATCAGTTTAGAGCTGTATCGGGTTTATTACAGCTCCTGGTTTGTTCCCTCAGTGGAAATGGAAGCAGCTTTTCAACCCCTCAGCTTTAAATGGCAGCACCAACACCTGTCTGTGAGCAGGGAATATCCAGCTGCAGGGAAAATCCGACTGCAGGGAATACCCAGCTGCAGGGAATATCCAACAACTGCAGGGAATATCTGACTGCAGGGAATATCCAGCTGCAGGGAATATCTGACTGCAGGGAATATCCAGCTGCAGGGAATACCCAGCTGCAGGGAAATATCCGACTGCAGGGAATATCCAGCTGCAGGGAATACCCAGCTGCAGGGAATATCCGACTGCTTCCACTCAGCAGTGCCTGCAAATTGAGATGTTCACCGTCTCGGTTTGCACTGTGGATTTAAAGAACTGCTCCAGACAAACCAGGAGCTGTTTCTCATTTCCCTTTCTGCCAGGAATCGCAGCCGTCCCTCCCTAAGCTGAGCCTGGAGAAGGCTGGAGGGATCCAGGGACGCGTCGGGACAACGCTTCTCTAAGTGTGAAAGGTGAGTTTAAGACGTGCCTGGAGCAGCTGCCAACAAACGGCTTTGGGGATTGACAAAATCCATCGGTTTTAAAAAATTTATGGGGTGGATGCTTCCGTGACTCCTCCCAAACCGGCCCAGCACTCTGGGAAAGAAACACCTAAATTCAACTTGCCACCTCCCAGAATGATTTCCAGGACTGGGAAGGAGAACCGAAATAGGGAATATTTACAAGGACCTGGAGTGCCAGGACAAGGGGGAACGGCTTCCCACTGAAAAAGAGGCTTAGATGGGATATTAGGGAGAAATCCTTTCCTGTGAGGGTGGGGAGGGGCTGGGATGGAATTCCCAGAGGAGCTGTGGCTGCCCCTGGATCCCTGGAAGTGTCCAAGGCCAGGCTGGACAGGGCTTGGAGCACCCTGGGATAGTGGGAGGTGTCCCTGCCATGGCAGGGGTGGGAATGGGGGACTTTTAAGGGCCCTTCCCACCCAAACCGTTCCATGATCCTGTGAAATACCTCCCATCACAAGAAGTTTTTGGGCAGAGAAACATTTTAGCTCTGTTTCCAAGGCTTTCCAGACGATCTCCAACTCGGAAGGGCCAGGCTGCACCTCACCAGGCTCACTGGTGATTCCATTTCTGCCTCTGCGGTTTTAACAACAGAGGATAAACAGATCAAGCCGGTGCCTGGGTGTGCAAATCCTCCCTGGAATTCTCCCATTCCGAGGGATGAGTTAATTTTCTTTTCCTTTCCAGTGCCACTCCAGGCATCGCATGACAAGGCACATCTGCTCCGTGACTCATGGAAAGGGAATATCCCATGCGTGTGAGCGGCACCGGCTGCCTCACACTCAACCTTTGGGGAGCTTTTTTGGAGGCCCGGTTATGCAAGAAATAAAAGGGGATAAATTCATCCCAGGGAGGGGCTTTGAAAGCTGCAATTTGGCCTGGAAAAATATCCAACACCAAAATATTAATGATGAGAGCGCGCTCCTGCTGACAGTCCTGGAGACAAGGATTCTCCGTGCATCCCGAGCCAACTTCTCCAGGCCCCTCTCCTTCGTATCTTTGCCCTTGCACATGGAAACCCTCAGCGGAGGGGGTGGAGGAAGGGACTGGGAAGGGCTTGGAGGATGAAATGTCCGGAGATTTGGGTTTCCTTGCATGGAGATGCCAAGCCTGGAAAAGCGGGATGAGGACACTGATGGCTGAGCCCGAGGGATCCCACGGGGAAGGAGGAGGGAGGAGAAGAGGGGCCGTCGATGTCCCATGGTATTAAAGAATTACTAAGGGTGGAAAAGGCCTCCAAGAGGTGACATTCATGTCCCCATAAAATTAAATTATTAAGGGTGGAAAAGACCTCCAAGAGGGGTTATTGGGGTCTCCATAGAATTACAAAATCATTAAGGTGGGATAAGACCTCCAAGATCGTCAAATCCAAGCATTCCCACCATTCCCACTAATCATGAATGAGCCACAACTGCTCATTTTTGGAACACTTCCAGGGGTGGTGACTCCACCACTTCCCTGGGGAGCCTGTTCCAATGCTTGGCCACTCTTCCAGTGAAGAAATATTCCCTGATATCCAACCCGGAGCTCCCATGGCCGTTTCCCCTTGTCCCGTCCAACGTGCTGGTTGAGGTGCCAAGGAAACACCAGGAATTTGCCTTCTGCAATCCATAGGATTGTGAGGATCTCCCTTTAGGCCTCCCAGCATCCAGCCGAAGGGAATGACGTCTGTGCCGTCTGGAATTGCCGGTTTAATGCTGCAGGACTCCGGGATAAGGAATTCCAGGCAGCAGCGCTGGCACTCCTTGGAATTCGCAAGGCTTTAAAGCAGTTGTGCAATGAGGAGGGAAGTAGGAACGTATTGAAAGGGATTTTCATCAGCTGGAGGCTGGGGAATGCAGCAGGGAGAGCCACGAAAAGAACGGATCTGCTACATTTGGATGAACTTTGGGACTCGTTTTCCTTTTATTTTTCCTATTCCCAAATTGTTCCTCTGCAAGCTGTGCTCCAAGGCTTTGGATGGGTAAAAACACCTCACACAGTCGAAGTTCCTGACCCAGTGTCACCAGTGGAGCTCTGTTGCTTGCACCAGCTGAAATCTTGGCCCTCTGTGTGTTTTCCTGACCTTTCCCATTATCCTGATTGTTGGATGATGACAATGTATTCCTTCCTTTCCGCGAGTGCCCCGGCACGTCCTTTGTTCTCCTTCGGACAAACGAAGATTTGGAATGGAATTAATCACTGGATCCCTTGGGATAAGGGAGGGGAGTCCTCCGGGGAGGGAGAGCAGTGATAGGGTCATGGAATGATTTAGGTTGGAAAAGACCTTTAAGATCATGGAGTCCGGCCATTGACCCAACACTTGGGTGGCCAAATCCGCCCCTGCCCCGTGTCCCCAAGCACCAGGCTGAGCTGGATCCGTGCGTGGATCCCATGGATCCCCATCCATTCCAGAGAAACTGGACTCGCGGAGTCTGTCTCCACCATCTCACGCCCCAGCACTGACATTTGGGAACGCCAGCGAGCTCTGGGTGGCTCTGCTGGTGGGAATGGCAAAAGCAGAAGGAAATTGGGGAGTTTGAGAGCTGGCACTCCTTTCCTCTTCCGAGGTGAGACACGAAGCTGGGCGCTGAGTAATTTGCTCAGGTGATTTGGGGAGTTCTTCACCTTCTCCTTCCGTGGGTGAGCTTGAATGTTCTGATGTTCGAATGTTCTAATTTGTTATTATTTTAATAAATTTTATTGTATTTTATGAATATAAAATAAATTTTGTTATTATTTTATTTTAACCCTTTATTTTTTATTTGCACCCTCCCAGTGCAGCTCTTGAATATCCAAGTATTTAAATGCAGTTTGCTGTAAATCAGACCCTGCTCTCCTGGCCTTGTTCAGGAAGGGGATCTTGTCCAGCTGAGTGGTTCCCATTAGGGCTTTTAATTTTTAATGAACTATTTTAACAGCTCTAATGATTGTGAGCCAGAAGCTGTAGGGGAAACAACTCCGTGCCTGCCTCTGCCTGAAGCTAAAGCTCAGTTTAAACCCTCAGCACCGAGGGTTTGCCCTGCTCAGACCTTCCTTTGAGGCACCCAGGCCGTCGTTCCCGCGCCAGTGGAAAGAGGAGGGGAATATTGTGATTGGCAAGATTCCAGCTCTTCCCAGCAGAAGCCGTGGGATGATTGCCTTTTGTTTAAATGTCAGAGGATCAGGGACATCCGAGGGAAGACATGGCCTTTTAGATCATCAAAATCTGCATCACAAGTGGTGGAAAACTGAGGAAAAGCGACGTGTGAGCATCAGGATTATCCCGCTGGAATGGCCATGACTCAGCAGCTCTGCCTGGCATCCCAACCCTTCCCAACTGCTGGAAGGGCACGGGGCACGGAACCTTCACTGGAGGGCTTTGCTGAGCACACTCGTGGCCAGATTTAATATTCCACGGTCAGGATAATGGGAATTATGTCAGGAATTACAGGAGGAAACCTGGAGACTGAGCTGATCCCAGTTTTAAAGCAGGATAACTGAACCATAACCTGGATATCAGCGATTTCCAGCAGCTCCTGCAGGAACCAGCTGGGCTCTGCTTCTGGAATATTCTATAGGTCCCAGGAAAAACCTTGGCTCCCTCCTGCCAAGCCCTGCATAAACATTTTGCAAGAGCCTGAATCTTCTCCAAGGAGCCTAAACAGGCCAGGGAAGGGGTTGGACAGAGGGAGGATTGTTAGTTCCGGTCCACAAACGGAAAAACAGGCAGAGGTGGAGGAAGCGGTTTGCCAAAAATCCGTGTGTGTTACTGGGGTGACAACCAGATCCCCCAAATCCCAACCCAACAATTTCCAAGAGATCAGAGCCTCAAACTCTGTCAGCTCAGGTGATGGAGTGGGAGGACAACAAAATCTGAGAGGGGACAGAATTAGTCAGGTTTTATTGTCCCCTTGGAAAAACATGGCCAGATATTGTTGTGGCAGTGGCGGTGTTGAGTGTTGGGTGTTGTGAGTGTTGGGTGTTGGATCTGTGAGTGCTGAGTGTTGGATTTGTGGGTGCTGGATCTGTGGGTGTTGGGTGTTGGATCTGTGGGTGTTGGATCTGTGGGTGTTGGGTGTTGGATCTGTGGGTGTTGGGCGGGCTCAAACACCCCCCTTTGGAATCTCTGCCTGCACAGACCATTTCAGACTCATCCGTGGAATTCTGCTGCCATCCAGCCCCAGTCCTGCTTCTCTTCCTCAGTCCCGGCTTCCCATCAAAGCTCCCTTCACGTTGACACGTACAGGGCACTCTCTGGCTTGAATTCCTGACGAAATCCTTGGACATTCACTGTTCCAATTCATTATTCCGTTCATTCTGATCCAGCCTGGACAACCAACCTCCTGTTCAGCTGCTTCAATGCACGTTTTTCTTGGGAAGGAGGATGGACTTCCTGCAAAGTGATTCATAGGTCACTGCCTGAGCTGTGCTGATTATCCCAAAGCTTCTTCCTTTCCAGCCCTGTTCATTACACTCGGAGTGACATTTGAAGGCTCCGTGGTAAATATTGGATGACTGGAAAGTCGAAATTGTAGCTGCTTTGGGAGCTTTTCCATTATTTCAGGCTTTGCAAATGTTCCAGCTTGGTCCTCCTGTCCCACGGTGGGAGCTGTGGGAGCCGAGGGTTTGCCGGATCTGCAGGAGGAGCTGACGGCTCTGCTAGGCTGGGAGAAAGTCTTGGATACAGGGATGGTTTGTATCCCGAATCTCTGGAATCACAGCCCTGCAAAGAAGTGGGTTGAGGACCTTTTCCAGAGGTTGTGGGAAGTGGTGGAGCTGCCCCTGGAAGTGGTGGGGTCCCCATCCCTGGAAGTGCTCAGAAGATGTGGGGGTGTGGCCCTCGGGGACATGGTCGATGGCCGGACTCGGCGACCCCAAAAACCTTTTCCAGCCCTAATGATTCCACGATTCCGTGGCGCTGTGAGGGTTTTGCTGCCCGTTCTGTCCCTTCGCATCCCCGTCCTTATCACACCAGTGATTTCCTCCCCTGCCTCGTCCCCGATAATGCCAACATTGTGAGAGTGCCCTTTCCAAGAGTGACTTTGAGTCACAGCCCCGCTCTGCTGAATCAGAGCCCTTTCCTCCCTTTCCAGGGCCGTCTTCTTCCCATCCTGGGCCGGAGCCCTGCCAGCTCCGAGGACAACAGGAAGCCTTGTTTTAAAACAAGAGTTTAAAGGGACAAAAAAAAACCACACACACAAAAAAAGGGAAAAATTCCGAAAGCAAAGCTAGGAAAGAGAAGCATCGCTGCCTCTCCGTGTGCATCCTCCCCCTGCCTCCCGGGAGTCGGGAGCAGAGGAAACCCAAGGAAGTGTCCGAGGGTTTAACGCGAACGAGTCGCTGGCATGGCCTGGGCCGGCATCGCCCGGGAAGGGGTGAGGGCTGAGCCAGCAGCTCCGGTGCTCTCCCGGTCAGCTGGGGAGTCCTGCGGGGTTTGTCTGCCGGAGGGGGATTCCTGTCCCTCCTCCCTGCCTGTTTTGGATACCAGGCACCCGTGTTTCCATAGGCGGGCACGGAATGGGAGCCGGAGGGGAAAAGGGCTGGGGTGAAGGAGAGGGCAGGGTCTGCAGCACACAGGCAACAGCTCCGGGAGAGGGGAGGGGAGGGGAGGAGAGGAGAGGAGAGGAGAGGAGAGGACAGGACAGGACAGGGATCAATGATGGACATGGCAATGGAGAGCAAAAAAGGAGGAAAGAAAGAAAAGGGGAGAGACACCACAAGGGACCAAGGCAGCTCCAAGTGACCCAGGGATTGGTTTATCAGGCATAGAACATGGAATGGTTTGGGTTGGAAAGTGGAAAACTCATCCCACCCCCCCTGCCTCGGGCAGGGACACCTCACACTATCCCAAGGTTGCTCCAAGCCCCATCCAACCTGGTCTGGGACACTTCCAGGGATGAGGCAGCCACAGCTTCCCTGGGAATTCCATCCCGTGCCAGCAAAGAGCCACAGCTGGGGATTCAGGGACCGGGGAGTGGTGACATCCCTGCCCCTGGATAACGGAGAGGATATTTCGGGTCCCTTCCCACCCAAACCCCTCCAGGGTTCCATGACCCTCCGGCTGTGAGCGCTGGGAAAGCAGCAGGGTTTGAGCGGGGGCTGCTGAGGAGGGGAGGAAACGGGAACCAGGGATGATGCAGGAGGCCCGGGAGGTGACACGGTGGTGACATCAGCACACGAGGCACCGAGGGGGGGTGCGGGGTACACGGGCTGGGGGCTGTTGTAAACATCCTGCCCGGGAAGAATCCCGCTTTTCCAGATATTTCATTGTGGAACCGTCCCAGCCACCACCTCCCCGAACAACAAATGTTCACCCCGTGACTGACCCCCCCTTGTCAATCATTATTTTGGCCAAACATTTCCAGGGTTACTCCCCCTTCCCTGAAGCCGTGTTTGTTATTACAACTCCGTTTTCTGACGGCCTTTTAACGCATCTTCTTTAACGATTTCTGTAATAGTTCAAAGGAAACCCTCATAAACTCCCCGTTAGCAGGAGGGGGCTGGGTGGATTATCCAGGCACGCTTTCATTGCTTTATTTCCTTTAAAAGCTGTGGTCGCCAGTGGCTGGAAAGCCACGAGCAGGATTTTCCTGGGATGCTCAGCTGCCCGGCTCAGTTACTGTCAGCTTTCTGTGCTTATTTCTGTGTTTGGACTGAAATAGCTCCCTATTTTTATTTCCTCAGAACTCCTAGACAATGGAAAGGGTTTGCTTTTAAATCCGGGGGCAGGAGATGTGAATATTTGAGGATTTAGAGCTCCTTTTTTGTTCCAGTCTGAGCAGTGGCTCCCAGGAGCTTTACCAGTGACTTATCTCCAAAAGAAACTGTCCCTCCACTGCTTCCCACTGGGCAGGGTCATCAGAACTCATCAAATCGTTGTCTTATAATTAGAAATTGTCCACATTTAGCATTCATAAGCCTGGCAGTGCCAGAGGTTAAGGACAGGCACTCACCTTCCCGCTCAGAAATTGCAATTTGGCCATAAAGTAGAAGAAATCTGAATTTATCCTTGTGGGCAGCTTAGGGAGAAGTCAAGGCTCGGTTGAGTTTGTGGTCACTGAGGTGCCATCGGTCTCTAATCACACCCCGCTTTGGGGCTGGGTGTCCAGTTTTGGGTCTGTGCACTCAAATCCCTCAAATTTGGCACTTTTGAGGTGCCCTTTGATGGAAATAAAAGGAATTATAATACCTGGATCTGGGATACGGCTCGGTACAAACGGCTTTTCAAGTGTTTCATGGTGGAGCAACCTGGGATTGGGGAAGGTGCCCCTGCCCAGGGCAGGGATGGGACGGGACTTAAGGATGGGATTTAAGGATGGGATTTAAGGATGGGATTTAAGGACAGAATTTAAGGTTGAGATTTAAGGATGGGATTTAAGGACGGGATTTAAAGTTGGGATTGAAGGATGGGTTTTAAGGATGGGATTTAAGGACGGGATTTAAAGTTGGGATTGAAGGATGGGTTTTAAGGATGGGATTTAAGGATGGGTTTTAAGGATGGGATTTAAGGATGGGATTTAAGGTCCCTTCCAACTCGAACCATCCTGGAATTCCAAGATTCTCTGATGCTGAGTTTAAAGCCCTCAAACAAATCCCTGCCGCAGCCTCTCTCCAAGTTCTCCAGGGCCACAGGGCACAAAGTTTGTGCTGCGGCAGGAGTGACTCAGGCTAAACCCGAGGGAAAACATCCCAGCCATAAAGAAACAAAGCTTTCAGAAGAAGTTCCACTTCACAGAAGTTTACAATGAATTTATTGCCTCTCCAGAGCAAGTTCCAGCCCCAGCAGGAATGCACGGGCCGAGCAGAAAGTGCTGCTGGAAATCACGGGGACAAAAGTGGTCCCGTCTTGGAAGAGGGGCCTGGAGCTGACCTGGAGTTCCCCTCTGGCTCAGCTTTTCTGAGTATCCCCATTTATCCATGGGAAACGAGGGCAGGGAGCAGGGAAAGGCCATGGCCAACGTCACGAAGCAGAACTGCAAAGCAGGACTTAGGTCTCTTCTCTGGGGGGGCAGGAGAAAAGAGGGAAAATAAACAACAGCAGAAAAGAAAAGTAAACAAAGGCTCCGTTCCAGGCTTTTCCTGACTCTTCACCCAAGGCTTCCCTGCATTTCTCAGAGGTATTTGAAAGGAATATTTTCCTTCCGTTCAAGAGCTTATCAAAGCCAGCTTATCTTCTACCTCAGCCTCTCAAAATCTCCATGTCTGGGTCAGAATATCCCCGTATCCCAGATCAGCAGGGAATGCTGCTCCTGGCACTGTTAGTGGCTGTCACTCACTCAGGAACAATCTCAAGGTTGCAAAAATTCAGTTCAAGAGCTCTGTTCCCATGTGGAGGTTGCAGTCACTGTCCTCCTCCAGTTTCAGCAGTTAAAATTCAGACTGGTCTGAACTGGTTTTCAGCCGCGGATCACTGGGAACGCTGGTGAGACTCGGCTTGGACAAGGCAGATGTTCCCTCTCCCTTCCCCTCCTTCTGCACCCGAGCCTGGGGTCGGCGTGCAGCTTATAAAGGATTTACTGAGGCAAAACTCCCTCCCACTGAACCCCAAATTCTTTGGACGTGGAGGGAAAAGCAGGAGGATTTCATCCCTCGGGTGAAGTTCCTACTGAGATGAGCCCAAATCAGCCCCCAGCTCTGGGCACCCCCAGGTGAAGAGGGCGAGGCCCAGCCTGGTCCCCTAAGCTGGACCTGGTTCCAAATCCACGTTCCCCACTCTTGTGATGGGGTTAAACCAGAGAATTCCAGGCTCTGGGACTGGGAGAAAATTCCTTTGGAACTTTTCTTCTCTCCTCTCCTTGCATAAACTGGAGCTGTGACACTAAATTGAAACCACGCACGCGGCGCTTGACTCGAGGTCTTCGTGTTTTCACCAGAGAACAGCGAACCCAGCCCGATCTGTAAACAAAGAGCGTCAGCTCCTTGTCAAAAAAAAAAAAAAACAACACCAAAATCATAATCATAAACTGGAAAATAATCAGGTTTTGATGCAGAGTCATAATTTTCCACGGGAAAACCTCCAAAATTCCATGGCAGGGTATGTCAGATGGATAAAAGAGATCCAGGCCAGCTCCAAACCAGCTCACGCCGGTACCAGTGGAGGCCAGGACTGGCTGTATCAACCCAGCGTTGACTCCTCTGCCCGTGTTTACTCACAAATCAGCCTCCTATTAAATCCACATTGGACAATGGCTCTGCTCCCTCTTTTCCTTTGCCTCTGGCCAATGCCTTCCCAAAAGCATTAATGGATTTAGTGATCCCAGCAGTTCATCGTGTCCCCTCCCGCCCCCGGGATCAGATATGGCCAGTGGAAGGTGGCCAGTGGGGCTGGATGGGCTTTGGGGTCCCTCCCAACCCAAACCATTCCAGAGTTTTCTGTTTTCATGGAATTGGTGAAGAAAATTGAGTTTTTACCCTGCTGGGGAGCTGAACTCTGCACCCGGTCCCTCCCAGAGCAGAGGATCAGCAGCAGGACTGACCCATGAGTTTTCCTTGGATTGAAACACGGAGCTGCCAATATCCCAGTCTGGGGAATCTAAACCTGGCCAATTCTCCGCCCCTCAGGAGGGACACGGACCCAAACCTCCACCACCTCCCATCACTCAACAACAAAGTGAAGTTTTCTCAGTGCGGGGACTTGGACCTTGGGTTTTAGCAGGGATTCCAGGGAGCATTTCCCTCTCTCCTGGCCAGCCCCGCGCCAGGAAATGCTGGAACCAGGCACAGAGAGCAAAGGATGGGAGATTTTCCTCTTGACCTTTGCGAGCTCCAGAGGGGCTCCCGTTGGTGCTGCCGGAGGCTGCCGGCATCATTGTTCCAGCGAGAGGTCCCTGCGGCCGGTTCCTGGTGGAGAAAGGCGCTGTTTGCTTAAGGAAACGGGGTCAGCGCCGGGCTTGTTTTCGTTGGGTGCCATCGTTTCGGCATCCCCACGTCAATGCGTGTCGCCAACAATGACTTGGGAGAGGATACAGCGGTCGCTAAGGAAACCTCTGCAACAGCAGGGCCAAACAAAAAACACGGCCGAGGCCGCCGAGGGCCCGAGCCTGCGAATCCTCACCCCACCCCCAGCTGGCGAAAGGTTTCCTGTGTCGGGCCGGGAGACGCTCGACCCTCGCCGGGGAAAAGTTTGCGTGGCAGGGACTCCTCGGAGCTCCGCGCGTGCCCCGGCTCGGAGCGGCGGCGGCGGCGGCAGAAGGAGCGCGGGGCTGTTCCTGGGCTCTGCTGGTGCTCAGCGGCTGAAGGCAGCCCTGGAATCTGGGCTGGGAGATTTAATTTCACCGGGAGCACAGGAAACAGCAGGGGCCTTGGATCCCTGCTAATCTGCAGGAAGCGAGGGCAGATCAGGCACCTGCAGGCATCGATGTCCCCAGGATGTGCCCAGGCGGCCCCAGAGGCTGGGACGTCTCCAGGGAAGGCTGGTGCTGGTTTCTGTTGTGGTTGGTGGGCTGGGAGGGCAACTCAAGGGATCTTATTTCCCAAGAACGACAGCCTAGCCTTGCAGGAGTTCTGCAGAGAGGCTTTGGAATCCCAGAATCAGGGAATTCTGGAATGGGTTGGGTTGGAAGGGGACTTAAATCCCACCCAGTGCCACCCCTGCCATGCCCAGGGACACCTCCCACTGTCCCAGGTGGCTCCAACCTGGCCTTGGACACTTCCAGGGATCCAGGGGCAGCCACAGCTTCTCTGGGAATTCCATCCCAGCCCCTCCCCACCCTCACAGCCAGGAATTCCTTCCCAATATCCCATCCATCCCTGCCCTCTGGCAGTGGGAAGCCATTCCCTGTGTCCTGTCCCTCCATCCCTTGTCCCCAGTCCCTCTCCAGCTCTCCTGGAGCCCCTTTAGGCCCTGCAAGGGGTTCTGAGCTCTCCCTGGATCCATCCTTCCCTGAATATTCCCTTCTCCAGGTGAGCACCCCCAGATCTCCCAGCTCAGCTCCAGAGGGGCTCCAGCTCTCCATGGCCTCCTCTGGATTCATTCCAACAGGCCCAAAGAGAAACCAGGATATTGATTCAGAAGATACTTTCCTCCATGAAAAATCCTGATTTTCCAGGGGCCGGGAAGTCCGATCCCCCCCGGCAGGGACTGCACAGGATCAGCCACGAGAGCCGATCTCACGGAGAGACACAACTTCCACCCAAACCCTGTCCTGGTGGAGATCCCTGCAGCCTCTCCAGGACATCCCTCACCCCAAACCACAGGGTTTGTAACAAAATGCAGGAATTTAGGACTGGAATATGATGGAATTTGGATCAGACAGGAGCGGGGAGCCCTGCAAAGTCAGGTTTTGGTTAAAATCCACAGGGCCTGGGAACTGCTGGGGTTTAACACCGAAAGAGGCATTTTAAGGTCAAAACCCCACGAAGGTCCTGACGAGGAGGAGGAGCAGCCTCGCTCCGCTCCAGGGACTTCCAGCAGTTTATTGGAGCTGGGATTTTAAACCCGTTCCGTTACAGGGCTGCAAACCGCCGGGTAAATATTGATTCTTCCACTCCAGCCCGGCTCAGATGGAGCCAGGAAGGAGAAAACTCAGCCCCGTCCGGGATAAAGCACCGAGAGAACGGGGGCCACGATAAATTCGTGTCGGCCCGAAGCGGAGGCCTGCGAGATTTGGAGATTAAAGGTCTCCCTGGCGAGCATTTCCACGGAACCCAGGACAATGGGAGCGGGATTACGGGGTGTTACCATGACACAAATGAGACACAGCACGGAGGACAACAAGGGTTGCCATGGAAACAGCTGATAAATGGGCACATGCACAAAAAAATTGGCTTAATTTGCTTGTTTAAGTGGGAGGGGAACTGTTTTGATCCTGCTTAATTGCAGCTGATCCCCTTTAATTGCATTTTCTTCCATCAAGTCCAGTGTCACTGCTGGAGCAGCAGCTCCAGCGATCTTTGTCAGGGGGGAAACTGAGGCAGGGATGGCTGGCTGGGATAATTCCCAGCTTTTTGAGTTCTCCCTGCCCGGATTTAACCCTTCCAGAGGAGCGAGCAAAAACCACAACTACCAAATGCACGGGGGGAAAAAAGGCTTTGCTCGCCTGCTTTGCTTGAGGGGGGAATAAAACCAGGGCGTGGAGAGGAGGGGTTTTGCCTTCTCCCAAATGTCCTTCCCGAGGTGCTAACGCTGATTTCGGGGCCGCGGGGCCGCGAGCTCCGCTTTTAGCAGGGCCGAAAAGCAGCAGCCGAGTGTGGAGAATCGGAAACCTGACGGGAACGGGAGCCGGCAGCTTGCGGGGCCTGGAAATAGAACGGCCGCTAATGCAATTAAAACGGGCTCGTTAAGGGCATTAATATGCACGGAGGAGATTCTCCTCCGGTTTTATACCCCGAGTGCTGAAGGTGAAAGGAGCAGGGACCATGGAAGCCGCGCTTTGGGGTTTGGCATTCCGTGGAAATTTGGGTATTTCGGGAGGTCCAGCACGGGAGAGGCTCCGGAACCGGCACCAGGCTCAAACCTGGGAGCAGATCCACGAGGGAGCTGCACAAACCTTCCTCTCCCAGCGGGATGCACTTGGGGAGAGCCCTTCAGCATCCCCAGGTCTGCCCATTTCCACTGGGAAATGCCCAAAGGGAGCCGGGAAATGCCCAGGTGGAGAAAGGGAAATGTCCAGGTGGAGAAAGGGAAATGCCCAGGTGGAGCAGGGAAATGCCCAGGTGGAGCAAGGAAATGCCCAAAGGGAGCAGGGAAATGCCCAAATGGAGCAGGGAAATATCCAGGTGGAGCAGGGAAATGCCCAAATGGAGCCAGGAAATGCCCAAATGGAGCAGGGAAATGTCCAAACAGAGGAGGGAAATGTCCAGGTGGAGAAGGGAAATGCCCAGGTATAGAAGGGAAATGCCCAGGTGGAGAAGGGAAATGCCCAAATGGAGCAGGGAAATGCCCAGGTGGAGAAGGGAAATGCCCAGGTGGAGCAGGGAAATGCCCAGGTGGAGAAGGAAAATGCCCAAATGGAGCAGGGAAATGCCCAGGTGGAGAAGGAAAATGCCCAGGTGGAGCAGGGAAATGCCCAAATGGAGCAGGGAAATGCCCAGGTGGAGAAGGAAAATGCCCAGGTGGAGAAGGAAAATGCCCAGGTGGAGAAGGAAAATGCCCAGGTGGAGCAGGGAAATGCCCAGGTGGAGAAGGAAAATGCCCAGGTGGAGAAGGAAAATGCCCAGGTGGAGAAGGGAAAGGGCCACGCTGGGCCTGGGCTCTGTCCTGCAGTGGCTGCTCTGGAAAAAAAGTGAATTCACCTCCCCAAAACCCTCCTGCAGGGACTTTCCCTCCCCGATTCCCTCCGTGGATGCCTCCTGACGGATTATCCCCTAAATTCATCTCCCTTTCAGCACGCATTGTTCCGTCCCAGCAGCCGGCGCGGGGATGACATTTTTTTGGACTCCGGGATGGCATTAACAGCGTGGCCGTCCCAGCATTTTTCCAAGCTTTGGGAAAAAAACCCGAACGAACAAATTCCCATTACACATTCCGCTTTCTGCACCGGGGAGGATCAAAGGCAGCTCGTCAGCACGCGCCCTGGATGTCCTAATTAACTCCTTCACTCGTGGCTTCGGGGGATTCCTTCCAGTTCCCTGCGCGGGGATGGATTTCACCCCGCGGGGCTGGAATTGTGCCGCGGGTATCGCTCCAGGCAGGATCACACCCGAGGGTTTAGAACTTCAGGATTTCAGCTGCACAAAGGGAAAAGAAATGCTGGGAAAAGGAGCAGGAAACAGGAGCTGGGAGCTGGGAAATCCTCTTTGCTGGCCAAATTTCCGCCTGGAGGTGTCGCGGTCACCTCCGGAGGGGGGACCAACACCTCACACTCACTCATCCCCACAGCCAGGCTCCAAATATTCCCATTCCCAGGGGAGGGATTGGCTTTTGCAGGGCGTGTCCCACACCCAGGAACAGCCACGTGGGACCGGGAAGCCACGTGGGATTGAATTCCAAGTTAAAGGCTTGGATTCCTCTTGCACGGTGACAGCGGGGCTTGGCCCGACGGAGCCCTCCTGCCCCTCCTCACAGCTGTCCCAGGAAGATTTCAGGAAGTTTTTTGGACCTTGCTGAGCTGCTGGGATGTTCTGTCATCCCAGGATTGCTGTTTGAACTCCCAGAGGTGGTGGGATAACTGGTTTAACTCCCAGAACTTCGCTCTCTGGTTTTCAAGCAGGGCACTCACTGTGGAACTCGGAAATGTTCTGTTCCCGTGCTCTTCTTCTCTCCTTTTGGAAAGGAAATCTTTAAAAAACCCCAAACACTCCATTTCCAGGGACAGTGGAAGTGGTTTCCTACTAAGATCAGTAAAGAGATGTGAGAACAGAAAACGTTGACCCATCCCAGTCCCACCCCAGGGATTCCTCGTGTGGCAGCACGGAATTCCAGCTTTCATCTGCGCAGAATTCCAGCTTTCATCTGCACAGAATTCCAGCTTCAATCAGCACCAGGGATCCTCCTGGGGAAAAGATTTAGGCAGCAACCAGAGGAGCCCGTCCACAACTTCCTGAAAAGAATGTTGTAGCATCATGGAATTGTTCAGGCTGGAAAAGACCTTGAAGAGCATCGAGTCCAACCATCCCCCAGCACCAGCACGGATCGTCCCCCAGTGCCACATCCACCTGTTAAATCCCGCCAGGAATGGGGACTCCAAACCTCCCTGGGCAGCCCCTGCCAAGGCCTGACCGCCCTTTCCATGGGGAAATTCCTGCTGCTGTCCACCCTGAGCCTCCCCTGGCCCAGCCTGAGGCCGTTCCCTCTCCTCCTGTCCCTGTTCCCTGGGAGCAGAGCCCGACCCCCCCGGCTGCCCCCTCCTGTCAGGGACTTGTGCAGAGCCACAAGGGCCCCCCTGATCCCCCTTTTCTCCAGGCTGAGCCCCTTTCCCAGCTCCCTCAGCCTCTCCTGGGGCTCCAGCCCCTTCCCCAGCTCCTTCTCCCAACTTCCCTGCTAAATCTCTTCCCTGTTCCTCCGGTTTCATTGTGTAACTTCATTGTCTGGAAGCAAGAGATGAATCCCGAGGATTTTCCTTCTCCTCCCAGCTGTGATTTGCTGTTTTCTTACAGAAAGCCAAGAGCCAAAAACAATTCTAGAGACTCTGGTAGGGTTCAATCTTAGGGTTTTTATCTGAAAAAACAGAATATTCTGAATCCAGCGCTGGGAATGCAGCTGGAACCATTTCCAAAGGGAGGCCAAATCATGCTAAATGAGTGGAAAACCAGGAAATTTCTCTAATTGCCTCAATTACGGATGAACCACATCCATTCTGCATCTGACAGGAGGTTAAAGATGTGCTCTGGGTTCAGACACCATCCCACGCTGGTGTCACTTCTTGGTAGGACAGAAATCTTCAGTCCCGAAGGATTTACAAAAACCCCCCGGATTTTGGGGGCATGAAATGAAATTCCTGCTGTTTCCAAGTGCTCCTTTCCCAGCCCAGCGTGTGAGGGTTGGCTGAGGACGGAGATGGCACCGGCCCTGCCGGTGTCCCGGGAAGGAGTGACGCCCTGGATTCCACGGAAACCCTGGATTCAAAGGGAACCATGAGAAGCCCAGAGCAGAAGCAGGGAACTTCTTTGCTGAAAGAAAGAGGATTTCAGTGAAAAGTGCAGTTTGGTGGGGTTTTCCCAGGTTTTTGGTGCTGAAGTGTTTCTCCCGAGCTCATGGAAAGGTTCCTCCAGAAGTTCTTGCCCCACAGAGCACCCAGCACGTTTCTCTAGGGCAGGAACACTTTTCCTCTGGCTTTGGAAAGCTCTGCCTGCACAAATCCATGGGGACAAGGAAAGGTTTGTGCAGCTTGGGGTTTTATAGAAAAAAGGGGCAGAGTTGGAATCCCGGAATCCTGGAGTGGTTTGGG
>VXAZ01005482.1:44925-57454 GCA_013399875.1 Gymnorhina tibicen | reverse complement strand
TCCCCATCAGCTCCAGGAGGTTTAAATGGGATTTTCCCTGGAGTGTTCCCCCAGGAGATGAAATAAAAGCAAATGTGGCAAAGTCAACGTCACCAAAAACCCTTCACCTCCCTTCCCCGGGTGCTCTCTGGGGCCCTAAAAAACCAATTCCCTCAAGGAGGTGCCAGGATCCCACCCAGCAGGAGATGTGGACAGGCAGGGACTGGAGGTGGGAGGGGGTGACAAGGTGACACAGAGGGTGAAATGCCCAGGCTGGGACAGGAACTAGGCAGAAAATATCAGTGGTACTGGAAAAAAAACCCTGATTTTAACTCTTAATTCCAGCAGCTCGGTTTTATACCATAAAGTCGTGCCTTGAACCCCCACCCTGGTGGCTCTGGGCTCACTGCAGGGGCTCGGGGTGCTGCCCACCGGGGGGAAATGGGATCCTCAGGCTCGGGGTGCCCTGGATTAGAGGGGTCCCTTCCACTGACCTTCCCCGCAGCACATTTGGGATGTGCAGAAGCCCTGGATCGGGGCAGAGCCGCCCGTCCCTGCAGCCAGGGAGCTGAGGCTCCTGCAGCCGGCTCCCAGCAGCGTTTTAGTTGGGTTTTTTTTTGTTGTTGTTGTTTTCCTTCTTTTTTTTTTCGCTCCGTGCGCGATGCCAAGAGATCGGAAACGACAATCAGCAGCCGGAGCCGGAGCCAGGCCAGGAGAGGAGTGCCTGGAAAAACAGAGGGAGCCCCTGGCTGCCCTGCAGAGCCCGTCAGGGGTCACGGGGCCAAGGGCTTCTCAGCCTCCCCGTGGGGTGGGGGACCTTTAATGCCGGGATTCTCCGCGGAGAGCGCGATCCCACGGACCCCACCTCTGCTTCCAGTGGGAAGAGAGAGCTCCAGCAGCCTCTGACGTGGGAAGTGACGGGAATGGGAGAGGGCTGAGGGCAGCCCGAGCTGCTTTAAGTGATTTAACAGCTGGGGAGCAGCAGAGGCCACGGCCACGGGAGTTGTTCCGTGGGTTTGGGGGCTGGAGTGGCTTCCAGGGGATTCAGCCAATTTCAGGGATGCTCCCTGGTGTCTGTGGGAGCCCCAGATCCCAGCACCTCCTTGAGGGAATTGGTTTTTAGGGCCCCAGAGAGCACCCGGGGAAGGGAGGTGAAGGGTTTTTGGTGACGTTGACTTTGCCACATTTGCTTTTATTTCATCTCCTGGGGGAACACTCCAGGGAAAATCCCATTTAAACCTCCTGGAGCTGATGGGGACGCGGGGTGGGGGCTGAGGAGGCTTTACTGTGAGGAGTGAGGGGCTGGGAGGGAATTCCCAGAGGAGCCGTGGCTGCCCCTGGATCCCTGGCAGTGCCCAAGGCTGGGTCGGAGCAGCCTGGGACAGTGGGAGGTGTCCCTGCCCATGGTGGGACTGGATGGGCTTTGAGGTCCCTCCCACCCCAAATCCATCCAGGATTCCATGTGCTGGTTTAGATGGGATTTTGGGAAGGAATTCCTGGCTGTGAGGGTGGGGAGGGGCTGGGATGGAATGCCCAGAGCAGCTGTGGCTGCCCCTGGATCCCTGGAAGTGCCCAAGGCCAGGCTGGAGCCCCCTGGGACAGTGGGAGGTGTCCCTGCCATGGCAGGGGTGGCACTGGGTGGGACTGAACATCCCCTTCCAACCCAAACCACTCCAGGATTCCGGGATTCCAACTCTGCCCCTTTTTTCTATAAAACCCCAAGCTGCACAAACCTTTCCTTGTCCCCATGGATTTGTGCAGGCAGAGCTTTCCAAAGCCAGAGGAAAAGTGTTCCTGCCCTAGAGAAACGTGCTGGGTGCTCTGTGGGGCAAGAACTTCTGGAGGAACCTTTCCATGAGCTCGGGAGAAACACTTCAGCACCAAAAACCTGGGAAAACCCCACCAAACTGCACTTTTCACTGAAATCCTCTTTCTTTCAGCAAAATATCTTCGTGTTCCTTGCATTTCTCCCTCCTGAACCCCAGTCCTGCCCATTCCTTCCGTGGGGGCAACCCCGGAGTTTCGTGCTGCGCCGAGAGCTCGGGAATCTCTGTCCCTGTCTAAACTTTGCGCTGCAGGCCTTGTTTGTGAGCTGCCTGCCGAGGAGCCGGCGATCAGTGGGGCGTTGTTCGATAAATAATCAAAGCCAGACACCACCAGGTCCCTCTTCATCCCCGGCTCCTCCCGCAGGAGACGCCCGATAAAAATTCCCAGGTAGGGACACGGCTCCTCCTCTGCGCAGCGGGGTTCGAACTCATCGGATCCATCCCCAGCGCCTGAGGGGATTTGTGGCACCACACGGGATGTAAAGTTGCTTTGTAAAACGGGAATTTGGTGGGATTTAGGCCCTTTCCTAGGAAGCTGTGATTAATTCCTGCCAGGGTGATAAATAGAAGTGCTCTATAGATATATTTTGATATGTTTTGCTTCATGTTTAACACCAAAGAATTAAAAAACCCTTTTTGGGCCACCTCACCCGTGCTGGCGAGGCCGATTTGAGGGGTTTCCTCCTCCTCCTCCTCCTCTCAGTTCATCCCAGTGCCAGAGCCAGGGGCGGCTCCGTCCCGTTGAAAATGTTCCGGTTTTGCTGCTCCCTGTGCAAAATCCAAAGGGAATTGCTCTGCTCCGTCATCCCTGGGCTCCCTTCTGGCCACTGACGCTGGGTTCCGTCATCCCTGAAAACACCGGGATCGAACCAGGGTCACAGGGAAGGCGCCCGAGGAGGAATTCCCTGGGATTGTTCCGGAATGAGGAGCTGTGGCGCTCTGGGGCACGGCTGAGTGGGCGGGGGGGGTTTGGCCCAAGGCTGGGCTGGGTCTCGGAGATCTCTTCCAGCCTCAGTGGTTTTGGGATTCTCCAAAGGGAATTAAAGCTCGGATCTTCCCCGAATCCTCTTCCTGAGCAGCACAGCTGGGGACAAACCCGTGGGCTCTTCTCATTCCCGGAAATCCCCATTTTTTAACGAAATAATTCTCATTTTGACTGCAAGTCCAAAACTGCAGCCTTTGCCCTGGTGTTTTTTGGGTTTTCCACACCTCCCTGGGCCAGGTCCCACTGCCCATCTCCATCGGCCTCATCCTCCTCGTTAATTCATGTGTTTGATGAGATTTAATGGGAAAAGGCTTTAAGATACCACGGGATCACCTCTTGGAATAGGAGATAAGTGATATTCGGAATGAAATGGTCCATAAATCATCTTGGTCTGCACGGCTGGATGGGATTAAAGGATCCAGGTCACAGGGAAAAGGACAAATCCTCACCTTGGCATTGGTCGGACACTCAGGAATAGCAGCTGAGCCACCCCAGACCCACCTGAAGGTGGGCAGCGTGTAAGAAATGAGGCCGGGGGCAAATTTGGCTGGACTGGATAAAATTCCAGGTGTTCCCAGCCTCAGTCTGGATGGGTGTGGCTAAAGCCTGGAATGTCTGTAAGTCCTAACAGAGAAATCCCACCTGGAGCTCTGGATTGGGGTTTCCGTTAAAAAAACCTCCTTTGAGGGTGGGTGGGATTCTTGAGGTTAAAGTGGGAGACAGAATTAAACATCTGGTAAATAAAACAGCTAAAAATGGGGTGTTCGGGGGTCAAATCCACATTTCCAGTCTTGGCTGGATCGTTCTCGCAGGACTGGGAATTTCTGGCAGGTTTTAACCGGGAAAGCTCCAGCCAAGCCTGGAAGTGTCTGTTCTGTTTTACCCCCATCTCCCCCCGAAACCAGCTGGGATTTTAACAGCTGGAGAATCCCAGGTCTCCAGAATATCCCTGCACCTATGGAGGGCAGGGAGGAAAAGGAGTCGGAACCCAAAATATTCGGGAAACAGCAAAAAGGAGGCTCCGTGCCTGCACTGCTCAGTCCAGACTGGGTGAGCTGGGGTGGGAAGTGTCGCTGCGAGAGCAGGAACCGGGAGCAGCCTGTTCCGGGAGCTTCCCCACGAGCTCTGCCCCATTCCCAGCCCTGCTCCCAGGAGCGGCTGCCTGGGAGGTGCTGAGGATGCTCGGGAGCATCCCCAGGAATCGAGGACGGGAAACAATTCCTAAGCGGGGCTTCCCGGTCCTTCCAGGCACAGATCCCGGTCACCCCCCGGCCTCTGAGCCCGGGCAGCCTCGAGCACAGCGCGGCATTTCCAGCGGGATCCGCGGGAACCGCGCGGCTCCCGGGATTTCAGCGCTTTGTCTCCCTAAAGCAGGGGCAGAAGAAATCGGGGTGAGGATGGGAATGTTTCCGAGCAGCCCGGTACCGCAGAGCCGCCTGCACACGGGGGAGGGACAACGACGGCAAAAATCGGAGCCCCGGCCCAAAGCGTGACCAGTTCCGTGCAGTCCCCGCTGCCTCCTCCTCGCCCGGGATGACTCCAAAACTTTCTGAAAGGGAATTTCCCTGGAAAACACAATTTTTTCCTTATTTTGCGGGGTTTTTTTTGGGGTGGCCAGATGAAAGATTTGGGAGGAAATGCTGGAAATTTCTGGGGGCGTCGCATGGCCCAAGTTCCAGGCAAGGTGTTCCAGCAAGGAGACACTTTGGGAGAGGAGGGAACAGCTGAGGCGGGACACGAAAATCATGGCATGGAATCACGGCATGGAATCACAGCATGGAATCACAACATGGAATCACGGCATGGAATCACGGTGTGGAATCACAGCATGGAATCATAACTTGGAATCACAACATGGAATCATGGCATGGAATCACAGCATGGAATCATAGCAGGGAATCACAGCATGGAATCACGGCATGGAATCACAGCATGGAATCATGGCATGGAATCACAGCATGGAATCATAGCTTGGAATCATGGCATGGAATCACAGCATGGAATCATAGCTTGGAATCACGGCATGGAATCACAACATGGAATCACAGCATGGAATCACAGCAGGGAATCACAGCAGGGAATCACGGCAGGGAATCACAGCATGGAATCACAGCATGGCATCACAACATGGAATCACAACATGGAATCACAGCAGGGAATCACGGTGTGGAATCACGGCATGGAATCATAGCTTGGAATCACAACATGGAATCATGGCATGGAATCACAGCATGGAATCATAGCAGGGAATCACAGCATGGAATCACGGCATGGAATCACAGCATGGAATCATGGCATGGAATCACAGCATGGAATCACAGAATGGAATCATAGCTTGGAATCATAGCAGGGAATCCTGGAATGGTTTGGGTACGAAGGGACCTTAAAATGCCCCATTCCCACCCCTGCCATGGGGACCCCTCCCGCTGTGCCAGGGTGCTCCCAGCCCGGTCCAGCCCGGCCCGGGACAACGCCAGGGATCCGGGCGCAGCCCCAGCTCGGGGCTCTCCGTAACCCACAGAATTCCCCCACCGGAGGAGAAGCGGCCGATTCGCAGCGAGGGAAAACCCCTTTGGCCTTCTCTGCCGCACCCAGGGCTGCGTGTTTAATTGATCCACCCTCATTAAGGGCTCCAGCTCCTCGGGCTCACGGAGCCGCCGCTCCCGTGTCCCGAGGGAAGGGATGCAGCGAGGGCAGGGCAGAGCGGAGGGCAGGCGGCTGCTCCGGGATGTTTGCTCAGGTGCCGGGGAGGGGGACGCGGTCCGCGGCCAAGGACATCAAAGCAGGGAGACCCTCCCCAGGCCGCGGGGCCGGGCGGGGCCCGGCCGGAGCCGGGCAGTGACTCAGAGGGACGGGAGCGGCGTTTGTGTCAGCCGGAATGGGAAGGAGCCTTTGTTTGGGAACCTTTGCAACTCCCCGGGTGAGTTCATCCCGGTGAGGTCAGCGGGCAAAGCGCCTCGGGACAGGTGGAGAAATCGCCCCGGCTGTTAAAGGCTGGGGTTTGGGGACGTTTGTGTGATGCCTCGGGTTTGAACTTTTCCGTTTCTCCAACCCCGCGCTGCCCGGGGTGTAACCCTGCCGTTCCCTGCGGCCGGCCAGCTGCTGTTCCCTCCTGCTGCTCAGACACAACAAACCCCGCTGCCTTTGCTCTCCGAGGACACCCAGATTGTCCCAGGCCCCAGAATGCCTCAACCAAAATCTTAACAAGGGGGGGTAAACTCGGGGAAATTACACCACGAACTGAAATTACAACTGGAGAATCCACCCTGAAGCGCAGACGGACCAAACTCACAGAAGGGTGAAGAACCCGTGGCCCGGGGTCCATCTCGGGCGTTGCCTTTGGCCTGCCCAGGGTGGGCCTTTGGAGGCCCTTCCAATAAACGCCCACTTTTATTCCCTCATTCCTGCCCGGCCTCTGGGTTTCGGGTGCCACTCGAGGCAGCGCTGGGAGCCGTTCCCTCCCAGCACGGGGATGCTGAGGGCAACCAAACCCTGGTCCAGGACCTTTCTTTTATGGGCTCGAGTCCTCCCATCCCAAACCCTCATTCACCAGGGGCGGTACCTTTGGTGCCCTGGGGGGCTGCCGAAAAGCAGAGGCCGGGCAAAGCTGAGAATAAAAGCGGGCGCGTTTCCTGAAGGGCTTCGGGGACGTTCAGGGCAGCCAAAGCCCCCGGGGGCTGCGCCCAGAAATGGTCTGGGGTCTGGGGTTCCCATCCTTGGGGGAGTTTGGTCCGTGTGCACATCGGGGTCGATCCTCCAGTCACAGCTTCGGGTAACCGAGTCCCTCAGCCCAGGTTTGCTCCCCCCGGCTCACTCCTGTCACCATCTCGGGGCCCGAGGCAGGGAGGTGTCCCCGATTCCCAGGCCTGCGGAGGAATTGCTCTGTGTGCCCGAGACGGGAGAGCAGCAGCTCACGGCCGTGGGGTTTGCAGTCAGACCCTGAGGCGCTGCGGGGTCACAAACACACGAGAAACAGAGAAGCTGAAATCCCAAGGCAGCGCCCCGGCAGCGCCTCGGGGGGTGCCCGCAGCCCCAGCCCCGCGCTGGAGCCCCCGGTCCCTGGGAACGAGGAACAAACTCCAGCACCCCTGAGCCCCCGGGCGGGCGTGGCTGGGAAGAGAATCCCCCCGGCACACGCAGCGGGGCCCGGGGCTCGGGGCCGGGCGGGAGCTGGGGTGGCCCAGCAGGGAACGGAACCCGGGGGCACCGGGGACCCTCTGCTGTCCCTGCGTCCCTTCGCCTCGGGGACAGCGACTGCCAGCGCCGGGAGGGAGATCGGGAATCCCGAAGGGTGGGAGACTGGAAATCCCAAAGGGTGGGAGACAGGGGATCCCAAAGGGTGGGAGATCGGGAATCCCGAAGGGAGGGAGATTGGGAATCCCGAAGGGTGGCTTTGGAGCGCTCTGGAGCCTCGTGGGCTAATGGAGAGAACAGTTTGTCCCAGAGCAGGGGAAGTCGGGGTGGGACGCGGCTGTCCCTGACCTGGTGGTGGCCCTGATTTGCCATTGTCTGTCCCATTGTCCATTGAAACGCGGAGCTCTTGGGGCACCATCGCTGTTTACACAACGGGGCCCCGATTTCCAGAGCTCTCCCGGTCATTATCCAACACAAATAATCCCAGGGATGGAGCAGGGCCTGGCTCCGGAGCTTTGGATTGGGGTTTTCATTAAAGAAAGCTCCTTCAGGGCTCTGTGGGATTCTTGAGGTTAAAGTGGGAGACAGAATTAAACATCTGGTAAATAAAACAGCTAAAAATGGGGTGTTCGGGGGTCAAATCCACATTTCCAGTCTTGGCTGGATCGTTCTCGCAGGACTGGGAATTTCTGGCAGGTTTTAACCGGGAAAGCTCCAGCCAAGCCTGGAAGTGTCTGTTCTGTTTTACCCCCATCTCCCCCCGAAACCAGCTCCTCACGCCCTGCCCCGCTGGTGACTCCAGCAGCAGTGCTGTGAAGAAACCCAGGATGATTCAACCCTTTTCTTTTAAATATAAAACCTAAATAGCCAGTAATCCCAAACACCCTCACCCCGTTCCTTCAGCCCGGCCGGCTGCATCCTCCTGCAAATGCAAATGCTTCACCCAACACCAAAACCTGAACGCTGGGATCCTGGAGCTGCGAGAACCCGAGCGGCAGCAGTGAGGCCTTGGCTGGCTGCCAGCACTTTATGGCTTATTCCTTCTTTTCCTATGGTCCTCGGCAGGGCTGCAGTCCGGCTCGAGCTCTAAACGGGAATGAAGAAGCTGCAGGAGAAAATCATCCAGCGCCAGGGCTGGAGAAGTGGAGCTGCCCTGATTGCACGGGGCTCTTATCACTGCCCTGATTGCACAGGGCTCTTATCACTGCCCTGATTGCACAGGGCTCTTATCAAAGCTGCCACAGCACTGGGGCTGTGCTGGGGCTGTGCTGGGATTGGGCTGGGGCTGTGCTGGGAGCAGACATAGGAGCGGTGTCATCCTGCTCACTTCCATTCCCCGTGGAGAATTCCCTTTGTTTCCTCTCTCTCCTGCTCTCCCTCTCTCCCCTGCATGAAGGAAACAGGAGAAAAGCAAAGATGAGGCCTGGGAGAGGGAGAAATAAAAGAAATGTGGAACCTTTTCTCCTCTCCTTTCAAAGCATGGCAAGAGGAGGAGAAGCCGGGGTCTGACAGAGATGAGCTCCGGGATAACCAGGGCTGCTCCTGGAGCCAGGAGAAAACTCCTGAATCCCATAAATTCCCTCCCAAGAAGAGAATCACTACTGTTTGTTTGTCTTGCCAAAGCCTCTCCAGTTCTCTGGAAGGACTCTCGGCCCCACCTTCTCTGTAGGGTCTGAGGAGCTCATCCCTGATCTCAGCTCCATCCCTGCCTTGTGTGCGCTGTCCCCAGTGCCCCCAGATCCCTGGGAGTGTCCCAGGCCAGGCTGGACGGGGCTGGGAGCCACCTGGGCCAGTGGGAGGTGGCCCTGCCCACGTGCGTTGGTTTAACACAACATGGTTTTGGTAGGCGAGAGAAAAGCTGCTCAAAACTTCCATGTTTTCCATGTTCCACAGAGCCAATTGCTGGGGGCTCTGCCCGTGGGCAGGCTATTAGCCCAGTTAGGCAAGGTGGAAACGCCTCGGTGATGACATATTTAAGAAAGGAAAAACCTTTCTTAAAAAGAGCGGGCAGTTGTGAGGAGACTGCTCGGCCCGCGGGAGGGACTCACGCTGCAGCAGGTCCGGGCGGGCTCCTGCTTGTGGGAGTTCAAACCACGCTGGAAAAGCTCGCAGAGAACTGTCCCCCGTGGGAAGGATCCCACAGCACAGCAGAGCAAACTCTTTTCCTTAAGCACGCTGAAGAAAGGCTTTTAGGAAGTGAAATACTGACCCAAACCCCACGTTTGTTTCCTTGCGTGGTCGGGGGAAAGAGGGAGGGACTGGGAAAGAAAGATGTTCTGAACTTTTTACTTTGGTTCTCATTGCCCTTTTTACTTTTAATTCTGTCAGTTATAAATCTTTATACTGTTTTAAGTTTTGAACCTGTTTGGCCTTAAAGTGTTTTTCTTTGTTTTCCTCAATAATCTCTATCTCAGCTCATGAAAATGGAGTTTTAATTTCCCCTCCTCTGCTTGGCTGTAGCAGAGGAAAACGAGTGAATGGTTTTTCGTGAGTGCCTGGCGCTTGGCCGGCGTCGAACTGCGACAGAGGTGAAGGGCAGAGCTTGAGTTTAGTTCACTTTCTGCCTGTGCAACCTCATTTTTTTCCTCCTCGGGACGTTTCTGATAATGGATTCATTGCGTGAGGGAAACTCTCAGTGGAAGGACCAAAATGTGTCCAAACTGCTGCTCCAAACAGCCCCAGGTGGGAAAAGTTGGGAAAAAGGGGGGAAAATAAAAGTGGAAGGACCAAAATGTGTCCAAACCGCTGCTCCGAACACAGCCCCAGGTGGGAAAAGTGGGGGGAAAAGGGGGAAAAATAAAAAACCCTCTCGCCTACCAGCTCAGGGGAATGACCTGACCCTGTGAACTCCCCCGTGTGCGCTTGATTTGATTTTGGTTCCTAAAAGCCTGGGATTTACGGGATTGCTCCTGCTTGCAATGAAAGCCCCGTGCCCGGCGCCCCGGAGCTGCATCTTCCAATTTCTGGGTGTGAATTGGCCACTTCCGACTCCATCTCGTGATAAACGCCGGGCTCGGAGAGCACCTCACAGCTCCCAGATCCCCGAAGTCAGCTTCTAAAAAGGAGGGGAAAATGAGCTAAGTTTAAGCTCTGTTTTTTCCGTCTTCGTCTCCTCCCTGCACCTCTGGGCTCGCCAAAGTTTCGGTTTTTTTGGGGTTTGCTTCAGCCAAGGGGCAGAACCAAAATTTCTCTGCATTTTATTCGCCTCCCCCGAAAGGGTTTTCCTTCCAACCCTCCCGTTCTGCCTCTTCTGCCGGGTTTGTGTGGTGTCCGTGGTGGCTTTGGGTCTGTTTTGAGGCTGGAATAACAGCTCCAGGCCAGACTGAGAACAGCTTTCCTTCCCGGCTGGGAAGGAGGAGGATGTTGGCACCTGGTGGAAAATAATGCTCCCCCCAAGCCCCGGCTATTAAAAACCACGCTCAGTTTGAAGCAGGAGAGTTTCATGTTCTTTTTTAAACCCTTGCCTGGCTTAAAACTGCCTTTTCTTTGTCTTTATTCACGTCTGAGCTCTCCTTCAAAACCCTCCTGCGTGTCTTCACCGATATCTCGCAATAATGACTCTAATTAGGAGGTTTTTGCCCTCTCAAAGCCTTTTTTTTTTAAAAAAAAAAAAAAAAACATGGAAAATGGAAAAGTTCCAAGCCAACCCCAGAGCGGCTCTGGGGGGTGTGAGCAGCTCCATCCCCTCCCAGCAGCCGATCCTGATCCCCGGCTGCTCCGTGCGGGAAGCAGGGAGAGGAGCTGGGCACCGGAATCAGCCCGGGAGTGGCCTCACCTGCCCTGAACTCTCGTTTTTCAGTGCGGGGTGGTGCAGTTTCGCTGCTTTTGGAGAAAATTCTCGCTCCGAGGCGCGGCCCCGTGCGCCGGGGGTGCTGGAGCAAATCGGAGCCCTCCGGTTCTGCCGTTCCCGGGTGTGATTTCCCGGCTGGAGCCCTGTCCCCGGCACGTCCCCCAGGGGAAAGGGGAAATGTTCCCTCCTGCCTCATTGGGGAGGGAGAGGGGGGCCCGCCCTCCCTGCAGCTCCTGATCCGGGCAGTAAATGAATTTACTGAGCTCTGGACTTGTCTGGCACGGTTCTATTGTAAATATCAGCCTTGGAGTGAGCAGAGACTCAAAGGAGCTGCTCCAGGGCTGGAGCCCCTCTGGAGCCAGACTGGGAGAGCTGGGAATGTTCACCTGGAGAGGAGAAGGCTCCAGGGAGAGCTCAGAGCCCCTTCCAGGGCCTGAAGGGGCTCCAGGAGAGCTGGAGAGGGACTGGGGACAGGGGATGGAGGGACAGGACACAGGGAATGGCTTCCCACTGCCAGAGGGCAGGGATGGATGGGATCTTGGGAAGGAATTCCTGGCTGTGAGGCTGGGGAGGGGCTGGGATGGAATTCCCAGAGGAGCTGTGGCTGCCCCTGGATCCCTGGAAGTGCCCAAGGCCAGGCTGGAGCCCCCTGGGACCGTGGGAGCTGTCCCTGGGCATGGCAGGGGTGGCACTGGGTGATTTTCAGGTCCTTTCCCACCCCAACCATTCCAGGATTCCCTGATTCCCTCCAACAGCACTGGGGGCTTTTCTCATTTTTCCTCCTGCAGGAGGAGGAGTTGCAGGAGCCTGGGCTGTGGAGAGGGAATGGCAGAGGGTGTGGAACATCTCGGAGGGGTCAGGTTGGATCTTTGTCTTCCTGGAGGGAATTCCTGGAGCTGCGGCAGCGCCGGGGCCGAGTCTACGATGGAAAATCCTCCCTGTGCCTCTCCCTGGAGCTCAGGTGAGGCACAGGAACCCAGCACAGCTCAGGTGTTGTCCCTTTTACCTGTCCAGAGATTCCTTCTCTTTTCCCACGTCCCTCTTCTTTCCTTTCCAACCAGCCCCATTCCAGACGTTCCAGTGATGTCATTAAATCCCAAAATTCACCTTTTGCTCCAGTTGTATTTTCCAGGGGGGCTGGGAAAACTCCACCAGGGATCCTCTGCGGATGGAGATGGGCAGTGGGACCTGACCCAGGGAGGTGTGGAAAACCCAAAAAACACCAGGGCAAAGGCTGCAGTTTTGGACTTGCAGTCAAAAAGAGAATTATTTCGTTAAAAAATAGGAATTTCCGGGAATGAGAAGAGCCCATGGGTTTGTCGCCAGCTGTGCTGCTCAGGAAGAGGATTCGGGGAAGATCCGAGCTTTAATTCCCTTTGGAGAATCCCAAAACCACTGAGGCTGGAAGAGATCTCCGAGACCCAGCCCAGCCTTGGGCCAAACCCCCCCCGCCCACTCAGCCGTGCCCCAGAGCGCCACAGCTCCTCATTCCGGAACAATCCCAGGGAATTCCTCCTCGGGCGCCTTCCCCGTGACCCTGGTTCGATCCCGGTGTTTTCAGGGATGACGGAACCCAGCGTCAGTGGCCAGAAGGGAGCCCAGGGATGACGGAGCAGCGCAATTCCCTTTGGATTTTGCACAGGGAGCAGCAAAACCGGAACATTTTCAACGGGACGGAGCCGCCCCTGGCTCTGGCACTGGGATGAACTGAGAGGAGGAGGAGGAGGAGGAAACCCCTCAAATCGGCCTCGCCAGCACGGGTGAGGTGGCCCAAAAAGGGTTTTTTAATTCTTTGGTGTTAAACATGAAGCAAAA
>VXAZ01005482.1:30701-44825 GCA_013399875.1 Gymnorhina tibicen | reverse complement strand
GGATAAAATCTATCAAAGCAGGATAAAATCTATCAAAACGGGATAAAATCTATCAAAACAGGATAAAATCCATCAGAGCAGTGATCCTTGGCGGGGTTTGGGGCTGGAGCTGAGCTCTGCAGCCCTGCCCTGCTCCCCCAGCGCACGCCAAGCCCGGCTCAGGCCGTGCCCAAGAGCAGAGCCCGGCTCAGGCCGTGCCTAACGAGCAGAGCCCGGCTCAGGCCGTGCCTAACGAGCAGAGCCCGGCTCAGGCCGTGCCTAACGAGCAGAGCCCGGCTCAGGCCGTGCCTAACGAGCAGAGCCCGGCTCAGGCCGTG
Organism: Gymnorhina tibicen; assembly: GCA_013399875.1. Lineage (NCBI taxonomy): Eukaryota > Metazoa > Chordata > Aves > Passeriformes > Artamidae > Gymnorhina > Gymnorhina tibicen. The sequence goes on along the minus strand of VXAZ01005482.1, from coordinate 44,508 downwards.
CCTAACGAGCAGAGCCCGGCTCAGGCCGTGCCTAACGAGCAGAGCCCGGCTCAGGCCGTGCCTAACGAGCAGAGCCCGGCTCAGGCCGTGCCTAACGAGCAGAGCCCGGCTCAGGCCGTGCCTAACGAGCAGAGCCCGGCCTCGTGTGCCGAGGGTTTTATGTAACGCGGGAGCAAAGGGGAGCCCAGTGCGCGAGGAGGGAAAATTGCTCGTCCCGTGATGACCGCTCTGCCCGGGACAGAGTGGAGTAATTAGGGTTTCTTTCCTCTTTAATTAGGAAGTGGCAAACGGGGATTGATCAATCACAAACGCCTCTTTATCCCGCGGCGCACCGCAATTAACGTTACTTAAATGCGCTCACAGGGTGGGAGGCCTGGGTTTGGGAAGCCGCTTCTCCCTGGTTTTTCTTCCTTTCCCGGTTTCCCGGCTCCTTCCCGTCTCCCGTTTTTCCCCGCTCCTTCTGAGGGGGTTTAACCACTCGGGATGAGGTTTCGAACCGATCTAAATCATTAAACGTCTTCGGGGTCGGTGAGGCTGAGGCAGCTGGAGCTCCACGGGGCTGCCACGAGGGCCTGGGGGGAAGCAGAGCAGGAACTGGGATCCCAAGGAGCTGTGGAAGGGCTTTGGAAGGGTTGGGATGCAGCAATTACATGGGAAGGACCGGGAATGGGGCTCTGGGGTGGTGCTAACCCCTCAGGAAAGGGTTTGGATCCCCTTGTTGGAGTCAGGCTGCCTGTCCCGGATCCTCACCGTATTCCCATTGGATCCATCCACTGGCAAAACTGCTTTTTCCCAAAAAAAAAAGAGGCGAAGCGCTTTGGGAGGGTCAGAGGAGCGAAGCGGGGAGGACGAGGAGTCGGGGTTTCGGCGGGGCCGCACCCCGCAGCAGCGGCGGCAGGGGAACAGCCCGGCAAACACAATCGCTCGATTCATCCCCGGCTCCTCGCGCCGCTGCCAAAAGCGTGACGAGTCCCGGAGGGTTCGATTCGGGACACGGGGGAACAAAACCTCCTCTCCTCGGATGGGGCCGTTCCCAGAGCACGTCCAGTGCCGTGCTTCCCGGCAAAAGTGGGGGAGGACGGACCGGGAGGGCGAGGGGAAGCTCGGGGGAGGGAGTGCGGCTTCCCAGGGCACGAAAACGGGGCAGGGAGGAGGGAAGGCTCCAGAAGGGGATGCTCCAAAGGCTTGGATCAGTGCATCCCAGCCCGTTCTGCATCCTGGGGATGCTCCAAAGGCTTGGATCAGTGCATCCCAGCCCGTTCTGCATCCCGGGGATGCTCCAAAGGTGCCGGGCGGCGCATCCCAGCCCATTCTGCATCCCGGGGATGCTCCAAAGGCTTGGATCAGCGCATCCCAGCCCGTTCTGCATCCTGGGGATGCTCCAACGGCTCCGGGCGGCACATCCCGGCCCATTCTGCATCCCGGGGATGCTCCAAAGGCTCCGGGCGGCATATCCCAGCCCGTTCTGCATCCCGGGGATGCTCCAAAGGCTCCGGGCGGCATATCCCAGCCCGTTCTGCATCCCGGGGATGCTCCAAAGGCTCCGGGCGGCATATCCCAGCCCGTTCTGCATCCCGGGGATGCTCCAAAGGCTCCGGGCGGCATATCCCAGCCCGTTCTGCATCCCGGGGATGCTCCAAAGGCTCCGGGCGGCATATCCCAGCCCGTTCTGCATCCCGGGGATGCTCCAAAGGCTCCGGGCGGCATATCCCAGCCCGTTCTGCATCCCGGGGATGCTCCAAAGGCTCCGGGCGGCATATCCCAGCCCGTTCTGCATCCCGGGGATGCTCCAAAGGCTCCGGGCGGCATATCCCAGCCCGTTCTGCATCCCGGGGATGCTCCAAAGGCTCCGGGCGGCATATCCCAGCCCGTTCTGCATCCCGGGGATGCTCCAAAGGCTCCGGGCGGCATATCCCAGCCCGTTCTGCATCCCGGGGATGCTCCAAAGGCTCCGGGCGGCATATCCCAGCCCGTTCTGCATCCTGGGGATGCTCCAAAGGCTTGGAGCAGCNGTGCATCCCGGCCCGTTCTGCATCCCGGGGATGCTCCAAAGGCTTGGATCAGCGCATCCCGGCCCGTTCTGCGTCCCAGGAATGCTCCAAAGGCTCCAGGGCTCACCTGCGCCGGGCGGAGCGGGGCTGGGGCCGTGCCTGTCCGCTCCAGGCATTGCTGCCATCTATTGGGAGGAATCGGCTCGCTCGCATCCCGATCCCTGCCCGGAGCCGTGTTTTGGGAAGGGGATGGCGCTCCCGGCCCCGCCGGAGGTGTTGCCGTGCCCTTCAGCCGCCGCTGCTGCACGCGGAGCTCCCAGAAAATCCTGGAATGGTTTGGCTTGGAAGGATCTTAAAGCCCATCCCATCCCACCCCTGCCATGGCAGGGACACCTCCCACTGCCCCAGGGTGCTCCAGCCTGGCCTTGGGCACTTCCAGGGATGGGGCAGCCACAGCTCCTTGTGTCTTCCCATCGATTTTTAGGAATTTTGTGGTAGCCCCAGGTGCCCTCCCGGACTCCCAGCGCTGGTGGCACAGCCCGGAGTGAGGCACTGCTTGATAATCTCAGTTTTGTGGTGTAGGAGATCAGGGTTGGATGGGATTTTGGGAAGGAATTCCTGGCTGGGAGGGTGGGGAGGGGCTGGGATGGAATTCCCAGAGGAGCTGTGGCTGCCCCATCCCTGGAAGTGCCCAAGGCCAGGCTGGAGCACCCTGGGGCAGTGGGAGGTGTCCCTGCCATGGCAGGGGTGGGATGGGATGGGCTTTAAGATCCTTCCAAGCCAAACCATTCCAGGATTCTGTTATTCCAACGATACCGGAGCTGAGCACACCCGGAGTGAGTGACCCCCTGACCTGGGCCCTCAGGAAGGAGCCCCACGGACTCTCTGGACAGATTTTATTTTTCTAACCAGCCGGGATGTGCAGAGCCGGAGCTGGAGCTGATCAGGGTGCTCGTATCGAGTGTGTGCTTTGAATTTGGGATGTTCCTGGCCCTGCTCCCGGGAAAGAGGCTTTGAACTGGAGCAGGGGCCTGGGGCTCCCCACGGCTCTGCTGACACAGGACAGGATTTTGGCTGCTTTGGGACAAAAGTGCCGCTGGGAGGGGTTGGTCCTGCCAGAGAATCCCGGAATGGTTGGGGTTGGGAGGGGTTTTAAAGCCCACCCAGTGCCACCCCTGCCATGGCAGGGACACCTCCCACTGTCCCAGGCTGCTCCAGCCTGGCCTTGGGCACTTCCAGGGATCCAGGGGCAGCCGCGGCTCCTCTGGGAAAGCTGCTCCAAGAGGAAAATGTTTGAGGATGCCAAGGCCACCACTTTGTTATCAGATCACCTTCGGGGTCGGTGAGGCTGAGGCAGCTGGAGCTCCACGGAGCCGCCACGAGCGCCTGGGGGGAAGCAGAGCAGGAATTGGGATCCCAAGGAGCTGTGGAAGGGCTTTGGAAGGGCTGGGATGCAGCAATTACATGGGAAGGGCTGGGAATGAGGCTCTGGGGTGGTGCTGACCCCTCAGGAAAGGGTTTGGATCCCCTTGTTGGGGTCAGGCTGCCTGTCCCGGACCCTCACCCTATTCCCATTGGATCCATCCCTCCGTTTTCAGTGAGGACAGAGGCTTCCCCTCGGAAAAAGTTTGGGGAATGTCATTAATGGAGAAAACTGGGGGATGGAGGGCGGAAATCCCTTGTGTTCACCCTGATTTTCCACCGGGTGGCTGAGATTAACTCCTCTCGGCTTTATCCTCTTAAGAACTAAAAAGGCAAAACTGCAGCAACCCCTGAAATTCAGGGAAAATCCCATTTTCCTGCGTGCTCAGCAGGAATTGTGCTGCCCGCATCCCACAGCCGAGGTGTGTTTCAGCAGCTGCTTCGTGTGCATTTCTGTAATCGCTTAATTGGAAGGGGAGATTAATTCTGAGGTTCTGGACGCCTCCGTTTCCTGGAAACCTCAGAGCAGCAGCTCCCGCTCGGGCCTTTTTTGGTTAAAAAAAAAATGAGCTCTTGGAGGTAAAATCCACGGAAGATGCGTTTTGAGGTTAATCTGGGAGAAGGGCTGGATTTATCCAGCAGAACCCTGAGGGGCTTTTATGGGAGGCGGGAATTTTCTCGCAGGCAACCTAAAAATCGGAGTTTCCTCAGCAGGAAACTTTCCCTGAGAGGAGCAGCTCGCCCAGGGACAAAGAGAAATAGCCTCGGACACAGCTCGGGTTCCAGCTCCGTGGGCTTTGTTTGCCAGGAATTTGTCCGACGAGCGGCTGGGCTCTGACACATCCCGAGGAGGCTGCGGGCAGAAAGTGCAGGGAAAGCTGGATCTGAGGCTTTTCCCACCCGGGAATTCCCAGCCTGCTCCAGGGTTTCTTGTTTCCCACCCTGAGCGTGCTGGGGAAACTCGGATTTCATCGATTTCATTATCAGTCTGTGTTTAATGGGAAAGGGAGGGCGGGAAGTGTCTCCTGAGGACGGAGGGATAACCGAGGGAATTCCTGGTGATCCCTGATCAACATCCCATAAAACCCAGGGAGCGGACAGCCAGGGGATGGAATTCCATGGGGTTTGCAGCCTGCGTCGTGGTTCCGGGCGGTTTTAGGTGCCGACTGCTGGGTTCCACCCTCCCGAAATCCCGGCGGAGGAGCCTTTTCCCGGGCGGGTGATTTGGGTGGATTTGGGAAGGGATTGGGGCTGCCGGGATGCTGAGGCTGCCTTGGAGTCAGGAGGGTGACAAGGGATGGGGGATAAGGGACAAGGGATGGGGGACAAGGGACGAGGGATGAGGGATGAGGGACGAGGGACGAGGGACGAGGGATGAGGGATGAGGGACGAGGGACGAGGGACGAGGGATGAGGGATGAGGGACGAGGGACGAGGGACGAGGGATGAGGGATGAGGGACGAGGGACGAGGGACGAGGGATGAGGGATGAGGGACGAGGGACGAGGGACGAGGGATGAGGGATGAGGGACGAGGGACGAGGGACGAGGGATGAGGGATGAGGGACGAGGGACGAGGGACGAGGGATGAGGGATGAGGGACGAGGGACGAGGGACGAGGGATGAGGGACGAGGGACAAGTGCTGCTCTGTTCAGCAGCTCTAACGAGGGAGCTGACCCCAAAAGGCTCCCGGGAGGATGGGAAGGCAGGAATGGGGCAAATCCTTTGGAGCAGCCTCTGGGATGCGTTTAACCATTCCCCAGGGAACCCCAGGCCGTGTCCCCCATCCCATTCCCGGTTGTCCCAGGCTGCCGATTGCCTCCCGGAGCCCTACACTGATGCTCCAGAAAATCCCTGTGTGAATCTCATCCCTAAAAATCCCTGGGCTCCATCACAGACAATTTTGGGCCGGAATTTCATTCTTTCCATTTTATTCCAGAAACTCCCTGTGTGAATCTCATCCCTAAAAATCCCTGGGCGATCCCATCACGGGAGATTTCGGGCCCGGAATTTCATTCTTTCCATTTTATTCCTGGAGCCTCTGGAAAGTCCAAGGAATCCCGGAGGTGTTTGGGCAGCTCGGATGGAAAAGGGCTGCTTTAACCCCGGTTTCCCATTCCCCGGGAGCGGGCAGGGCAGGACCCAGCGCTGCAGGCAGGGAGGATTCCCGAGGGCTCAGAGCTGCCCCGGGCTGTTCCCGGTGTCCATGGATATATTTAGGTGGGATTCTGTGCCTGGATTAGGGCCTTTCCCCGCTTCCCAGCTCGGCATTCCTCGCATCCTTGCCCAAATTGGCACTTTAATTCCCGGGAAGCCGCTGACTCCGGCGCTGCTGGAGGGGATGATTGTGCAGATTTTGCTGCCTGGTGGCTCCGGGACCCGAAAATAACCAAAACTCGGAGCTATTTTTGGAACCCGAGCATTCTCCGAAGCTTCCTGCCTCGATTTCCCTGCCTCCCGCCCTCTCACTGTCATTTCTTGTTCACCGCTCACTGTCATTCCGAGAGCCATCCCGAAATCTTCCCTGCCCCAGAGGGAAAAATCCTCATTTTCTGTGGACTCTGTAATTACATTTTTGTACCCGCAGTTCTTCCAGCCAGCAATTAAGCGCCGTTAATTAGCCAGGCTTCATCCTGCAGCTCCAGGAGATGCTTGCTACCCCCAGTCCAGACCTTGGCAAGCGTTCCCGGGTGGAAATTTTCCTTTGGGAAGGATCGAAGCAATTTTCACTCCTTATTCTGTTCTCTGGGGAGCAGGAGGCTCCCGGCACCGCTCTGAAATCCCTGGGAAATCAGGAAATTCCAGGATTGCCAGGAGCTTCCCAGAGTAAATTCTTTGGGCCAGCAGCTGCTCCAGTGGTCACGGGGGAGGAATTCCCTGGATTTGGGGTAGATTCGGTGGTTTGGATTTGGCAGCCAAATTGTACTGCAGCCCCTTCGGTAATTCCCAGCGACCGAGACCTCCAACCTTGCCAGGGGTTTCTGCAGGGAAGGACTGGGTTTGACTGGGCGGAGAGTGGGAATTCCCAAAAAAAAGTGGCCAGAATTCCCAAAAAAACTGGCCAAAAGGTGAGGTGGAACGGGAAGAGCGAGGACAAAATGATGCCAGAGCCCATCTGCCCATCCTTCCTGGCCCAGGCTGGTTCCCGGTTTCCCCAGGCTTTGTCCAGCCTGTTTTAAACATCACCAGAAATCCGAGTTCTTTCTCCAGCCGGGAATGTTTGGACCTGAAGGGAGCAGTCAGGGAGCTCTGGAGGCTCCGTGGGGTGTCCGAGGATCCCCAGACACCCCCGGGTGCCTGCGGTGGGAAGGCAGCTGGCAGGAAACGGCTCCTTCCTCGAGGCAGGAATGGGAATTTCCTTGAGCGCGGGGATGAACAAAGCCTGGATTCCCACAGAGCTGTGCCTGGTGGGAATTGTGAATCACGGGGGAAGCTTTTCCCATCACTGGGATTTTGGATGTCCCCCTTCCCGCTTCGTCCCCCGCGCAGCCTCTGGTATCCAGGGAGGGCTGAGCAGGTGCTGTAGGGTTTGAGCTGAGCGGTTTTAGGGTTGTTTTCTATGGATCTGAGGCCCCAAAGGTGTTCCCAAGCGTTCCACAGGGATAAAAGGTCTCCAAAAATTCCTTCTATTTAAAATGAAATCTCTGAGCTGAACCATTGGAGTTTCCCAGAGAAAAAAAGGCTCCCTTGGTGTTGAGGTGTTTGTGACGGACAAAGTCCTGTCCCAAACCACAAATCCCAGCCAAACCTCCCCGTCCAGTGCCTTGGACTGGGCCAAATTCCCAGTCCTTGCGAGGCCTGGGAGAGGCTGATTCCTGAGGCTGGAGGCCGGTGACAGCCAGAACCATCAGCGTGTGCCTGTTCTCCTTTCCCTCCCCACCTGCTGCAGTCCGGGACGGAAATCTGGGATTTGGGACTGCAGAGGGATGGTTCTCCACGGACGGAGCGCTGCCGGCCACTGTCACTGTCCCCGGAAAGGGATTGTCCCCTCTGGAGAGGGCTCTGTGCTCCCACAGCCGTTGGGTGAATTAACGGAGATTATGGATCCTGGCATTCCCTGGAAGTGCCCAAGGCCAGGTTGGAGGGGACGCCCTGGGAGCTGTCCCTGCCCGTGGCAGGGGTGGCACTGGGTGGGATTTAAGATCCCTTCCCAAAACCATTCCAGGATTCTGGGGATTGCTGCTCTTATCCCACCTCTCCTCCCTTCCCCTTTCCAAGCTCCCGAAATCTTCACCCGTTCGCCTCGATGCGATCGGAATATTGGAAACTCTGCTCTGGCAAACCTCCCCTCCTGCTGCTTTCGGGGAAAAAGGCTTTTAAAATGCACCCCGGAGCTGTCAGGAAACAGCTGGAGGTGAAAATTCCCTTGGGAAGCACAGAAAATCTCCTTGGAGGGAGAGGACAGCTCAGACCCTTTGTCACCCCCGGCGTCCTTTATCCTTGTCCCTTTGGTTTGATCCAATCCCAGGATTTCAGGTTCTTTTCCCTCACTCCCAGGATTTCAGGTTCTTTTCCTTCACTTCCAGGATTTCAGGTTCTTCTCCTTCTCTCCCAGGATTCCAGTTTCTTTCAGGGACGAGGGACGAGGGACGTTCCTCCACCCCCAGGATTTCAGGTTCTTTTCCTTCTCTCCCAGGAATTCAGTTTCCTTCACTTCCAGGATTTCAGGTTCTTCTCCTTCTCTCCCAGGATTTCAGTTACTTTTCCTTCATTCCCAGGATTTAAGATTCTTTTCCTTCTCTCCCAGGAATTCAGGTTCTTTTCCTTCTCTCCCAGGATTTCAGTTTCTTTTCCTTCATTCCCAGGATTTCAGAGTCTTCTCCTTCTCTCCCAGGATTTCAGATTCCTTCACTCCCAGGATTTCAGGTTCTTTTCCTTCTCTCCCAGGATCTCAGGTTCTTTTCCTTCTCTCCCGGGATTTCAGGTTTTCTCCTCCACCCTCAGGATTTCAGGTTCTTCCCTCCCCTCCCATCCCCAGACCTCTCCTTTGGTTGCTTTGGGAACACCTCTTCCTGCTTTTTTTCCTCGTAAATGGATGGGAACAGCTCTTCTGGCTGAGCTAAAAACCCAGTTCTTCCCTGCTCTGGTTCCTGCACGAGGGAGAGCCGGGAGCAGCTCTCAGATATTCCCGCAATCCCTTTTCCTCCTCTATTTTCTGTCCAGTTTGGATCAAAAAGAGGGCGCAGGGAGAAAAAAAGGGGAGGGGGATAAAAAGGACAAAAATCAGCTTGGAACCCGTGGAATTTCACCCGGGGCCCGGAGCTCGGGGTGCAGCACCCGGAGCAGCAGATGGGAGCGGAGCAGGGCTGGGAACAAACAGTGCCCGGCTGTTCCCGCTGGGATTTCTCCTCCCGGCTGGAATGGGAGCGCTCGGGACCCCGCGGGACAAACGGGACGCGGGGCAGGGACGGCACCGCCCGCAGGGGCAGGAGGTGGATGGTGCTGCCTTTCCCTCTGGGAAGAGCGATAAGTGGGAAATCCTGGCGTTTTCCAGGGAGACGGAGCGGAATTGTGGCGGCTGAGCTCATCTGGGGAGGGCACGGGGATTCTGGGACCGGCACCGGGAAACCTGGGGTGGTGGAACTGCAACAACCGTGGCAGGGGTGGGGCTGGATGGGCTTTTCCCACCAAAACTCTTCCGGGATTTTATAATCCGGTGATTTTCCAGAGCCCTAAGAGGAGCGGAATGGCTGGATTGCTGATGTGGAAACTCGGGGAAATACGGAAACTTCCCTGATTCTCCTCTAAAAATCCCCGTCTGTGCTCCCGCAGGTGTCACAGGGGGACATTTCCAGGCGGGGAGTCGGACAAGAAGCTCCCGGTGACCATTGATTATCCCAAAATCCAGGCGATCCAATGAATTCCAGGGATCTGCAGCCGCTGCAGTTCTGGGGTTTCATCCCCCTCTGGCACAGGCCAGAATCCCGAGGGGAGTTTTCCCATTCCCTTCCCAGGTTTTGTTATGCCCTATTCGCTCAGCCCCTCTTTACTCACTGCTGTTCAGGCCTTGGCAATTAAAATTCCCTGAGAATCCTCTTTCCATCTTCCGAAAATCCCGGGGAAAGGAGGATCCTCCTCTTAAACAGCTTTTTGTCCGTACAGCGACCAGAATGTTTGAGGCACCAGCCTTAAATCTGTGAGCTGCTGCTTTAATAAAGTTAAAAACCACAAATCTCCCCCCTTGGCCAAACGAATCCCAAACAAACAAATCCCAGCAAGGCTGGAAAAGTTTGGGAATTTCTCAGGAGCGGAGCGGGGAGGCTGCCGTGTCATTCCCTCTTTTTTTTTATTAATTTCTTTCTAAAGAGCTGCTGTGCCAATGGAAATTCGTCCCCCCTGATCCCTGCTGGCCGCACTCCCCACCTGGGGCTGAGCTGGGAATGCTCCTCCCTGCCTGCGGAGAGGGGGGAGCTCCCGGTGCCTTAGGATTCCAGCTTTTCTATTTCTCATGCGTTCGCAATCCCGCTCCAAACCCATCCTTTGGAATTCCCGATCTCCCACCCTCCAGGATTCCCGATCTCCCATCCTTCAGGATTCCCAATCTCCCACCCTTCGGAATTCCCAATCTCCCAGCCTTCAGAATACCCAATCTCCCAGCCTTCGGAATTCCCAATCTCCCACCCTTCGGAACACCCAATCTCCCATATTTCAGAATCTCCAATCTCCCACCCTTCGGAATACCCAATCTCCCATATTTTGGAATCCCCAGCCTCCCACCCTTCGGGATTCCCAATCTCCCACCCTTCAGAATTCCCAATCTCCCATATTTCAGAAACCCCAATCTCCCACCCTTCGGGATTCCCAATCTCCCACCCTTTGGGATCCCCTGTCTCCCACCCTTCAGGATCCCCAGTCTCCCACCCTTCAGGATCCCCAGTCTCCCACCCTTTGGGATTTCCAGTCTCCCACCCTTCGGGATTCCCGATCTCCCTCCCGGCGCTGGCAGTCGCTGTCCCCGAGGCGAAGGGACGCAGGGACAGCAGAGGGTCCCCGGTGCCCCCGGGTTCCGTTCCCTGCTGGGCCACCCCAGCTCCCGCCCGGCCCCGAGCCCCGGGCCCCGCTGCGTGTGCCGGGGGGATTCTCTTCCCAGCCACGCCCGCCCGGGGGCTCAGGGCTGCTGGAGTTTGTTCCTCGTTCCCAGGGACCGGGGGCTCCAGCGCGGGGCTGGGGCTGCGGGCACCCCCCGAGGCGCTGCCGGGGCGCTGCCTTGGGATTTCAGCTTCTCTGTTTCTCGTGTGTTTGTGACCCCGCAGCGCCTCAGGGTCTGACTGCAAACCCCACGGCCGTGAGCTGCTGCTCTCCCGTCTCGGGCACACAGAGCAATTCCTCCGCAGGCCTGGGAATCGGGGACACCTCCCTGCCTCGGGCCCCGAGATGGTGACAGGAGTGAGCCGGGGGGAGCAAACCTGGGCTGAGGGACTCGGTTACCCAAAGCTGTGACTGGAGGATCGACCCCGATGTGCACACGGACCAAACTCCCCCAAGGATGGAAACCCCAGAGCCCAGACCATTTCTGGGCGCAGCCCCCGGGGGCTTTGGCTGCCCTGAACGTCCCCGAAGCCCTTCAGGAAACGCGCCCGCTTTTATTCTCAGCTTTGCCCGGCCTCTGTTTTTAGGTAGCCCCCCAAGGCACCTCTCTTCCCGAGGATCCTTCCCCAGCTCCCTTTTCCAGCAGGAAAAACCAGGGAATTCTCGCTCTGCGAAGGCTCTGGCCGTGGATCCTGCGGTGAAATGCTCGGCAGCTTGAGGCGAGAGCTGCGTTTATTTTAACCTTTAAGAATTCCACAGCTGCTGGTGCCGGGAGGCTCCCGATGCAAACCCGCTCCGAGGCTGCTGCGTTTGGCCGAGGGGGAGGCGGAACCTCCGTATTCATATCCCGAAATCTTCGTTCTGGAGGGTTCGTTTGTGCCCTGGTGAGGGATCCTCTGCCTGCTTCGGGCAAGCCTTTGCAGGAAGCTCCGGAGATAATCTGCTGCTGTCGTCAGGCTCGGGAGCAGGGGAGGGGAGCACCGGGATTTTGGGGGGTTCCACGGGGTGAGAGCTCCTCTGGGGGAGTCCCCTGTGGATGGGGGAGGCCCTGAGGAAAGGGTTTACCCAGAGCCCCTCAAGTTTGGGGTTGGGATTAAGCCTTGCTGGGGATTTTGGAGCTGCTGGGAAGGAGGTGGGATGGGAGACCCACTCCAAACCTCCCTGGGCAGCTCTTCCCTGTATTTAACAACCCTTTGCCTCCAAGATTTTTGGGGGCTTCCTCCCTCTCTTAATCCTTTTTCCTGCTTTTCCTTCAGGTGAGCAGCTCTGTCCCTGCGTGCAGATCCCGGAGTTCTCTCCCCAAAATCCTCAGCAGGGCGTGGGGTGACCTCCAAAGGCTCTTTCCCTCTGGAAATGCCCCTTCCCCCCTCCACAGGAGGTCCTGTTCCTCCCCTTGGACACTGCCTTNGGGCAGGGAACGGGAATGGGGCTGGGAATGGGAATGGGGCTGGGAATGGGAATGGGAATGGGGCAGGGAATGGGAATGGGAATGGGGCAGGGAATGGGGCTGGCACTGGGGCCGGCACTGGGGCTGGCACCTCCACGTGCTGCAGGGAAGGATTAAGACCCCTCTGCCTCCGTTTTCCAGGGACAAACGCAGTCCAAGGCCGCGATCCCCACGTTTGCTCGGTGTGGATTGGAGCCCCCAGCAGTGCTCGGAAGGGCTTTCCCCCTCCTCAGGGGAGCACTTCCAGTGCTGAGGCAGCGGGAGCTGAGCGCTGGAAGCTCCCGATGTGTCTCGTCCGTGAGGCACATTTGGTTTGAATCAAAATCCCATCGGAACAGGCCGTGGGATTCCCAGCCCGGGATTAGGAGGAATTCCAGGTTCTTACTGGCATCACTTTTCATCAGACGCTGCAGCTGCAAGGTGCAGGACAAGCCCGGCACGAAGAGACCGAAACGTGGCGTTCCTGTTACTTAAAATCCAATTGTGAGACCCAAATCGGTCACAATAATAAAGAAATCCTTCACTTTGCCTTAATTTGTGTTGCCAGCTCGCCCAAGCACAGCAGGAGACAGCAGTCCATGGAATGGCTGAGGCTGGAAAAGCCCTCCAGGATCATCGAGTCCAAGCTGTGGCTGACCCAGCCCGGAGCCCTGAGTGCCACGTCCTTGGACACCTGCAGGGATGGGGACTCCAAACCTCCCTGGGCAGCTCTTTCCTACATTTAACCCTTTCCATGGGGAAATTCCTGCTGACGCCCAGCCTGAGCCTCCCCTGGCCCAGCCCGAGGCCGTTTCCCCTCCTCCTGTCGGTGATGGCCACCTTACACCGGGCACTGAACAACTGCAGCTTCGCCACAGGCACAACTAAACCCGCCCTGACTTCCTGCACCTGAAGCTGAGATATTAAATCCCCTTAATAATCAGATTTCCAGCAGCTTTTTGCTCCAGCTTCGTGGAGCCCGCAGCCAGATCCGAGCGGCTCTGTCGGGGCAGAATCCCGGCTAACTCCTAAATTGCATCCTGCCTTTGGAACAAGTTCTGACACCGCTGCCCCGGCGCAGCCGGGGTTACTCAGCCGGGCTGAGCAAATTAAAAGGTTCTGCTCGGCCTCTCCCTCACTTTGCTTTTCTCCTGGCGGGGTAATTGCAGCTGCCGCCGGTTCCCAGCCCCGGGACGGGGAATCGCATCCCGGCAGCGTGCGGGGACGCGCCGGAGCCATGGCGGGGAGGGAGGAGGGCATGGAATTCCGTGGTCGGGCTTAATGTGCACCTGCCGGGGAGCTGGTCCGGCGGGCTGCGAGGGCGGCTGGCCGGGGGCCAGGGCCTCCCCGCAGCCAGGTTGGATCCCTGAAAATCCTGGAGTGCTTCCCGGGAGGTTGGGAACACCTTAAAGTCACAGTGAGGAGGAATCGCCTCGCCCTGCTGGGCACGGGTCCTGCTCCGTGCGAGCCCGGGGAGGCTGTGGATTCCCCATCCCCGGGAAGGCTGGAGGGGACTTGGAGCAGCCTGGGCTGCTGGAGCGGGGTGGCGTGGGATGATCCTCGAGCTCCATTCCCGGCCAAACCATCCCGTGACGCCCCGGATCCCCGCGGGGTCCCCAGCCGCCCCCTTGGGGTGCCGGGAGCCGCCGGGGAAGGGCGGGGGCACCCCGGCCGTGGGTGCCGAGGTGTCGGCGGAGCAGGGGCGGCGAGGGGAGCTCGGGGAGCTGGGAAGCAGCCGGGAATGTTGGTTCGCTGGGAGGGAGCCGGGAATGTTGGTTCGCTGGGAATGGAAGCAGCCGGGAATGTTGGTTCGCTGGGAAGGGAGGGATGAAGGAATGCCGGTTCGCTGGGAATGGAAGGAGCAGGGAATGTTGGTTGGCTGGGAAGGATCAGGGAATGACGGTTCTCTGGGAAGGAAGGATCAGGGAATGCCGGTTTGCT
>VXAZ01005476.1:53672-67718 GCA_013399875.1 Gymnorhina tibicen | reverse complement strand
GGCGCCCGGGGGAGCGGGGGCTCCGCTCCCCTCCGTGCCCGCAGCCGGAGCCGGCGGCAGCCGGAGCCTCAGCCCGGGCAGCGCCGCGGGGACCGGGGAGCCTCGGCCGCGGCGGCCGGCAGCGGAGCCCGGCCTCCATCCTCCCTCCCAGCCGCCGGAGCCGGCAGCAGCGGCTCCCCCGGCACGCTGCGAGACCGGGGGGAACCCTGTCCGCCTTCCCCAAGGTTCCCCCAACCCTCCCGGCTGCATCTCCGGAGCAGAGCCGCTCCCGCTGTGCCCAGCTCCCGGCGGCCCTGCCGGGGGCTTTCAGGCCCGCGACATTTTTGTCGTCCCCCCGGGCCGCTCTGCTGCCGGGGTGGAGGGTGGGATGGTGGCGGGAGGGGACAGGAGCCCGGAGTGGCTGTGGGGGACCCACGGGTGGGAGGATGGGGGCTGCCACTCCGGGTAGGCTCTGACAGGTCTCTGCCTCGCTGGCTGCCAGAGTTGGAAGGGATGTGGAGAAGGCAGCGAGAGGAGGGAGGGCCCTGGGCTTTGCCGGGTTTTCATCACTGCCCAGCTCCTCAGGGATGGTTTTGGGGTGACGCTGTTGCCGAGCCAGTGGGGTTCCTCCTCGCGGGGTGCTCTGGCTCCGGGCGCTCGGGCCCAACCTGCAGAAACGCCGAGCAGCCGCAGTGGCAGCCGGAGCCGGAGCAAATCCTGGGACGTGCTACGGAATACCCAGGATTCAGCCCATCCGCGCCTTCGGCGCAGGGCTGACCATCGGCGGCCGTTTTCTCGGCTAACGCGATCCCTGATCTCCGAGCGGAGCTGGGATGAGCCGCTCGCTGCTGGCTGGGATGTTGCTCCAGCTCCGAGTGTCGGAGCAGGGCTGGGGGGAGCGTGGGGGGGATTAGCACTTGTGTGCTCAGTGCAGGGTTTGGACTGACTTGTAAGCCGTGGCTCCGAGCCACGCAATCAGCCGTTGGGAGCAAGGAGAGGCTGGACTTTGGTGCCCATTCCCGAAGCGGTGCTGCCTCCCGTGGAACGGGGCCAGGAGGCTGTGGGAATCACAGGGAGCACAGGCTTGTTCAAGCAGTTGCTTAAATTCGCGGCGCTTTATAACCTCTCTCTCATTAAGGCTTGTTTTTTTTTTTCGGTGGGGACGGCTGAATTCTGTCGGATTTTGCATGCCACTGTCCTCCGAGAGCTTCCCAGTCATGCATTAAGCAGCGTGACTAACGCCTCTCTCATGTGGTTCAGTCTCTCTCACACTCTCCCCGTAGGGAGAATTGTGTGTGCGGAGGAATAGTTGTTTTGGGAGGGGTTTTTATTTTTAAGTGCTCTGTGCTCTGCCAGCAGGTTGGAAAAAGGTGCCTGGCACCAGAGAAGAAAGTGTGGGATGGTCCTTAGATCCCATGGGAAAATAGCCTGGTGCCTTGGACTGGCCCCTGGGAAGCCTGTGTCTCCTGCACAGACGTGCTTGTGGAGGCTTCCTCCTCCTCCACCTCCTCCTCCTCCTCCTCCTCCTAATGCCCAGCTCTAGGCTCTCACGTCTGCGCTGTGTCATTCGCACCTCTGGGTGCTCAGCAGGATTCCTGACCCTGCTGATTCCTTATCCTGCCGAGCCCAGGGCCCCTCCGTGCCTTCCAGCACTGCCCCTCAGGCTCCCAGCCCCTCTCCTCCTCCAGCCGCCCTGCTCGGGAGGGTTCCTTCCTTCACCTGCAGGAACGGGGCTTGGAATCAGACTCCAGCCCGGTTTTTGGAGCAGAAATCCTGAGTGCTGGGCACCTTTGGGTGACACCCTTCCTCCTCCGGGCTGGCACAGGGCTCCTGGCGTTTCCAGCTGCTGGGCCCTCCCTCAGCCGTGTGAGGCATCAGCACTGCCTTGAGACTTTCCCCTTTCCCTGCGATCTTTCACCTCGCACCAGGGCTTAGTCAGGACGTGGCTACGTCACCAGCACCAGGGCCCAGCCCAGCGCAAACAGCCCAGCGGCGGGCACGGTGCCTCTCCCAGCCCGGGCGTCCTCCGGGAGCCCCTTCCCAACTGCTGGCGCTGCCCATCTTTGCCTGTCCTCACTCACAGCCATTCCCAGAACAGGGGTGACGGAGCTCGGGGCGGGTTCACCCCGTGGGGGCAGCTGGACGTGGGGGTCTGGTGTGAGCGCGCCCCGGGGGTGTGGCAGACGCGAGTGTGACCCAGGTGGCAGTGCCCCCGCACGGGTGACATCACGCCCGTGCACGGGCGGCGGCGCCGGGGGCACGCGCGTTGTGTGGGGCACGCACGCGTGCAGGGGCTCGAGCTCACACCTGGGGCACGGGCCCGGAGCGGGCAGGGATGCGCTCCTTGCCCTGCGTGCGGGAGTGTGGCACACCCGCACACCCTGCCGGGGCACAGGTGCGGTGCCTGTGCCCTTCCCTGCGGACACGCGCCCGTGCTGCGGGTGGGTGCTCAGCCCCGGAACGCTCACGGTGCACGCCCAGCACGGGCACACGTGCGTGTGTGCACACACTCCCTGTGTTGGTGCGGAGATCTGTTGCGTTTCTGCTCGGCTCCTGACCTCCTCCGTCCTCGGCCTGGTCCAGGGCTGGAAGAGGTCTTGCTCTCCTCATCCCTTCCTCCTGGAGTCACACATCCCAGCGCCCGTGTGGGCACTTCTGCACGGCCTCAGCCAGCTGGGAATGGCTCTGCTGCGCACAGAGGAAGTGGCAGGACAAGGGAGCAGAGGCGAGCTTGGCTTCGGGGCCACAGTTTCCTCTCCAGACACGGAGATGTATTTTCACTGCGGAGGCAGAGCTCATCTCTTCCACGTCCCCACGTCCATGGGGAAGCAGAGGGGTGGAGGGACCGGGAGCTGTTGGCTCGTGGGAAGTACCGAGGAGGACAGTGCAGGGTGCTCACCCTTGCTGATGATCCGTACAATGCCAGGCTAACCAGGAGCTGGGCACTTGCTGTGTGGCACCACGGAGGGGGATGGCGATGGAGCGCTCGCCCATGGAGCGTTTGCTTATCCTTGGGTGCAGAGCACGGAGAGAGGGAGCGATGGGAGCGGCGAGAGGAGGCTGATGCCGCGGGGCCTTGGCAGATGTTGGTGGCTGTTAATTTTGGGGCGCCCAGTCCCTGGGTTTTTGGGTGCCAGTGAGCTGCATTGAACCCCTTTACGCTCATGGCTCAGCAGAAGCTGTGTGGGTGCTCCTGGACCCTGGAGGAGGAAAATGTGTTCCCAGAACGGAAACCAGGGGACGAGAAAGCTGGTGGCCAAGCACAGCAGCGATCAGGGGCTTGGTGGCGGGGCATGTGGCTTGGCACAGGAGGGGACAGTCTGTGGGGCTGGCGGTGCGCCTGGCATGGCCTGGGCGGTGTGTGGGCACGGGGAGGAGGTGCCAGTGGCGGGGGCAGCGGTGCAGGGGTGTCTCTGCAATGCAGGGGGGCAGCGCTCCCGGCACCGCCGCTGCAGTAGCGGGGTGGGCACCGGCACGGGGTGGGCACCCAGTGCGTGCCATGTCCCAGACTGGAGTGGGAGGGAATGGGAAGGAACAGTGTGTCTGCAGTGAGGAAGGGAACAGGAGCTGCTGGCGCAGGGTGTGGGGTTGCCTAGTGACTGTGCAGCGAGGGGGATGCTGTGCTGCCGTTGCAGTGCGCCGGGGCTGGGCACTGCCGGGGGGCTGCCCGGGGGGGTTCCTGCGCTGCAGCGCAGCCTGGGCAGGGGCCCGGTGTCCCTCTGAGTGCCAGGGGCGCCGGGGGTGGCAGCGCTCCGCGGGCAGCGCAGGAGGGATGAGGCTCGGGGCCCCTGCGTCCCTGCAGTGCCGGGTGGGTGGTGCCTCCGTACCTCGCAGTGCGAGGCTGGCAGTGCCACTGGTGCTGGCAGCGCAGCGAGGGCCGTGCCGCTCTGTCCCTGCCACAGCGGTGCCCCACGGCCCTGCGGCGCTGAGGGGCGGCAGCCCCGCGTCCCCGCGGCGCCCCGTGGCCCTGCAGTGGTGGAGGGGTGCAGTTCCTGCAGTGCGGGCAGTGCCCTGCAGCCCTGCAGCGCTGGATGGGCGACACCCCTGGAGTGCCCCGTGCTCCTGCAGAGCCGGGCGGGCGGCAGTCCCGCGTTCCTGCGGCGTCCTGTGTCCCCGAAGTGATGGCCGCTGCTGTTCCTGCAGCGCAGGCAGTGATGGATGGGAGGGAGCTGTGTGCTGGCAGTGCCCCTTGGCCCTGTAGCGCTGGGTGCGTGGCAGCCCCGCATCCCTGCGGTGCCCCGTGTCCCTGGGCGGGCGTCACTCCTGTATCCCTTCAGTGTCCCGTGCCCCTGCGGGGCCAGATGGGCGTCAGTCCCGTATCCCCGCAGAGCAGGCAGAGCTCCCCGTTTGGTTCTCGCGTTTCTGCAGTGCTGGCAGCTGCGTGCAGTGCCTGCGCGTCCCTGCCGTGCGTGGCAGGCAGTGCCCCTGCACTGGTGGCACACAATGCCCCTGTGTTTGGGTGGTGAGAAGCTGTCTCGGAGCCTGGCCGGCTCCCATCGGGTTGTTGGCAGCAGGCTGCCTGCAGTCCACCCTGTTAGTGTGCCTCGTTGGGTCTAATTACAGTTGGTGTGGTGACGGAGAGGGTGGACAGTGGCAGGAGTGGCTTCCTGCAAGTGACAGGGCTGAGGTTTCAATGACGGGGTTACTCACTCCAGCAGGGCGTTGCAGGAACTTTGCAAGCCGGGACGGGTCCTTCGGGGCACCGGAGGCTGCCGGGAGCCCTCGGCCGGGCCAGCCCCAGCAGCCCCTTCCCTTCGGGAGCCGTGCCAGGACCGTGTGCAGCCCCACATGGCACAGTGGGATGGGCCAGGGGAGCGGGCTGGTCCCTAACCTCCGGTGTCTGTGTCTCCTCCAGCTCCCCTGCAGCGCAGGATGAACCTGCTGGCGTCCTGCCTGGGCCTGTGGCTGCTCTGCCAGCTCCCTGCCCTGGCCTCGGGGACACGTGCGGTCTACAAAGTGCAGGAGGAACAACCCCCCAACAGCCTCATAGGGAGCCTGGCCTCCGACTACGGCTTACCGGACATGGGGCACCTCTACAAGCTGGAAGTGGGGGCCCCGTACCTCCGTGTGGACGGCAAGACTGGGGACATCTACACCACAGAGACCTCCATCGACCGGGAGAACCTGCGGGAGTGCCAGCACCTCCTGCCCGGAGAGCCCTGCTTCCTGGAGTTCGAGGTGTCCATCACCAACCTGAACGCCAACAGCAGCCCGCGCCTGCTCGAGGGGCAGATCGAGGTGCTCGATATCAATGACAACACCCCCAACTTCGCCTCGCCCGTCCTCACCCTCTCCATCCCCGAAAACACCAACATCGGGACGCTCTTCCCCATCCCCCTGGCCATGGATCGGGACTCGGGCCCCAACGGCGTTGCCTCCTACGAGCTGATGGCTGGTCCGGAGGCGCAGGAGCTCTTTGGGCTGCAGGTGGCCGAGGACCAGGACGAGAAGCAGCCGCAGCTGATCGTCATGGGGAACCTGGACCGGGAGCAGTGGGACTCCTACGATCTGACCATCAAGGTGCAGGACGGGGGGAACCCCCCGCGGGCGAGCAGCGCCCTGCTCCGCATCACCATCCTGGACATGAACGACAACGCGCCCAAGTTCGAGAAGGCCCTGTACGAGGCAGAGCTCTCCGAAAACAGCCCTGTGGGGCACTCTGTCCTCCAGGTGAGTGCAGGGGACTCTCCTCCTCCCCGGCTCCCCTCCTGCCTGGCCGCAGGGACAACCCAGGACACGGCCGTGGTTCCTGCAGGGCGGAGGGAGGGTTGGATGGAGGAGCCCACGGTGTCACCCGGGGCCAGCGGGCAGGCAGGTCCCTGGGATGTCACATCTGCTCAAGCGAGGCTGGAGAGGATGCGCAGGAAGGCGCAGCGGGAGCGGGGCTGCAGGACGCGGCTGAGGGGCAGCAGCAGGGCTGCGGGGAGCAGGGTTCCGGATTACTGGGAGGGCTGGGACCTGAGGGCCACCGGGAGTCTGGCTTGGGGCCAGTCTCTTGCCCGCAGACAAGACATAGACCCTTTCATAAGTTGCATTCCCTCGGCCGCTCCATGGAAACTCAGGCGGTGGGGACAGGGAGCATCCCTGCTGCCCGAGTGCGGGCCGGCCGTGGCTCCGGGGGTGCCCTGCCGTCTGCAGGGAGCGGGGGCTCTGCCCCGTCTTAGGCAGCGCTGCAAACTGGCCCGGAGAGCCCAGGGGACCGGATCTTGGTGGATTTGGCTTGGAGGGGGCATTGAGATGATAGTAGTTGACATCTGTTTATCTGCAGCTGCCATCTTAATAAGCGGAGCGCGGCCGGCTCTCATCTGCCTGCTAATTCTGATGTGAATTTTTTAAGAATTCGTTTTTCACTGTTAAGAGAATGGGAGTTGGAAGCAGATAAGGGAGCTGCATGGCCGGGAGGAGAATGGGCTGAGACGCCACTGCTGCCATTGCTCAGCTTTTATCTTTCAGGGGGAAAATGACTTCCGCCTGTTTTGTGAGTGGAGGTAAAAGGTGGAATTTACATTTAACAACTTTCGTTCTCCATCCAAATCTGCTGAGCAAGATAACGGCGGAGCAGCAAATGGTGCAGAGAAGAGGCTGCTCAGAGAGCCGATTAGGGAGGCAAATGTTAGACAAACCTCATCTTCTTTGGAAAGCAAATAATAGGCGTAGAGGCAGGTTTATGGGGATGCAGGGTGGGCAGGGACGGACGGTGCCGTGCAGGGCTCAGGCAGCCCCAGTCCCTGCTCGGCTGCACCCCCGGGTGCTGCTGCTGCAGCTCCGCGCATCGCTGCCTCCCTCCTCACCCTCACCTGAGCCAGGCAGCTGCTCCAGCCCCTCCTCGGGGGCACAGCTGGAGCTGTCCCTCCCTGCTGCTGGCTGGGTCTCAGCGGCACGGTTCCATGGTTCCGGAGGATTCCCTGCGTGCCGGAGCCGGCCGGGAGGGGAGCGCAGCCAACCGGCCCAGCCGGTTTCTCCGGAAGAGCGAGGCAAAGCCTCCGTGCCCGAGGGCGGCTCCCAGCTGCTCTGCTGGTCCCAGGCTCTTTGCCCCACAGTCCTTGGCCCCAGAAGAGGAAATCCTGGTTTTTCCCCCCGGCTGTCCCCAGGGAAGGCCGCGGCGGTTTGCGGAGGGGCTCGCTCCGCCGTGCCCTCGTCCTGCTCACCCGTTGTCCCTCTGTCCCCCAGGTGAAAGCCAACGACTCGGACCAGGGCGCCAACGCCGAGATCGACTACTCCTTCCACCAGGCCTCGGACATGGTGCGGCGGCTGCTGCGCCTGGACCGCGCCACGGGGCTCATCACCGTGCAGGGCCCCATCGACCGCGAGGACATCGGCACCCTCAAGTTCTCCGTCATGGCCAAGGACAAGGGCGCCAACCCCAAGAGCGCCCGCACGCAGGTGGTGGTCACCATCAAGGACATGAACGACAACGCGCCCTCCATAGAGATCCGGGGCATAGGGTTGGTCACCCACCAGGATGGCATGGCCAACATCTCGGAGGACGTGCCAGTAGAGACAGCAGTGGCTCTGGTGCAGGTGTCCGACCGAGATGAGGGCGAAAACGCCGTGGTGACCTGCGTGGTGGCCGGTGACGTCCCGTTCCAGCTGCGCCAGGCCAGCGAGACGGGGAGCGACAGCAAGAAGAAATACTTCCTGCAGACCACCACGCCGCTGGACTACGAGTCGGTGAAGGAGTACACGATTGAGATCGTGGCCGTGGACTCGGGGAACCCGCCCCTCTCCAGCACCAACTCCTTGAAGGTGCAGGTGATGGACGTCAACGACAACGCCCCTGTCTTCAGCCAGAGCTTCACCGAGGTAGCCTTCCCCGAGAACAACGAGCCCGACGACCTGGTGATGGAGGTGAGCGCCACTGACGCCGACAGCGGCTCCAACGCCAAGCTGGTTTATTCCCTGGTGACAGACCCCGCCTCCAAGGGCTCCTTCACCATTGATCCCGACTCCGGGGAGATCCGGGTGAAGGCGGTGCTGGACCGGGAGCAGCGGGAACGCTACGAGTTCTTGGTGGTGGCGGAAGATAAGGGCAGCCCCAGCAAGCAGGGCACGGCGTCTGTGGCCATCAACGTCATGGACAGGAATGACAACGACCCCAAGTTCATGCTGAGCGGCTACAACTTCTCGGTGATGGAGAACATGCCACCCCTCAGCCCCGTGGGCATGGTGACGGTCATCGACGCTGACAAAGGAGAAAATGCCCGGATCCAGCTGTCGGTGGAGCAGGACAACGGGGATTTTGTCATCCAAAATGGCACTGGCACCATCCTCTCCAGCATCTCTTTCGACCGGGAGCAGCAGAGCACCTACACCTTCCGACTCAAGGCGGTGGACGGTGGGGATCCCCCCAGGTCTGCCTACGTGGGCGTGACCATCAACGTCCTGGACGAGAATGACAATGCCCCCTTCATCACTTCCCCCTCCAACGCCACCTACAAGCACATCCTGCCCCACACCAGCCCCGGCCAGCAGGTGAGCAAGGTCAAGGCGGAGGACATCGACTCGGGCATCAACGCCGAGCTGATCTACAGCATCACGGGAGGCAACCCCTTCGAGCTCTTCCAGATCTCCCCGCAGAGCGGAGACATCACCCTGGAGAAGGAGATCCTGCGCAAGCACCACGGCCTGCACCGCCTGGTCGTGCGCGTCAACGACAAGGGCAAGCCCTCGCGGCACGGCACGGCCCTGGTGCACTTCTACGTCAACGAGACGCTGGCCAACCGCACGCTGCTGGACACGCTGGTGGGGCACAGCCTGGACACCCCGCTGGACATCGACATCGCCGGCGACCCCGAGTATGAGCGCAGCAAGCAGCGGAGCAACATCCTCTTCGGAGTCATCGCCGGCATTGTGGCCGTCACCCTGGTCATCGTGCTGGTGGTCCTGGTGCGCTACTGCCGGCAGCGCGAGGCCAAGAGCGGCTACCAGGCCGGCAAGAAGGAGACCAAGGACCTGTACGCGCCCAAGCAGGCCAGCAAGAGCGGCAAGAGCAAGGGCAAGGTGAAGAAGAGCAAGTCTCCCAAGCCGCCCAAGCCCACGGAGGACGAGGAGGAGACGGGGCTGCAGAAATCGCTCAAGTTCAACCTCATGAACGACTCCGTCAGCGACAGCCCCCGGATCCACCTGCCCCTGAACTACCCTCCGGGCAGCCCGGACCTGGGCCGCCACTACCGCTCCAACTCGCCGCTGCCCTCCATCCAGCTGCAGCCTCAGTCACCCTCCGCCTCCAAGAAGCACCAAGTGGTGCAGGACCTGCCGGCCACCAACACCTTTGTTGGCACCGGGGACAACAACTCGACGGGCTCCGAGCAGTACTCGGACTACAGCTACCGCACCAACCCCCAGAAATACACCAACAAGCAGGTAGGAGAGCTCATCCTGAGGCCGGCAGCGGCGCCCCCGCTGCACCGGGGAGCCATCTGGACAGAGGTGTGGGAGTGAGCGTGGACTGGCCCCCAGCCCTGCATGTGTGGCCCGGGGGGGGGCTGGCGTTGGACTACCCCGGAGCCGAGCCACAGAGCCTGGGCGTGGTGCAGGGAGGGGATGGGGACGGTGTGGGGGACGCCAAAAACTGTCCAAGCCCTTGTCAGAGCGCCCGGGGCTGGGTCCTGGTGGCGCTGCCTGGGTGACGGTGACGTGAAGGGCGCTGCATGTGTGTGGCTCTGCATGCGGGGCTCCGGGCAGGGAACGCCACCCGCCTGCGTCCCCTTCGGGGACAGCTCTAAGAGCACCGAGGGGGGCGATGCCCACCCTCCCACCCCTCCCTCCGCTTGGGCTGGCTCGTGGGGAGGGGGGACTTGTCCTGCTCCTGCCACAGCCGGGTTCCAGCCCTGCCCTGCTCCAGGGAGCAGTTGGGAAGGCTCTGGCCTCGCTGTTGCCAGCCCGGCCCCGCTGGTGCGGCTGAACCTGCCACCAGCCCTGCGCCAGGGCGCCTCAAAGGGAGCTCTGCGCCCGCTGCGGCTGCCCGGGCAGGTGGGGCTGGGTGGAGGAGCAAAGCTCTGCCTTTTTCCCAGGCTCAGGCTCCGGCTTCCCCCCAGGCTCGGGCCCTCTGCCACAGCCGGCGCGGTGAAATCCGGGCTTCCCTTAGTGCCAGAGCTGGGCCAGGGGCTGTGGCTCTGCGGGAGAGGGTCCGCAGATCCCGGGGCACGGGAAGGGCCCGTCCGCGTGGCGGGGCTGGGGCTGTGCTGGGGGCCGGGGGAGAGGGGCACTGGGGTCTCTGCTGCGGTCGGGTCACTGCTCTTGGTGTCGCCGGGGGGTTCTCTGCGTGCGGGGCAGGGCGGAGGCAGGTCTTGGCTGCTCACTGGTGTGCACTGGAGCTTGGAGCTGAGCCACGAGGTCGTGGGCTGAGCGCGGAGCTTGCAGGACCCTCTTTCTCGGGCTGTCTGGCCACTTAGGAGCTTGCACCACGTTTCTGCTTTGGCACCTCTGTCCTTAACCAGCCAGGGAGGGAGAGGGGGAGCGAGTGCCTGTGGCTTTGCCTTCTTCCTGGGGCCCCGTGGGTGAGGACCACCCACTCCCCCCCATGCTGTACCCCCTGTGTGCCCCACGAGACCCCTGCCCCCTTCTTTGTACCCCGGTGAGCGGCAGGCTGGGCTCCTGCCGTGGGGCTGAGCTCAGCTGCCCTGTTGGATTTGACTTCAATAAAGTTTTCTATTTTTGACCGGTTGTGCCTTATTTTCCCTGCTGCCCCTGAAGAGGCTCTCGCTCCCAGCAGTTTCCCAGGCATATTTTCCATGTCCTTGGCCACTGGAGCACTCAGGCCCCGCGGAGGCCAGAAGCGATGCTCACGTGGGCCGGCCGTCTCCACAAACCCTCCACCACACCCCGGCGTGGCCGGTCCAGCGGCCTCACGGTGCTGACCCTTCATCCCCAGGTTGACATCTCCCATGTCCAGTCACTGCCTGGCCCCCTAGGGATGTTCCTCCAGGACAGGGTTCCCGCCACCTGCGCACACACACACACACACACACGTACGTGTGCGGATGTGGCCGCAGTCCGAGCCCCGGC
Source organism: Gymnorhina tibicen (assembly GCA_013399875.1). Classification (NCBI taxonomy): domain Eukaryota; kingdom Metazoa; phylum Chordata; class Aves; order Passeriformes; family Artamidae; genus Gymnorhina; species Gymnorhina tibicen. The sequence continues at coordinate 56,732 of VXAZ01005476.1, read as the reverse complement.
CTGGCCAACCCGGCATTCTTCCACCCCAACATCCTCCCTCAAAGCTTCTCCTGGTTGATCCCCACATCCTCTTGAGCCACACCCACGTCCCACAGCCGGAGCGTGGCGGAGCAGGTCCCCATGCCTGGCTCGCCTGACCCAAATCCCGCCGGCGCGGGCTGGCAGCCGCCGGCTCCCGCCCGCCGCAGTGCTGCAACGAGGGCGCACGCGGTTGCAGATGGAGCCTCGGCGTGTCAGCAGCGCCCGGATCCCGGTGCTCCCCCACCCCGGGAGGTGATGGGAAGGAGAGATCCTCCCAGGAAGGCTCGCTGGAGCCGGGTGGTCCTGCTCCCCACGCAGATGGCTCTGCCCAGTATGGGATTGCCTGGCAGGACGGATGGGGGCGATGCCAATGCCGTGGGGCTCGCTCGGGGTCTCGTCTCCAGCTGTTTGGAGAAAAGATAGATCCTGGTAGGCAGGAGCAGTCCAACACCCCCCTCCTGCCATCCAGCCATCCCATCTCAGGAACCCCCTCCCTGGCCACCCACTCCTGCTTCTCCTGGTTCTTCTTCCAAACTGGGGCACCCATCCCTGCTCCCGTCACACCAGTTCACCTCTTCCCCAGGGCCTCCAGTGGCCGCACCAGGCTGCCGGGGCAGAGGAGCTCTGGCGCTGGGAAGAGATTAGATCAGCCGGGGAAACCAGTGGTTCTGGCTTCGGTGGTTTGAGCCCTGTGCCAGCCTTGGCTCTCACAGCCTCCTCGTTTGTTTTGCTAACAGCATAAGGTTTTATCTTGAACCATCCAGGAAGTGTCTGGGCCTCCTGGGCAGGCAGGGCTGGGACCCGCGGGGAGATGCGATGGCTGCAGAGGAGGAAAGGAGACACCGGCAACCGCCTCAGTAACTGCTCCCCGCGGGGCTGGGCAGGGCAGTCTGGGGGCTTGGCCCAGCCCTGCTATCTGCTTCCCTTTGGGAACTTTCTGAGAGAAGTTTCCCTTCCTTCCTCGTCCTCGGCAGCTCTTTGATGAACCCGGGGTGAGAACTCAGGCGCTGGCGTGGGGAGCGGCTCTTTCTTCTGCCTGGCTCCCAGGCTCCATCCTTTTTTACCGGGAGGGGATATTCTACATCCTTTCCCAAGGCTGCCCCGGGTCCTTACAGCCCCCCCACCACCCGGGAAGGCGGCTGGAGTGGTGCGAACTTGAGCGAGCTCAGCAGAGGTTCCTGCACCTGCCCGCGGGCTCGGAGCGCGGTGCAGCATTAATTACTCTCTGCGGGAGGGGAGGAGAGGAATATTGTGGCTGTAATGGACAGAAATGAAATCGTTTTGTTTCAGAATTTAGCTCAGAGTCTCCATAAATTGCAGGTTTAGGTGCTGGCAGATGTCTGGGAAAGTCTCCCACTGTCCCGGGTCAGTGGGTTTTCTCAAGGTCGTTCACGTGGAATGAGCTGATAAATGGATCCAGCAAGGAGCTGCAGATGGAGCTGAGGGTTCATGGGGGACCTGCCCTGCTTTTCCCCCGTTTCAGAGAGACGCCGTGCGGGGAGCAGCTCCTCCGCGCTGTGAATCAGCTCCCGCTCCTGGGATCGACCGGGCTCGGGTCAGATTTGGCTCTGCCGGGCCGAGATGGAATGAGGGAGATGTCGCTGAGGGGCCGCAGACCCTCGGGTCTGCTGGGAAGAGCGGCTGTGTCAAAGCGCAGCAGCTTGTGAGCATCACTGGGCTGCCTGGGCGAGCACAGGACGGGGAGTGGGTCGTGGGGCTTTGGTGAGGACGCCGAGGGCACCACGGGCAAGGCAGGAAGGTGCGGTGGCTCCCGGCACGTCTGCGCTGCGGACTTTGGTTGATGGCAGGGAGTGAGAGCACCGTGGGGTATTTGGGAGCTCAGAATGAGGAGCTTCAGCCGCAGGAGACGAGCAGCCCCGGGGCGCGGCCAGAGCCGGCGTGGGTGCTCGCAGGCTGCGCTGCGGGGGGAGGTGACAGCGGAGGTGGCAAGCGGGGGAGCGCGGCCTCTGTGACGAGGGGTGGCAGGGACACACGTACGGGCCGTGTGTCAGGGGTGGGGGATGCAGGGGGTGCAGCCGGAGTCTCCCCTGGGAGAAGGTGGCGTGGGGCTGGGTACAAGCCCTGTCCCCAAGGAGGTGGCGGTGGGGGCTGTGCGGCCTGGATCAGGGCAGGAGGTGGCACAGGGGGTGCGCAGCCCCCAGGAGAGGGGCACGGGGCTCTGTGCCGCGGGGAGGGCGGCGGTGGGGCGCACACAGTGACAGCAGGTGACAGCGGGGTGGGCAGCCTCGGGCAGGTGACAACTCTGTAGGCAGTGTCTGCAAGGAGGCAGTGGCACTTACTGTCCCTAAGCCATCAAGGAGGTCACTGGGTCTCTCCTGCCTGGCCGTCCCTGGCCCCACCAGCGCTGGGGACCTCGTCCTTTCTCCCTTGAGGGCTCACCCAGCCTGCGCTCCTTGCCTGGGGCTCCCCACACGGGGCTGGGTGACAGCACTGCCCAGCTCCCCTCCTGCCATTCCTCCCTGCTTCTCATCCCCCCTGCCCTCCTCTTCCTCTCCCTTCTCCCAGCCTCAGCCTCTCCCCTGCCTGCTGCCCTTGGAGCCAGCGTTGGCCTTTCCTAGCCTGGATCTGGAGAACCCCTCCTTTTTTCCCCCCGAATCTTCCCACTTCTTTCACAACTGCGTCTGCTCCTCCCCACCCTCTCTCCTGATCTCTCCCTTCGCCCTGGCCTTCCCCAGTCTCTCCTGACTGTGCTGGCCCCAGTTCAGAGGGATGCTGAGCCCTCCCAGCGCGGGGCTGAGCCCCTGGCTGGCTCTGCCGGCCGAGCTGTGGATCCTGGGGGATGAAAGCCCTGGCTGTGTGTGCAGCCGCCCGCTCCAAGGCTCCCTGATTGATATTCCCAGCACTGCTCTGCCCGCTCGGCCGGGCTCTCAGCTGCAGTGCTGTTCCCTGGAGCGGGGCCCAGCCCTGCAGGCTGCTTCACCCGGCACCCAGATCCTGGGGCAGAACCCGGGGCTGTGACAGGGTGTGTCCCCGTGGTCCCTGCGTGTCCCCGTGGTCCCTGCGTGTCCCCGTGGTCCC
>VXAZ01005476.1:22525-52939 GCA_013399875.1 Gymnorhina tibicen | reverse complement strand
GCAAAGGGGTGGCTGCTGCGCTCTGGTGTCCCTGAGCTGGCGGCCAGCTGGACCCCCAGAGTGAATCCCCCCTGTGTGGGGCCGCGCCAGGGCAGGTCCCAAAGAGCCCCGTCGTGGTTTGTGGGGTGTCGGACACTTTGCCCTGGCAAACCTCTCCTGCTGGTTGGCACATCCTTCGGAATGCTGAGCCCTGCGCCAGGCCCAAACCGCCTCCGTGCCCCTCCGCCCTCGTCCCAGCACACCCCTGTCCCGTGAGAGCACCTGCCAGGAGCCCTGGGCACGGCCCATCCCCAGGGCACAGCCGTGCTCCCGGGACAGCCACGCCGCCGTTGCACAACCCAGCTCTGCTCCTGGGAGAAACCAAGATGGTCAGTGGAGGTTATTCCAAAGGAGGCTCTTCCTGCAGTGCCCCAGAAAGCGCTGACGGCTCGGCTGAGGCACGGGAGGGTTGAGCAGGGGTGAGGAGGTCACCCCTGGCATCTTGGTGCCCCTCTTCTTGTCAGCTCTGGCTGCGGCTGCAGCGTCCGCCAGTCCGGCCTGGATGAAGCTCAGCCTTGGCTTCACCTCTGGGGTCAGATCTGCAGCTCAGACTCACTCAGCTTCCCCCCAACAGGTCCTTCACTGACCCTGCCTTTTGTCTTGACCCTTTCCGTACCTCAGGGAGAGCTACAAAAAAAAGATGGAGAGAGATTTTGCACAGGCAGAGAGTGATAGGACAAGGGGAACTCTTTTCAACCAAAAGAGGAGAGATTTAGATGGGATATTGGGAAGGAATTGTTCCCTGGGAGGGTGGGCAGACCCTGGCACAGGGTGCCCAGAGCAGCTGTGGCTGCCCCTGGATCCCTGGCAGTGCCCAAGGCCAGGCTGGACACTGGGGCTGGGAGCAGCCTGGGACAGTGGGAGGTGTCCCTGCCCATGGCAGGGGTGGGATGGGATGAGCTTTAAGGTTCCTTCCAACTCAAACCATTCCATGATTCTATTCCCTGACTTTCTGAACTTTCCTGGAGGTCTTGGCACCCCTGAGGACCTGCTTCCCACTCCCTACCTGCAGTACGGCTTCTTTTCCCAGTGCGGCTCCCAACCCAACCCTCTCGAGAGGAAGAGGAGGTCAGGCAGAGGACCAGAAAGAAAACAACTCCCCCAGATCCCTTAGAAAACATTCCTGGTTGTTTTGCATCAATGCCTGGTGTGGTGGAAGCTGTTTACTGCCTCAGCCCTTCAGCTGCTTGCAGGGAAGCGTGGGCGGGTTTGTGGTGGGAGCGTGGGCCGTGACCTGCCAGCAGAGCAGGAGAGAGCTCCACCACCTCATCATTTCCACCCTTCTGGCCCTCACAGCCAGGCCTCGTGGGTCCTGCCCACAGATCCCTGAAGGTGCCCCTTTCCCGGGATGTAAACACCCTTCTGAGCTCCTCCTGGCTTGCGAAACGCCCGCTCTGATCTCCGGTCCGCACGTGGCACCGGGATCCCGGCACCTTCCATCGGAGTTCGGGGCCGTCCTTTGCGGGGGGGGGCAGCGAATCGCCACCTCTCCCCCTGGGAACCGCTCCTGCTCCAGAGCTGCCGGAGCAGCATGCCCCGATTCAGCTCCTCGGAGACATCTTGAAAGGCCCGAGCAACCTGAGAGCCCGCAGCTATTTTGCTCCCACACGGCCTGGTTTTCGCATCCTCCCGGCTCCCCGGTGCTCCACAGCAGCTGCCGGGGAGGCTCTGCCCGAGATCCGGCCCTGCCGGGGCTGGGGGGCACCTCTTGGCCGAGCTCTGGACCGAGATCCTGCTGGAAGCGTCCTGCTGGAGCGATGTTCCTGCTGGATGCGCGATGTTCTACTCTCCCGTTCATCCTCCTGCTTGTTCATTAGAAGCACTCGAGTGCCGTGGAGAGCGGAACCCGCGTTTCAGGCGCTTGGAGAGCCCTTCGTTCTCACTCGGCCTGGGCGAGACCTTTCGGGGTGTTGTGATTCCAGGCCCTCAAAGTGCCTGGAGGAGCTCCGGTGGTTTTTTCCCCTCAAGGATTTCCAGTGGATCACAGTTTATTAGGGGCCATTTATCAGGGATATCTCCGGTCCTCCTGCCCAGGGAGCTCAGAAACCTGTGCCAACGTGCAGGAAATCTGTCTGGAGCCACGCTCTGGCTCGGCCGAGGATGCCGACAGCAATCCCGGGATTTGAGGGGCTGGTGTATCCCAGGGGTCCCGCGCCGGTGGGAACGGGAATTGGAGCAGCGCAGGCGAGATAAGCGGCCCTGAGGAGCCTTCCTGTGACTCGTCCTGCCTGTCTGATGCCTCCCAAGGGAGGTTTGGGTGTCTCCGTTCACCAGGAGGTGCAGGCCACTGAAGTGAGGGCTCTGCCCATCTCCGCGGCGTGTGGGTGCCCGGGCCTCGGGAGCGGGCACAGTTCCTCGGGCAAACAGGAAAAGCTGCTGCCCCTTGCCCGTGGAAGCGGAGCTGGCTGCAAAACAGGTTTGCCCTCAGAGGAAAATTTTCAATTTGGAAGCAAATCAGGGAGAGTTGACAGTTTTTTTCCCCCCCCTGTTTCCCAAGCCAATCAGAATATATATTATATATAAATATATATATCTTTTTTCCCTAGTAATTTCCGAAGGCGCGATTCCGACCGACCTTTTTGGGTTGAGCGCCGTAATTAATACTTGGCTGGAGTCCCGAAGTGAGAGGTACCTCTGCAAGAGCATCATTTTTTCATTTTCACGTGTCAGCAAAGATCTCCCCCCCGCCGCCCCAACCCTGCAGCCAGGGGCTCGCTTGAATAATGATCTGATCTCAGCAAATTGACAGGTTTTCCGTGGAAAGGCTCCCGTGGAAGCGTCCCTGGTTATCTCCAGGTTTTGTTGTTTTTTTTTTTAATAGAGTCCTGAGTCTACAGCTTCGGACCCCCCTGCTCTCCCCGGAGCCTTCAGCGCTCCCTGTCAGCTCCACTGGGTGCAACTGGGAGCCAGATTAGCTCATTATTTTCCCAGCGTTGTTTTCCCACTCAGCAGCTGTTGGATTCCTCGAGGGTTTTATTCAAGTGTCGCTCCCAGCCCCGGAAGCTTTTTCTCCCCGGGATCTTCAGATGGTTTTAATGTGATTATGAGAGCTCCTGCTGCGGCCAGGGCAATTTCCACTCTGTGCCGAGCATCTCCAGAACAGCTCCATTATCGGCGGGATGGTGACAGACGTTCCAGGACAGCGCGGCCGGGCCGATTTAGACATCATTCCATAAAGATTATGACCCCCCTTTGGATTTTACCGTTCGCCCTTCCGGTGATTTATTCCCACATTTTCCTTGCCCGTCTTCATTTCACCCAAGGAAAAGCCAAATGGCACCTCCTGGATGGGCTCAGAGCTGGGATAGGCTGAGGGTTCGGCGGGCTCTGTCCCCAGGCTGCCTAAATGGGTTTCTAATTGCGTTAGATCTTGCTCTGAGTTAGATAAATTCGATCTGACCAGGCAGGTTGGCACCGGGCTTTGGCGGCTTCTTCGAGCGTCATGCAAATTTCAGGAGGCTTCGGGGCACCTATGTGGAGTCAGGCCGCATTTTCCCTGGATTTATTCATTAAATAGTGCCTCGGGAGCCGATGTCCATTTGAGGCTGGCTGCTCTGCTATCATTATTTCGGCAGGGCTTGGAGACCGGCTCTGCTGACTGCAAGGTCAGCACTCGCTAATTGTCAGCTGAGCAGCCCCTCGGGACGGGGAGCTGGGGCTTTTCGGGATGGTACCCGGGTTCGGGGTTCCACGGGTTCCTGCGTGTCTTTCCCCTCCGGTCGTGGATTCCCCGTCCGGTCTGTGGGCGGTGAAAGAGCTGGGGAGCTGGGGGCGGACGCCGGGACTTGCGGGCAGTCACAGCCACCGCACGCGGCCCCGCGAGCGTCACGGAGCGGAGCCCTCACCCCGCGGCCGATGTGCCCCGTGGGACCCCCGTGGGACCCCCGTGGCTGCGGCGGGGGTGACCCCAGTAAGGTCAGGCCGGTGGATGACAGAGCTGGGCCTTCAGCTGGTGCTGGTGCTCCTGCCCAGAACTGCCGGGGTCCTTTGGGAGACACCGCCCTCAGGGATGAAACCTTGGGAGGGCCTGAACGAGTGTTTTTGGATAAAGGATGGGTCTCACAGGCCACACCGGTGCTTAGAGGTGGGCCCATCCATCTCCCCTCCTTGTCCGGCAGAGCCCCCGGGACCTGACCCCGTGCTCGGCACCAGCTCTTCCCTCGATTCCTTCATGCCGTGCAGACAGGGAGCGATCCTGGGAATGCAGCTGGGTCTGGAACCACCTGAACACCTGGGGATGCTCTGGCAGGGCACGGAGGGACCCCCGGGGCAGGCAGGACCCCCAGGCCACCAAGGGCAGGAGCAGAGGGGAACTGCGGGTGCCAGGAGGTGACACCAAGCCAGGGCCGTGCTTGCCTCGTCCCTCAGGGCGCTGCTGTGCCAGGAAAACGCCCTGAGCTCTTCCCATCACCTGCAGGGTGGGCGCAGAACGAGCAGGGAGGGCTCCTGGGGGGGGGCTTCTCCTCCAAAAATCGGTGCGGTGGCCTCACAGTGTGCTGCTGGGGGGCCCATGGAACAGGACGGGAGGAGCTGTTCTCCGCTCCATCCTCGCCCCAGCGCAGCAGCAGAAGGGCTGAGCTGTGGAATGGTCGCGGCTCAGGGACGGGCTGAGCCCGCGTCCTGTTTCCCGGAGCCCGAGCGTTGCCCTGGGTGGTTTTGGCAATTCGGCTCCAGCTTTCCTCGGGGCTTGCCCTGGTTTCCATGGACATGATATTCCCCTCAGCCTCCTGCTCCGAAGGCTGAGCCGCGCTGGAGCCCCGCTCCTCTCCAAGGCAAAGCAAATAATTCCCAAGCCTCCGCCCACGGAAAGCCGGCTCTGGGGTCATTCAGAGCGCGGTCCCCGGGTTTATCTTTCTTCCTCTCCGTATCCAGGGGTGTTGCAGCGCTCCAGGTCGGTTTGCGGGGGAGAGGGGCTCGTGAATCCATGCGAAGTTGAGCAACTCCCGCCCCACAATGGCTCCCTTGTCGCTTATTTTGATATTCCGGGCGCTGGCTCTGACATTGCCTTTCACTCCCGGGCCTGTGAGTTGCTGCATTGTGGCGGCTGTTGGGGAAGCAGCTCCTTTGGCAGCTGCCTGAGAGGAGGCTTCTGGCGTGTGGGGAGGCGCAGGAGCCTCGGGAAGCTGCCGGAGCAGCCCGGGAGGCGCGGATCCCGCTTTGGGATCAGCAGCGAGCCGGTTAACCGGGGCTGGATTTCCCCCACCGCGCTCGGGGAGGGGGAGCGGGGTGGCTCCTCTCGGCTCCTGCCAGCAGGAAAAGGGTGCCCGGGGCGGGTTTCGTGGTTTCCTTTGTGAACAATGGAATTCCTCCTGCTGCTCGGTCCCTGCCCTCTGCACGGGGGGCGATGCCGCGGGTTTGTGGGGACGCGGCGAGATCCCAAATTCCTCTTCCCTCCCGGCGCTGCTCTCGCTTGGGCTGAGCTGGTTTTCCCTGGGTTTAGCAAGGGGAATCCGCCTGGTGCTGGTCCTGGTGGGATCTGGAGATGTTTGGATGAGGGAAGGAAGAGGCAGGAGGGAGTAGGAGGGCTGAGGAGTGCGGGGTCCCCTTAGCCCCATCCCACATCCAGGAATGGGAATCCTCACGGGACCATTAAGGTTGGAAAAGACCTCCAAGGTCACCAAGATTTGCTGTCACCCAGCCCAGAGCACCGAGTGCCACCTCCAGTTGTTCCTGGAGCACCTCCAGGGATGGTGATTCCACCACCCTCCCTCCAGTGCCAGACCACTCTTTCTGGGAAGAAATTTCTCCCAATACAATTTTTCCTAACGTGCCCTCGCGCCAGAGGGAATCAGCACAGGCAGGGATTGGTGCTGGGGGGAGGTTTGGGATGTGCAGCCGGGACCAGGCATGTCAGGGACAGCCCACGAAAATTCCTCACCAAAACAAGTTCCTGCTACTGCCAGACGAGCCCCAAAACTGGAGCTGTGGGTTTGGGCTTGGCTTCCCTGTGGCTGGAAGGCTGGGACAGGGCTGGACAGGGCACAGGGAAGGGCAGCAGAGCTGGACAGGGCACAGGGAAGGGCAGCAGGGCTGGAAAGAGCACAGGGAAGGGCAGCAGGGCTGGAAAGAGCACAGGGAAGGGCAGCAGGGCTGGAAAGAGCACAGGGAAGGGCAGCAGGGCTGGAAAGGGCACAGGGAAGGGCAGCAGGGCTGGAAAGAGCACAGGGAAGGGCAGCAGGGCTGGACAGGACACAGGGAAGGGCAGCAGAGCTGGGCAGGACACTGGGAAGGGCAGCAGGGCTGGAAAGAGCACAGGGAAGGGCAGCAGGGCTGGAAGGGGCACAGGGAAGGGCAGCAGGGCTGGAAGGAGCACAGGGAAGGGCAGCAGGGCTGGAAAGAGCACAGGGAAGGGCAGCAGGGCTGGACAGGACACAGGGAAGGGCAGCAGGGCTGGACAGGGCACAGGGAAGGGCAGCAGGGCTGGAAAGAGCACAGGGAAGGGCAGCAGGGCTGGACAGGACACAGGGAAGGGCAGCAGGGCTGGACAGGGCACAGGGAAGGGCAGCAGGGCTGGAAAGAGCACAGGGAAGGGCAGCAGGGCTGGACAGGACACAGGGAAGGGCAGCAGAGCTGGGCAGGACACTGGGAAGGGCAGCAGGGCTGGAAAGAGCACAGGGAAGGGCAGCAGGGCTGGAAGGGGCACAGGGAAGGGCAGCAGGGCTGGAAGGGGCACAGGGAAGGGCAGCAGGGCTGGACAGGACACAGGGAAGGGCAGCAGGGCTGGAAAGAGCACAGGGAAGGGCAGCAGGGCTGGAAGGGGCACTGGGAAGGGCAGCAGGGCTGGAAGGAGCACAGGGAAGAGCAGCAGAGCTGGAAAGAGCACAGGGAAGGGCAGCGGGGCTGGAAGGGGCACAGGGAAGAGCAGCAGAGCTGGCCAGACCTGCCCGGTGTCTGCAGGAGGACCTGGCAGAGCAGGATGCAGCCGGGATTTGTGGAACTGGAAGGGGGCAGAGCGAGGAGCAATTACTGCTGTTTCCTCACAACCCTGCAGGTAGGAGAAGTTCAAGGCGAAATGAGCAGGCAGCAGAGGCAGGAGCAAAGGGAAGAGCTTTTCCAGCGAGCACGTGGGCCGGGAGTTCATCGCTGCCGGAATCCGCAGAGGCCGGAGCAGGCACGGGCTCAAAGAGGCAGGAGAGCACTTCACAGAGGATGGGGGTCATCGGAGGGAGAGCTGCCAGCGATTCCTCCTCGGGAAAAATCCCTGAGCTGCGGCAGCACAGAGCCTGCAGGGTTTTCCCGGGGATGAACATCCCCATCGGAGCATCCCCGCGGGAAGAGGGGGACGGGGGCTCCGTTTGTCCCTCAGATGTGGAGCTGGCCCAGGTCCCCCCGTCAGGAATATCGCAGCGAGTGCTGGAGAGCCCTGAAAATGAGGGGTTTTTTGGTTTTTTTTTATCCAAAGCCACCCTTTCTCAGCTGAGAAAATAGACAGCTCTGCCCCAAATCCCATTCCAGCGCAGCGGCAGCAGTTGGAAATAGGAAACCAATAAATAGTGGGGGTAAAAGGAGGGAGTTACAGCAATTAGGAGGAATGAGTCGTTCTGGAGTGTGGAAAATTAACAAGCAAAGCCAAAGACATTGGGGGAAAATCAATTATTACAAAGTCAACACAATAAGTGCTTTAAAAAATGCGCCGGGAAGAGGTGGAATCCGGGAACTGTCGATCCCGAGTGGAGATTGCAAAATTGTTAATTACGGAGAAAAATGCAGAAGTATTCAATAAAGAGTCGGAGCAACCCGGGCCGAGCCACAACAGCGTGGGATGTGGGACCTGCCCCTGCGCCGGGAGCCAGAGAAGGCGTCCAAAACAGAGGTTTTTGACACCACCGAACGGAATAATTCGCACCGAAAAAGCGGGATCCCTCCGCTCCGCTCCGGAGGTGCCCGTGGAGCCGGGCTGGGCAGGACCGGGAGGGCAGCGAGGCCACGGGCAGCTGGAAGGGCTGGCCGGGGCCGTGCAGTGCTCGCTGTCCCCGGCAGCCCCGGGGAACAACTGGATTAATGGCTAAAGCAGGGAATGGCTGATGGAAATAGCTCTGACGTCAGTGTCTGATGGCAGGGGACGCCGGGCACTGGAGTTACGTGACGGGTCCGGCTTTTAAACCTCTCCTTAGGCACGGTCCCGGCCTCCGTGAGGAACAAGCTCTGCTCCAGGCCTTCCTGCGGGGCCGGAGAGGCAGAGCTGCTTCGCGTTGGGCGCAGAGCAGCTGGAGGCTGATGGATGTGCCTGCTGATAATGTTTTTTTATTATTAATATTGTTATCGTCGTCGTTGTTAGCGTTGTTATTGTTATTAATGATTTTTGCATGAACGCTACTCTCAGGTTGGACGTGGGCAGGAATTTCTCCGTGGAAAGGGTGGTCAGGCATTGGGAGGAGCTGCCCAGGGAGGTTTGGAGGTGTCCGAGGAACACCTGGACATGGCACCCAGTGCTCCGGGCTGGGGACTGGGCACAGCTCGGATGACCTCGGAGGGCTTTTCCAAGCTGGGAGTCCGGGATTCTCGGCACGGCGTTGTGAGGCGGATCGGGTTCACCCAGAGCTTAGAGAAGGAAAGCTTGGCCGGGATTCCTCGCGGAGCGAGGTTCTCCTGGAGCCGCCCCTCGGCGGCGGCGGCGCCGCGCCCGCTGCCATCCAGCGCCGCGATCGACGGCCTGGAAGGAAACCTGAAATCGCTGCCGATAAACCTGCGGCTGCCGCGGAGACCGGCGGGGCGGGAGACGGTGCTGAGGACGGGGCGGTCACGCAGAGCGATCCAGCTCGGTAAACCGGGCCCCGTTTGAACAAAAGCGCGTTTTAAGGCAGCCCGGCGCGAGGCTGCGCGCGGAGAAACGGAACGCTGGCTGACATCCCGGGGAAGCGCCGGCTTGGAAATGGATTCAGGGGTCACGCTGCATGAGTAGCTCGGGGTTAAGAGGCTGGCACAGGTGGGAAAACCTGCGGGGTTGGAGGGGCAGGAAGGCGCTGGAGGAGGCCCTGGTGAGATGGCACCAGCAAGGGTCACCTCTGATGAGAAACGGGGTAAAACGGGGGCGAGGAAAGATGAGGGCCCCAAGCCAGATTTGCTGCTCGCAGGTTGTGGCTTGGCCCTGTTTGACCGTGTTTGACTCCTCAAACAGAAGCTCGGGCCCGCCTCGACTGCACCGCACAAGCGGCTCCTTGCGCAGAGCCCGCTGCCGGCTCCAAGGCTCTTCACCCTCCCCCAGAAAGGTCACACCAAACCCAATCTCTGCGAGCCGGGGGCCAGACAAATTGATTCCGTGCCTTTCCGTGACTCCGGAGCGGGGCTGTGTGGGTGGGGAGCTCCCCAGGGCACAAACCGGCGGGAGGGATGCGCTCCCCGTGCCAGCGCCGCGCTGCTCCTGTGGGGCTGCAGGGGACAGGGCTCGGGAGCCCTGCAGGGAGAGGAGCCCTTTCGAGGGCTGCGTGGCACGAGGTGACATTTAAAGGAGGTGTTTTCTCAGGTAAAGCAGCGCCGCTGTTTGACGGAGCCCCCCGCGGGGGAGGGATGGCGGCTGTCACGGGCGGGCTCTGGGAGGTTGGTTATTTGTGTCACCGCAGCACCCCGAGGAGCCCGGCTCGTCCGGCTGGGCTGGTGCGAGCACGGAGGGGCAGCAGGAGCCCGGAGCTCGGGGTGAGCCGTGGCCAGGCAGGGGGTTGGCGTCAGCCGGGCAGGCGGGGTGCAGGGGGAGGCTGGGGGAGGGCAGTGCCAGGCTTTGCACGCTCCCCGGGGGCTGGGGGGGCACTCCGGAGGGTCTTCGGCACCTGGGCGGCGCTGCCTTGCTCCAGAGCCCTCCCGAGAGGGGCTCGCCTGTGCCGTAAGGACAGGGATTGAGCCTCTGCTCTGGCACCCCGTGGGCACTGGGTGTCCGGGCCCCGTCCTGGCAGTGTCCCAGGCCAGGCTGGACGGGGCTTGGAGCCACCTGGGGTAGTGGGAGCTCCCTGCCCATGGCACGGGTGGGATGGGATGAGCTTTAAGGCCCTTCCATCCCGAGCCGTTCCATGATTCTGTGACTGCACTTGGCCAAACCTTGGCCAAACCTACCACTGGGGCTTTTTTTAGCACGGTGATTAACCTGGGCTTCCCTGCTGCGGGCAGAGCTCACTCCTTCTTACCTGCCACTGGTCCCAAGCAGAGGCTTTTCCTTCCCAGCCTTTCCCACCCTCAACCTTCTCTTCCCTGAACCAGTTTCTCTCTATGTCAGAAGTATTTTGTCACGGTTTCTAACAGCTGCTTGGCTGTTCTCTGCTGAAGTGGGGCACATCTCCTCCAAACCGGTGCCCAGCTCAGCCTGCGGGCGCCCGGCAGAGCTGGCACACCCCAGCCTGTTCACACTCCCCGCGTTTTTGGGTGGGAGGATCCCCAGCCCGCGATGAGCAGTGATCCTCGGCCAGCTGAGGTTACTCCTCACGAGGGGGCAGATGTGACGGGTCCATCCCACCCCTGTCACGCCAGCAGGTGATGAAAGCACAGCCCAACCATGGACTCGGGACACAACCCGGAGGTTTATTTTGATCCGTGATCCCAGCTGGAAGGGCTGCCTGCAGCAGTTCCTTCGGGAATAACACTTCCCAAACGACTTGCACCCACCCTGCACCGCACTACCCAGGCAGGGGTGTGTGCCGTGCTGCACCTCCGCTGTTTGCCTGCATCACTTGGGAGAAAAATCAGCTAAAACAGTGTCAAAAAAAACTTCCTCAAGTCGAGCTAGAACATTGACTGCTCCTCCTCCCTCCACGAGGCCTGCTGTCTTTTCAAAGGAAGGAGTTCAATGGCTTGACATGTTTGTTTGTGACAAACCTACAGTGGCTGTTACTCATTTCCTTGTTATCTTGTAGGTACTTACAAAGAGTTCTTTTATCTGCTTCAGTATTTTTCCAGGAACTGAAATTAAGCTAACTGTTTTATAATTCTCCAGCTCTTCTTTTTTCTCATCATTAAAGACAGGCGCTATTTTAGCTCGCTTCCAGTCTTCTGGAAGCTCCCTGATTCTCTGCAAGTTCTTCAGGAAAAAAAAAAAAGTCTCGGGAAAGGGGGAAAAAAAAAAAAAAAGCAGCCCTAACAGCTCTGAAGTTACTTAAATCAGGTCTCTAAGCATCTGTGGTGAATTTAATCAGGTCCAACCAACCTTAAAGCAGCTCATCTAAATGCTCCCTCTGTGTTCCTTCCCTCTGTTCGTCTCAATTCCTTCCCCTTCCTGGCCGGTGCTCGCTGTGTGTGGGACGCCTGATTGCCGCTGATTTGTAGTAGAGACACCAGCACAGGAAAAGGTATTCAGCCTAAGCGATGTGTTGGCTCCTCTCTCCCCTCGTCACCTTCAGGGCCCCGTCAAACAATTCCCGTCCTGGGCTCGTTCCCGCGTTTGCGGTGCGGGAACACCGCGGTGGCTTCTCCTCGCTCTCGGCGTTGGTGTTTCGTTCCCCGCTCGTGCCCCTTGAACTCGTGCTCCCCTCTCCGCCCCCCGGCAGTCGCGCCAGAGAAGGATTTGGTGGAAGGATTTGGAGCGGGATAATGACGTGGCTTCATGGCTGTCGGCAGGGAGCTCCTCCCGAGCGCGGGGCAGGGCTGGGGAGGGAAGGCGCGAAGCGGGGTCTCCGAAATGCCGAGCGAGCTCGCCAAAGCGGCTCTGGGTGTGACCCTGGGTGGAGAATGCTGAGGACGGGAGCTGGGGTCAGGCCGGGGGGATGTCGCCGTGGCTCCGTGCTGGGCAGAGATGCCATCAGAGAGGTTTTGGGGTGGCCTTGGCCGCGCGGGGCTTTGGGGTTGGGTCGGGGACCCGCAGAGTGGGGACCCCCGGTGAAGGGTGGGGACAGCGATTCAGGAGGCTGTGCTGGTGGGGGACCTTTCCGGAGCTGTCCTGCCATGGGAGGGGACATCTGCGTGACAGAAGAGGCTGGGGCAGAGCCGTGGAGGGAGCGATGGGTTGGGGGAGCGTGGGGACCGTGCGAAGTGTGCCCCCTCCGTGTGATGGGGGCACCCTTGGCTGGGATGGAGCCCGGTGCTGAGCGTGTCGGGGTGGCTCTGGGGGCTGGGGATGGCTCTGGGGGGCCGAGGATAGGGGCTGAGGATGGGGTCAGGTTGGGTGACCCCACCCTTTGCCTTCACCTGCCGGGCGGGTGATGCAACAGCTTCTCTCTCGCCCGCAGTTACCTCATCGCCGAGTGACGTTCTCTGCAGCCAGCCAGGCTCAGGACCTGCAGGACCCCTCCCAGCACAGCTACTACGACAGCGGGCTGGAGGAATCCGAGACCCCCAGCAGCAAATCTTCGTCGGGGCCCCGCATCGGGCCCCTGGCCCTGCCCGAGGACCACTACGAGCGCACCACGCCCGATGGCAGCATCGGGGAGATGGAGCACCCCGAGAACGGTACGTGCCCGCCCCCCGCGCCTGTCCCCTCCCCCGGGACCTGCGCCCGAGGCTCCTGGTTCTCCACGATCCGTGTCCCCGGTGCGGGTGACGTGGAGCTCGGCTGGGACAGGCTCGGCTTGGTGGGGGTGGGAGGATGGAGAAGAGGTGAGGCTCAAAGCAAGAGAGCAGCGAGGACGTGATGGGGAGGGGAGAGGTGGGTGAGGGAGGGGAGGTCTGGGCGAGCTGTGGGGTGGGAAGAGGCAAGGAGGCAGGTGGGTGTGGCAGGGGACGGGTGGGTGTGGCAGGAGGTGGGTGTGGAGAGCAGAAGGGCTGTGCCCCAGCCCGTGGGGAGCTCGTGTCCGCAGTCAGGGGTCCCGTGGGTGCCTGTC
Organism: Gymnorhina tibicen; assembly: GCA_013399875.1. Classification (NCBI taxonomy): domain Eukaryota; kingdom Metazoa; phylum Chordata; class Aves; order Passeriformes; family Artamidae; genus Gymnorhina; species Gymnorhina tibicen. Next base: position 40,163 of record VXAZ01005476.1, on the reverse strand, counting down.
CCCACCTCAGGGGGGTCGGGGTGTGCTGGAGCTCCCCGCGTGTGTTTGGGGTGGCAGCTGCGGGAGTTTCCCGGGGGCAGAGGGCAGAGCAGGTTTAGTGGCGCAGGCTGGGCTGAGGAGACCCGTGCAGCGGTGGTGGTGGTGGCAAACCCCAGAGCCACGTGTCCTGCTGTCACCGCGCCCCTCGGGCCACCTCCCGGTGGGGTCCGGCTTTCCCTGAGAGCCCCCGGAGGTGTCTGCGCTGTCACCGCGGGAGAGCCGCTTCCCCCGCCCCGGCGCGGCTTCACCGCGGTCGTGCTGCTCGTGCTGCCCGTGTGCCGCCCCGCCTGGCTGCAGCCCACCCCCCCCGGCTCTCTGCTCCGGCCAGCTCCCGTCGCTTCCTTGGATTTGGCTCTGGCTGCGCACATGACATCTGTGCTCCTGTGCCTGCTGCCTTCCGCGCTCGTGTCCCCGGGGGAGGTGGCTGTGGAGGTGGCAGGGTCAAAGGAACCTCTGAGAGGGAAGAGGAGGAGGTGGCAGAGGGTTCTCCTGAAGTCTCCTCCTGTTTCTGGGAGCACCCTTGGCTTGGGGGCGGGGGTGGGAAGGCGGCTGAGCGTGTGTCCAGCTGGTTTTTGGGGAGCTGCAAACCCGCCGGGTCCCTCTGTTACGGGAATGGACAGGTCTAGTGGAACATCTCTTCCCAATTCCCGGGTTATTCCCGGGGTAAACTGGAGTTCTCTGTGTTGCAACCACTGGAGCGAGGCATGGCGGGGTTCCCAAACCCATCTCTTGCTCCTGCAGTGAGGCACGCCCCTGTCTAGGAATGTTGTGAGGGTCACTTTGTTCCCCAAAAGTGCCGGTCAGTCGCCTGGGGAGAGCAGTTTGGAGCAGTTCCTGGAGCCCTGGCACAGGGTGACGGCGCTGGGCTTCCCAAGTGTCCTCGAGTGCCTGGGAGAGAGGCTGGAAGGGTGGTGAGCAAGGAGATGCCCCACGGATGAGCTGATGGATACGGTGAGGTAGCGGTGATGATGGACACGGAAGATGAAATGTTGAGCCCTGGAATGTGACAGGAAACTCGGAGGTGATGAGGGTGAGATGAGGATGAGATGAGGAGCAGGGCCAAAAGCAGAGAGAGGAGAGAGAGAGAGGAGCACCTGGAGGGTGGAGGGCAGAGAGGGCTGTCCTGGGATGTTCCTTGGGATGCTCGTTGTGTGCCCGATGGGGATGAGCAGAGCTGAGGAAGGCCGAGGGACACTGCCTGGGGCCCCCGGGAATGGCTCCCTGCCCACAGCATCACAAACCTGCCCTAAAACCCAGCTCCCTTCTTGGCACGAGGTGCCCCGTGTGTGTGTCCACCTCCCAGGAGCACGGGAATCACCCCACGCCCGTCCACCGCCAGATCCACGTGTGGTACAGGCACTGCAGAGGCTCCCAGGGGACAGCCCCAACCCTGCTCTGCTCTCCATCCCCCAGAACTGGCTCCCTTCCCATGGCAGTGCTTGGGAATCAGGCTCCAGTGGCTCCGGCAGCTGTCCTGACCTGCACTGGGTGCAGAGGCCATGGCAGGCCAAGGCTCTGAGGGATCCACCAGCATTATCCCGAGCTGGTCCTGGTGCTCTGCAGATGATCTGGCACGGAAGTTCAGGGGATCTGAGTGGCTGGGGTCAGGGTGCTGATCCTCTAAGCAGAGCGTGAGGCGACCCTGGCACTGGGACAGGTGATTTGGGGATTGGGAGGCACTGGGGGTGTCGTGTTTGCTCCGTCCCCTGCCCTCTGTGCTTCCAACCAGACCTCGTTTGTCCGGAGAAGGGTCATGTCCCGCTTCCTACAAAGAAGGAACGATGTGGGACCAGCATGACCTGCTGGGGGCTGTCCCACCACGTCCTTGCCTTGGCTTGGTCAGCAGCACCAGCCCCTCAAAGCAATCGGATCCTGGGTCTTTGGGAAGCTGGGCAGGCTAAGCCCTTCTTGACCTCCCGTTAAACCGCGGAGACGCTCCGGATCCCGCGCCCCCGTCCCGCGGCACGAGCGCGAGCCTGACACGGCCGTGCATTTTCTCGGCTTTCATCTGGTTATAAATATCCAACATAACAGGGCTTCCATTGCTTTCTCCAGGAGATTATCCCTGCAGCCGAACCAATCTGATAAGCAAGTATGCAAGGCTATTTATAGCTTTTCAACTGGAAGACAGATCCATGCCTTTTCTTTGTAGATGGTTCTTCACTTGATTAACACACATCTCAGCGTCCTCCTTTTTTGGACCCTTTCTGCTGTGCAGACTGCAGTAAAATGCTGTATTGCAGGGGCTGAGCCGGGCCCTTCGCAGGAGGAATTACGCCCGTTCTGGTGAAGACTCCTCCAGGAGCTTGGCCGCTGCCGTGGCAGCTCCTCCGTCATCCCGGGCGTTTGTCGTCCCCGCTGTTTCCCCCTCGCTGTTTCCTCCCCGGCCTTTCCCGGGGCTGTTCCCCGCCTCGGTGGGGGCACGCCGAGCTGGGAGCGGAGCTCGGTCTCCCGCTTGGCCACCCGGTGCTTTTCCCAAAGACATCCGTTCCCCCCGCCGGATCCCAGATTCGCTGGGGTCGGAAGGAGCCCGGCAGCGCTGGCGCTCCGTGGAGGCTCTGCCCTGCCCTAGCGCGCGTGGGGCTCGGGTGGGGACGGTGCCAGCCGCGGCCGTGGAGGGAATCCAGCAGGATTTCGGGGCCAGATACGAGCAGTTTGGGAACTGTCACACGGAGCCTGTTTTCCCGCTGTCCCTGCGCGGTGCGAGCGCAGCCGAGACTGTGATTTATTGGATGAGGCATTTCTGACTCGTGTTTTTCCGCCCCCAAAATCTGTTTTACGGCTGTTGTTTGAAGTGGGGACCCCATGCCATTTTTAATGCATGCAGTTACAACACTGCTCCGAGTATGGAATTAACAACCACCTCGCGAGCTTTCCCGACGCTCTCCGTGCCGTAGGATCCGCACTTCCCAGATGTTCACGAGTTTATCCTCACAGTTCCAGGGAAGAAACTCCGCCATAGGTGGGGAACGAAATAGGAAATTGCAGCTTGCATTTTTCGGAGGCGGCTGCTCGCCCTGGGTGACCCTGGATGAGCTGGCAGCTCCTCCCTCTGCCGTTTTTGGGATCCTGGTGTTCCAGAGGCGCGAGGCAGGAATCCGGCTGCTCCCAGCTGCTGGAGCCCGGGTTGCTGCTGGCGTCCGAGGCGGGAGTAGGGCTCGGCTTTGGGACTTTGTGGCAGAGCTGGTTTCAAACCCTCCTGCCCCGTTCGTTGCCAAGCCGAGCCTTTCCCGGTGCTGTCCCAGTCCCTCCCAGCACCTCGGCACAGCTGGAGCGGAGGGATGGAGACGCCGCTTCCTGGGTTTGGCTGCTGGGCTCAATGAAACCCCGCCAGCCCGGGCTTTCCTTGGTTTCAGGGAAGATTTAGGCGGATGCATCGCAAAGCCGAAAGGAGCAGCTCGTCTTGCCCGTGTGTGGCACGGCCGTGAAATCCCAGCCCGTGATTTCCGCCGGGAGCATCCCTTTGGGAATTGCCCTCTCGGTTAGCGCAGGGTGTGAGACCCCAGGTGAGCCCTCCCGGTGGAAGGTCCTCTCTGCCCCCAGTTTCACCAGTCTACACTTAAATCCCGCTTCGGCTCCTCCCTTTCCTTCCCACGGAGTCCCACAGCACCAGAATTCCCTCTCCTGGTGCGTACTCGGCGATCCCATTCAGGCAACTCAACGTTTGAGGAGCTGGTTTCAAAAAAACTGAGTCAAGTCCCTCCCCGTGAGCAGAGCCAAGGCAAGAGGTTTTGGCAGCCGGGTCTCCCTTCCTCTCCTCCCACCCTTCCTCGCGCTCCTCCCAGCCATTGCCATCTGCTGCTGCCACCACCACAGACCTGCAGCCTCGTTCCTGGGCAGCGGCAACATCTGGCACGGCTTGGATGTGCGCGGTGCTTTTTGGCAACCCTCGCAGAGGCAGCCTGGGGAGAAGTTTCCCTCCCCCTCTCTTTGCCACGTTTCTGATTATGGTTCAAGCCTCCTGTTCCTTCAGCTCGTTTTCCTCTCTGCGTGGTCTCCAGTTTGCCCACGAGCTTTCGGTGGGGTGGATGTGCCCGGAGCCCCCCAGCAGCAGCTCCAGGTGCGGGGATGACGCGGCCGGGAGCGTTTGTGTTCACAGCGCGGCCGCGGCTGCGCGGGAACGCGGCTGCACCTGGCAGTGCCGTGGGAATCTTGGAATGGCTTGGCTAGGACCTTAAAACCCACCCAGTGCCACCTCCTGCCACGGGCAGGGACACTTTTACCTGCTCCAGCCTGGCCTTGGGCACTGCCAGGGATCCAGGGGCAGCCACAGCTGCTCTGGGCACCCTGTGCCAGGGCCTGCCCACCCTCCCAGGGAACAATTCCTTCCCAATATCCCATCCAGCCCTGCCCTCTGGCAGTGGGAAGCCATTCCCTGTGTCCTGTCCCTCCATGCCTTGTCCCAAGTCTCTCTCCAGCTCTCCTGGAGCCCCTTCAGGCCCTGGAAGGGGCTCTGAGCTCTCCCTGGAGTTTTCTCAACGCTGAGCACGCCCAGCTCGGAGCACCTCGAGAAGGTGGATGGCTCAGAGGATTCCCGAGCCAGCCATCCCATCCCTTTTTCCTGCTCACCGCGAGGATGGATTTGCAGCCCTGGGCAGTCGCTGCCTCCTGCCTCTGCTTTAGTGCCAGTCACGAGCTGCTTTTCAAGGTTCTCACTGCGATTGTTGTTCAATTCCTTGCAGCCAACAGATGGGACAAAAAAATTACATTCTGTCTCCTTCCCTGGCACAGAGGCTCCTCCAGATCTCAAAACCTATTCTCTTTTTCCTGCGTTATCTTTAAATGTCCCTTTTGTCTCGCAGAAAGAGTTCCAGGCACATTTGCAGTCTGTGGATTTGGGGTTTGTTTTTTTTTTGCCAGCGTACCCTGCAGCACTTCTGCTTTGTTGCAGAGGCTGAGGAATGCCTTTGTCTGGGGTGTGGGATGTGGGATTCCAGCTAGATCCGTGCCATTCCTGGTCCTTGCAGACTGGGATCCAGCAGGTCACGCATCTGCCCAGCGGAGCTGGGGCCTGGCTGCTGCTTGGGCTCCTCTCTAGCCGAGACTTTGTGGGTTTGGGGTTTTTCTAACTCATCTTCAGCCCTTTTTAACCCTCCAGGGCTGGAATTCCTTTCGTCCTGAGCAGCAGTTCCCATTCCAGCCCGGGGTTTAGGGTGTCCCCGTTCTTTGTGACCACGTTCCGCTCCTCATCTGCCTCTGGGAATTCTCTCTGGGTCCCTCAGTGATCTCCAGAACCTGCATTTCTCCAGAAGAAATCGGGAGCTTCTCTCCTTTCCACGCTTGACGCTGGTTCACCCCCAAAGCCGGCTCCTGATTTGCTTAATCACCGCTGGGAAAAGATTTTTATCAGGAGAGAAAACATCCAGCAGATTGCAAACGGCCCTGGATTGCCCCATCCCGCTTTCAACATTTCTGCCTGGGCTGTAATTCCAGCCCCGTTTCCTTAGTTTCCGTAGTTTTTCCTGGGCAAACTCTTACGCCAGAGCTGCTCAGGGCGGAGCAGCCGTCCCGCCACGCCAGCCGGGTCACCTTCCTTCATGTCCCCAGGGGCCCGGGGTAAACGGGGGCCGGCCGTTCCCCTGCCCCGGGAGCGAGCACATCCCTCCCAGCCCCAGAGAGCGCCTTTAATCCTCTCAAGACCTTCTAAGAAGGCTGCTCCTCGCTTCCGACGTTGTCCAAAATAGCTGTAACAAATTCATCTCTGGCCTCGCCAGGATTACGTGGCAGCGCACACACGAGGTCGTCCTCAAGTTCTCCAGAGATCCGTGGCGGATCCTGGATATCTTTAGAGGAGTTATTTGAAGAACCCTGTTGGATTCCGGTTGGTTTTTCCCCCCACCCCCTTCCCGTCCCTGAGCCCTCGTGGTGTGATTGTGAAAGGTCTGGGCAGCGCGGGTGCTCGGCGTCAACGCCCGAGAGACAAAAGCTCCGTGTTTCGGTGGGAAAGTGCCTTCTCTTGGAGAGTATCTGGGTCCCCATGGCTCTGTGTGTGCCTGCTGCATTCAGGATTGGATTTCGGGAGTTTCTCCGCTCTTCCTGGCGATCCTGGGCTGGGCTGGGATCTCCTCCACTCCCTCTTGCTCTGCGTGGTAAGCCGGTGGGAATCCGTGAACGTCCTCTCACTTGTGTTGCATCCTTCAGGTTCCTCCTGCTCCGAATTTGCTGGACGGAGAAAACTTTGTCATTTTTCCTAGTCTTTATTCCTCTTTCCACCCGGAAAGCCCTCCCCAGGACTCTGCTGTCCCTGTGCTCGGTGAGCGCACAGCTCGGGGAGGTGACCCTGCCCTCGCTGTGCGGGTTTTCCGGGCAATCCTGCGGAGACCCCAGGGCTGGGAGGCGCTGGCCCCAAACTCACCCCGCTCCTTGGGACCGCTCTTAGGCTCGATCAGCTCCACAGCAAGCTCTGAGAGTTTCCTTGAGGGAATCAGCTCCAACCAGATGGGAATATGGAAGTTTTTAGCTAAGAAGTAGAAATGAGCTCATTGAGGGAAGGCGACTTCGGCTGTCCCAGGGAAGGGAGGATTTCCCGTCTCCCCGACTAGGGAGGCCAGACCGTGCCGTGGAACTCCTCCAGTCCGAGGCAGGGACATTTTCCATCGCATTCCGCCTCAGCAGGCCTGGGAACGGGTTCTCACCTGGCAGAACACGACCCCGGTGACATTAAAACAGGGAACCCAACCCACGCAGGACTTGGTGTTTTCCTTTTCCCTGGCAGTGGCTGCAGATTCCGATGCAAATGCCCATGCAAATGGTCATGCACAGCTATTCTTATCTCTGGGCCAAATCTCGACATCCCTTCTTTGGGAGAAACTCGGTTTTCCAAAAATAGTTTACGTCAGCCTCCAACTATTCGTGGCTTCAGCTCGAGTTCGTTAAACCCGGTTCCAGGAAGAGTTTTCCGAATTAGATCCGCAATGGGAACGGGAGGGTGGGGCCCTCCTTTGCCTGGACCATGTTGCTCTCCGGGGTGGACGTTTCCTCGGAGCGAGGGCTGGGGTGAAGCCGCTTCAGGCTCTTCTTTTTTGTGTTTTCCGGCACATTTGAAAATTCACGGTTGAACCTGGGAGATGCTGCCGCTCCTTTGGACGGGTGGGGACGGCCAGGAACAGGAATGGTGATTCCTGCTGGTGAGCCCCAGCACCCTGTGTGTTTTGGGAGCAGAATAGGCAGGTCCCTCCTGTCCCTCTTGGCCGCCTCATCCCTGTCCTCGTGCCGTCCTGCTGTCCCAGCACAGCTCCACGGCCAGCTGGACAGGGGAGTGACCAGGCTGAGGTTTCGCTGGGTGGCTTTTTTTGGCCTTTTTTGCTCTCCAGACAGAGCAGTTTTCCTGCCCTGCCTGCTCCGTGGCTCCACAAAGAGCTGAACTCGCAGGAAGCCGGGATTCTGCGGGAGGCAGGGATTCTGAGCTTGGCATTCAGCTTTGGAACACGTCTAAACCAGAAAAAGCCACCGAGTGTAAAAGCAACAGACAGGCAGGATCCCTCAGCAGCCCCAGACTATTTGTTGTTTTCAAAGACCTGCTTCCTTAGAAAGCTCCTTTTGAAGTAATTTGACGTGCCATTTCCAGCTCCCGTGTGATCTACCGCAGTTATTCCCCCTTTATCTGCCTCCCAGTGCTCCGGAATGTCTCCACAAACCCGCCTGGCAGCGCCTCTGCCCGAGCCGGGGACCTGCGCTAGCGCGGGGTTTAAACCTAACGCCAGAGGGGCTCACAAAGCCTCCCCTTCGAGCTTCTCGCGGGCTCCACGCCGCGGTTTCTTTCTCGGAAAAACAGCGGGCGGCTGAGTTTGAAGGATCGGTCAGGTGTGGGTCCCTCGCATGGAAAATCCCTCTCGCCGGCAGGAGACAGAGGATAAGGGATTCATCCCTGTCCCCGCTGAAATCAGTGGCAGCTTTGCTGTTGAGACGGGTCAGATGTCAGTCTCAGTTGTTGGCTCTTCCCCGGGATTTGATCCTTTGTGCTCTCACCATTAAAGAATCTCTCTTCCTGTCTCCTTCCCACGGGCTCTCATCCATCCTGATTTGAAGTCCCCTCCGTTAAGTGGCTGGAACGCCAGCGCTCCGCTTCCCTGGCGGGAGAGGACACTCCATAAATCTCCCATTAGTCATGGATGTGGCGAGCCATCCCAGGGATGGGCTGCTGTGCCTCAGAGGCCATCAAACCGTGGCAGCCCCGGCGTTTGCCTCTCCTTTCCGAGAGCTCAGCTTCCCAACAGCAGCCAGGGCTCATTTCCCGGGAGCTGAGGCGGCCACGCTTTGCTCAGGGACGCAAGAGCAGCCACGTGGTGCTCAGTCCGTGTTCCCTGGCTGGTGTGGCTGGAGCTGGGCTCCCTTTCCGGCGCCTCCGAGCAGGACAAGAAGCTTCCAACAAGCAGGAACAGGGGACGTTTATGTGCCCGTGGCTGGAAGGCTCCGTTTTCCCAGCAGAGACGCGCAGGGGCATCGTCCGCGTTTGTGGTCCCCAGTGGCACGGAGAGGGGGCTGTGCCTCTGCACAGGGTACAAGGTTCCCAAACGATCCCCGTGGGGCATTTCAGCCTCAATCCTCATGGAAAAGGAGGGCTGAGCCTCGCTGGCGGGAGCACGGAACCTCCCAGGGTGTCGTGGATACCGGGCCCCAGCTGGATGCTCCTTCCAGGGCTGTGTCCCTGCGAGCAAACAGCCAGATCTCATTCCTGGGCTTGGGGGACAAGAGCAGGGAAGGATCCCTCCAAAGTGCTCCGTTCCAGGGCTCTTGTCCGGCAGGGAGCTGCTCTGATCCAGGAGAAAACAGGCTCAGGTCAGAACGAGCTGGAGGGTGAGGATCTGCTCGGGGTGGCTCTTGGATGTGCTTGGATTTACTCCCGGCACCTTTACTCCAGCACGAGCCTGGAGCTGTCCGGCTAAAGCAACGCCACTTTTCCAGTGACCTGGAGTTAACTGGCAGGGATGCTGTGGATCGGGAACCAATCAGCTCAGGTGGCCCGCGGGGGAAACTGTGGTCTGTGTTCCGAATCACTCAGATATAAAACGTTCTCCCAGGGATGGCCGTGAACCCTCTGGGCGAGGAGCGTGGGAGAGGCTGGGGAAGGGATCCAGCAGGGAAGAGCGGGTTCCTGGGAACAGCAGTTCTCCGCCTGGGGTTGGAACGACCCGCCTGGGCACGAGGAAGCAAGGAGGCAGCGGGAACGGGAGCGGGGGGTCGGGATGCGATCCGTGCTCAGGGATGTCGGAATGGCTGTCGCGTTGTTTTATCGCTGCCGAGGAAAGAGAAAATGGAGCAGGGAATGCAAAATGACAGAGAGCGAGGAGATGTGATATTTGCCTGATGTATTTTGCTGGTAATTAGTGTAATGCCAATTAGACAGAAGTAATCTTTTTTTTTTCTTTCCCTCCCCCCCTGTCCTTCTTCAGCTGTATAAATTATTGCTGGAATATCTGCCAGCTCAAACCGAGATATTAAAACTCGGAGCGATGAGGAGATCTCTGCTCCTTGAGGATCTCTAGATTAAATTACCCAGGCAGCAGGGATCTTGACAAAAGTAAAGGCTGACTCTATCCAGAAAGAAAACGAATCAAAGCCAAAGGAATTTTTGTATTCCACGTCTGGTGTCTTGCTGCTTATTAGCCACACAGGAAGGGGCCCCCACAGAGACGCAGCAACATCAGTGAGAAAAGGCAAATATCTCGCCTTTCCTGCAAACAATGCCACTTGCAGGCTATTGTTCCCTTATCAGCCTCCCCGAGGAGCAGATCCCGAGCCCTTCCCGTGCTCGGGCTGCAGGTAAACCGGGCCGCCCACGCGCGTTCCGTTTGTCATTCCCGGAGCCCTGTTTTCTCCCCGTGCCAACCCGCACCGGGACGGCAGCGCCGGGCTTGTTTTGCCTGCGGGTCCCCCGGGACGTGGAGCTCTTTAATGATGATGAACGGCTTCCTTCAAAGGGTCAATTGCTGGCCCGGACCTCTCCCGTCGCGGATCCCTCGGAGCTCTCTACCTGCACGCGCGTTTCCCCTCGCACGAGGAGCAGACCCGCTCCTGCCGTCTCCTCCCTTTGGAAAAATAACCGCTGAAAGTGATGCCCTCGGACCGGTTCTGGGAATTCTCATCCGCCTCTGTTGGACCGTGAAATCCAAACCTCCTCGTGGTCACCCTGCTGTGCTCTGGAGGTCGCAGAGCTGGCAAATCCCCTTTGCCAACCTGCCTCTGACCCGGGCGGGGGGAGGGGATGATGTATCCCGCTTGTCCCGCCCGGATTTTAGGATTTTGTAATCCTGGCTGGCTCTTTAAAGCGTGTTTTATTCATGGCAGCCTTTAGGACTGCCTCTGGCAGGCCTCCCTCGAGTGGTGCAAACTTTATTGCATCTCTCCTCCAGCAGCCTGTAAACTGCAGCACCCAGGGGTAGCTGGAGGTTGATATTCCCTATCGGAAGCGATTATCCGTCTTTTCCCCGCGTTCCCGCAAGGGCTTCTTGCTGCCATCCTAATAACAAACACGGGGCACAGCAACATGCGTCGGGATCGGGATTTTTTACCCCAACGAGCTGTAACCAGGCTGCCCCGTTCCCAAACCTCCCCACGCCCCGTGTTTGCTCCTTCAGCCGGATGCTTTGGCGCCGATCCCTCCTGCTTTTCCGGGAGAAGGGGATTTCTCCCCAATCCTGGCCTTTGGGGCGGCAGATCCTTTCAGTGCTCGGGAGGCAACCACAGCAGGAGGGCAAATGGTCCAATTCAAGTGCCAGGGTCGATTTCTCGGGGTGATTTCTGCCCGCAGCACAGGAGGATGTGACCGGCGCTGCTCCTGCCACGTGCCAGCCACAAAACCTCTCCCCGTGGTGCTCCCACTGCAGATTTTCAGCCTGGGAGTCTGTGGGCGTTGGAGGCGTCAATAAGGAGCGTTTTCAGCTGCTTTGTGGCACGGCTGCACTGCAGAGAAAGGGGCTGGGCAGTCCAGGGGTTCGGGCTCGGGATCCCCGAGCAGTCGGCAGGGAATCGGCCTCGTTTGGCGTGGGATCGTTCCCCGAAAGTTCCCCGGCTGTATCCCTGCTCTAACGCTCCCAGGGCTGCTGTATGTTGGATTTCGGGTGGGTTTGGTTCCCTGGGGCTGGGTTTGGGATCCGGGGCTGTGTGAGCATCCGTCAGGGACAGACATTTCCCCCTCAGCCTGGAAGGGGCGCCTCACCCTGCTTTTAGTGCCTGTCCCCGATCCTTCAAACAGCCGGCAAAAATTCCGGCAGGGATCTGCCTCTTCCCCCTTGGTGTCTGCAGGGCAGCTCAGGCAGGCTCAGGACAGGCTGTAAGGGAGCTGGAATGACGTGAGGGTGCTCCCTTTCCTCGGAAGCAGCCCAGGAGAGATCCGTGGCGAGGAAACAAAGCGTCCGCCTGCGAATCCATACTGTCATTTCCTCTCCCGGCTTCCTTGGGGTTTGGCTTGACTCTCTTCCAAGGGCTCTTCCTTCTCCCTGCTCTGCTCCCCTCCGAGTGGTCTGGGCTCCCTTTGTTTGCAGAGCCCCTCGTTGAGAGGAGCCCTTTTCATAAACTTGTGATTTCTTTTTGTCACTTAAACACCTCCGTGACTTCAAAAGGCCGGGAGCAGCACTTGGCTCTGTGGCTCCCGGCCCCCCCTGCTCCAACAATTTCCCCCCATCCATTGTCCCGCCGGGGAAGGATTATTAAATTGTCGATGGAGCCGAACAATGGTTTTGTTCAAAGGCAGACATGCGAACGCCACTTCTTTTCTCCTTGACACAAGAGCTTTTAATACCCGGGAACAATGAGAGGCAGCCACCAAGGAGCAAACACGGAGAGGGCTCACAAAGCCGGGCCGGCATTCCCCAATCCCTGTGCGCGTGAGCTGGCGCTCCTTGGAGTGCTCCCCGTGGCCGTAGGTGAGGTGGGAGAACTGAAAATTAATTAAAAATAATTCAAAATTTGCCCCTCAATGCTGGCTTGTGTGATCAGGACGTGAGCAGGGGGTGGGGGAGGGCCGCCCTTTGCACAGGATCATGGAATTAAGGTTGGGAAAAACCTCTGAGGTCGTCAAGTCCAACCGGCCAAGGCCACCACTAAGCCATGACCCCGAAGGCCACATCCACGTGGCTTTGAAATCCCTCCAGGGTGACTCCACCACTGCCCTGGGCAGCTGTGCCAGGGCTTGACCATCCTTCAGTGAAGAAACCTTCCCCGATGTCCAACCTGACCCTCCCCCAGCGCGACTCGAGGCCGCTCATCCCATCCCTTGTCCCCTGGGAGCACCTCCCGATTTCCCCCGGCTGCCCCCTCCTGTCAGGGAGTTGTGCAGAGCCACGGGGTCCCCCCCGAGCCTCCTTTTCTCCGGGCTGAGCCCCCTTTCCCAGCTCCTCCCCAGGCTGGTGCTCCCGTTCCCAGCGCGGCTCCGTTCCTCGCGCTCGGAGCGTGCCGGGCGCGCACGCACGGCTCCAGCCGGGCTCTGCCTTTGGAGCAGCCCCCGGAGCCTGCAACGGGGATCGTCCCCTGCACTGCGCAGCCCCGGGCTCTGACATTTTGCGCCGTGCAGGCTCCTTTCCGATCGCTCCTCACCTCAGCTGCCTTCCGACGCCACGGCGCCGATTTTCCGTGCTGGGGTTCCCCTCGGGTTGATTTCTTTTTTTTCTGTTTTCCCTAAGTTTTAGCGGAGCTGCTCCAGCTGGTTCTGGAGAACAAGCCGTGCTGCCTCAGCCCCGCTAACAAAGAGATTACGAAAATTTCCTTTCAAGACCCATTAGCTTAACCACGCTTCAGGAGAGGGGTGTGGAATTGGCCACGGGAGCTGCCAGCAGCGGTCGGGGGCTGCTTGTCCCAAAATGTGCCCTGAATGTACTCCAGAACACATCCCTGGGGAGCCACGCCCACACTGCTGCGTGTGGCCTTCAGACAGTGGCATTCCCAGGGTTTATCCATCAGGGGAATGGATTCCAACTGACAGAGAGTGGGTTTAGATTGGATTTTAGGAAAAAGTCCCTCCCTCTCAGCGGGGTGAGGCCCTGAGGTTGCCCAGAGAAGCTGTGGCTGCTCCATCCCGGGGAGAGTCCAAGGCCAGGTTGGACGGGGCTTGGAGCAGCCTGGGACAGTGGGAGGCGTCCCTGCCCCTGGGAACAGGATGAGCTTTAAGGTTCCTTCCAACCCAAACCGGTCTGTGATTCCATGATCCTGTGATCCGTGTCCTCCTTTGGAGACCAGCAGGACTGTGCTGCTGTTGTTCCGTGGGCATCCATCCTGTTCCTTGATGAATGTCCATCCAGCTGCTTGGTGGCCTCTCTCCTGGGCATTTCCCAGTGCTCTGTGGTCCCCAGTTTTCTTCGGGATGCTGGGCCCAGCATGGCAGGGATGGTCCTTTTCCTCTGGGAAGATTGAGCATGGCCAGCTCTGCTCTGGGGCTCCGGGGCCAGGGTGCACCTGAGGGTGCTTTGCTGGGAGCCCAGGGGTGCTCAGGTGGGCAAGGAGGCCGTGGGCACCTGGCCTGGACCAAAACCAGTGTGACCAGCAGGACCAGGGCAGTGCCCGTCCCCTGTGCTGGCCCTGCTGGGGCACCTCGAGGGCTGTGCCCAGTTCTGGGCACCTCCTGGCCAGAGAGCCCTGGAGGGGCTGGAGCGTGTCCAGGGCAGGGAACGGAGCTGGGAAGAGGCTGGAGCCCCAGGAGCGGCTGAGGGAGCTGGGAAAGGGGCTCAGCCTGGAGAAAAGGAGGCTCAGGGGGGCCCTTGTGGCTCTGCACAAGTCCCTGACAGGAGGGGGCAGCCGGGGGGGTCGGGCTCTGCTCCCAGGGAACAGGGACAGGAGGAGAGGGAACGGCCTCAGGCTGGGCCAGGGGAGGCTCAGGCTGGACAGCAGCAGGAATTTCCCCATGGAAAGGGTGCTCAGGCCTTGGCAGGGGCTGCCCAGGGAGGTTTGGAGTGCCCATCCCTGGAGGTGTCCCAGGAAGGGCTGGAGGTGGCACTCAGTGCTCTTGGCTGGGGACAAGGTGGGGATGGGGCACAGCTGGGACTCTCTGGGCTGGGAGGGATTTTCCAGCCTCAGAGATCCTGGGATTCTGTGGGAGAGCTGCTTCGGGCGTGCTGGGAGATGGAGCCAGCCTGTTGTGCCTCCCAGCCAAGGCATTTCCTTGGCTCATTCCCAGGCTGTGACACCGCCCAGGTCCACCCGGAGCAGAGCTGTCCCCACGTCCCCCCACGCGCAGCTCGGGGGTGGCACACCGGGGTCCCTCGCTGCATCCCCCGTCCCCTGAGCCGCCAGCACAAAGGGACTCTTCCTTTTATCTTCTTCTCCCTTTGCTTGTCCTTCCCGGGGCCTGTTCCCTCCCTTCTCCTGCTCTTCCTGGCGAGCTGGCAGCGGCTGCCTCAAGCTCCAGTGCCCTCCGTGATGAGCTGCTGCCAGCCAGGGAAGCGGGGCTGCAGCTTTAATTAAATGATAAGGGCAGAGCCCCGGAAGTGGGGGAGATAAGTGCAGCGGTGTCTGCCACCACACTCGCCCGGGCTCTTTCTAATTAGCTTTGAGAAGCTCTGGAGAGGCAGATTAACCCTTGGAGGTGCGGGATGAGCGCTGGGATGAGCAGGAGGAGGGTGCCCGGGCCACCCCCAGAGACTGGGGTGCAATCCCATGGGTTGGGCGGGATGGGGCTGGAGAGGACCCTCTGTGCTCCCCCCAGCCCGGGGCAGAGGGGACAGGTCAGGGAGGGTCAGAGCTGGCCCTTCACAGGCTCAGGCGCAAGGCAAGGCTCCAGGATGATGCGCTCAGGTTCCTTTGCCGCTGTGACATCCCCCTGCCGGGTGGGGTGGCTGTCCCCAGCCCCACAGGGCACGGTCCTGCCGCGGCACAGGTCTCCAGCCCCTCTGGAACCACGATGTGTCCAGGGATGCTCTGGGAGCTGGGGACTTGGGGACACGGGGTCGGAGGGGCAGTGTGTGTCACCAACCCGCGATGATATGGACTGGCCGCTCCCCGGGTGCCACCAGGGCCACCTCACCCAGGTCCAGCCGAGAGTGACGTGCACCGGAGGGCTGGGAAGGGCACCTGGGCTGTGGGCACCGTGTCACCAGGTCAGCGGGTGGCCAGAGTGGCACTGGTGGCACTGGTCCTGGTGGCCTGGCCCCTTGTGGTCACATCGGCTGGCAGCACAGGGTAGCCGGAGTGTGCCAGGGGAACTCTGGGAGAGCCATTCCCATGTCCCCAGGGAGCTCCGGGAGAGCCCTTCCCGTGTCCCCAGGGAACTCTGGGATGGCCATTCCCGTGTCCCCAGGGAGCTCTGGGATGGCCATTCCCGTGTCCCCAGGGAGCCCCTTGACCGGAGGGGGGGCACAGGCCACCCCACGGACCCCCACGGGAGCAATCCCGCGCATCCATCAGCAGAGCCGAGGTGGGAACGCGGGCAGGAGCAATCGCGGAGGAATTTGGGCAGCAGGAATGCGCATCCAAGGCATGCATGAGCGGGCAGCCCCCGGGGATGGCAGGTGGAGCCGCGCTCCCGGGGGATTTACATAACCATCATTAGCCCGTGCCGGAGCCGGGAGAGCCCTGTGCTCCCACCTGTCCCTGCTCCCGGGGCGGGGAAGGAACCAGGGCAGCTCCACTGCCCGCAATTCCATGTTTTTAGGACCTCCGTGCGCTCCTGAAGGAGCCTGAGGCGTTGCTGCTCACCTGGACCTTGCGGGAGCTGGGAAGAGGGTTTGGTTGTTCCGAGGATCGATTCGGACTCCCCGACCTTCCTGGCGGGTTCGTGGGGTGTCTGTAGGATGGCCGGAGGAAAACGTTTGGGCATTAACGGAGCCAGGATTTCATTCCGGAGCTGGGCTGGTTTGTTTCACGCGGCGTGAGGGAGGAGGATCGCCCGGCGATGCTCACTCCTCGCCTTCGCTTTTGGCTGCTGCGAGTTTTTGCCGCAAGGACCCGATTTTTCACGGAGGGCAGGTGCCAGGTGCCAAACACTTTGAGAAGTGCCAGTGAAATGTGCCCGGATATTTTATTTCCAGAGGAGGAGAGAAAATTGCTGGGTTTTTTTCTCATTAAGAGAGCGACCCCCCGCCCCCCCCCATCCTCCAGCCCCTTTTTAGGGCAGGAATTTTCTGTCGTCTCTTGACCCTTTCCGTGCACCTTCCCCGATTTCTGCAGCCTCTGGGGCAGAGCCTGAGCGACAAAGCAGCTTCTTCCCTGTTATCTCTGCCGGGTGGTTCTGTCCTCTCCCTGGAAGCCACAAAGGGACCCCGGGGGAAATATTTCCCACCGGAGTGTGACTCTGGTCTGCATCACAAAGCACTTCCAGGGGGAGAATTAAGGCTGCCTGGACAATCCTAATTTTGGCATTTCCTAACCTTTGAACCCTGTAATCCTATTAAGGCGCTTCTTAACACAATTGTTCGGCAGTTTAATGTAATAATTCTGCTTTTTATAGTCCAGCAGAGATTGAAGCCCCTCTGTGCCAGGGTAGGAGATCATGGGGGTGGCACAAAATCTGTTATGGGGGATGTTGGATTTGTTTCGCTGGGTATCCCAGGGAAGCTGCGGGGTGATGGGGATTTTGGGAGGCCCGAGTGTGTCGCTGGGCCCTGTGAGCCCTGCAGGGACACGCTCGGTGTCCGGGAACATCCATCCGGGTGCTGTGCCTGCCGTTGCTGTGGCGATGTGGCCACTGCCACACAGCGCCCGTGGTGTGACTGCAGCAGGGAGGTGGCTCCGGCTCCGGCACACGCGGGAAGAACAGATCCCCTGGGAGCCGGGAAAAGGGAAAACACAAGCCCTGGGAGATGGGCAAGGGAAGAACACATCCCCTGGGAGCGGGGAAAAGGAAGAACAGATCGCCTGGGAGGGGGGCAAGGGAAAAACACATCCCCTGGGAGCGGGACAAGGGAAGAATGCATCCCCTGGGAGCCGGGCAAAGCGCCTCAGCCCCTCCTGTGCCGGCCACGCTGAGCCTGGTGAGTGCCTCTGTCCACATCCATTCCCGGGTGGTGCTGGGATCCCCTCGGCAGGAGCTGGGAAGGCGTTTGCAGCCCGGGACTTCCCTGTTGTCCTCCGGGGGCCGATCCGGGGGCTGACAGCCCGTTCACTTCGGGGCGAGCTGTCCGTGCTGCCTGGAGCTGGAGCTGTTCAGCACGAGGGCAGAGCCGGAGGGGCCGGAGGGGGAGATGCTGCGTGTGCGCGTTCCACCTCCTTGCTCCGGAGCCCAGCAGAAACCCGTCTGTGCGCCGGGGAGCTCTCGGGATGGATTGGAAGAGCGGGTGTTGCTCGCTCCTGCCCCGGGAGCTGGAGGTGTGGCTCGGAGCCGCAGTCACCCCCTCGGTGGGCAGTGCCGGGTCGGGCTCCGATACCGGGAGCCATCTGGAGCGAGGGTGGGAAGTTTGGGAAGCCATCTGTCTGGGTGTTGTAGCGCTAGGATTGGTCCCGCAGCCGTCTGGCTGGGTGTTGTAGCGCTAGGAACGGTCCTGCAAACCGTCTGCACCGGGAGGGGCTGCGGCGGCTGCGGCTGGGGAAAGCCGGGGCTCCGTGCCTGTGCTCCCGGCTCCCGAGCTCCCAGTTCCCAGCTCCCAAGGTTTCCGAGCTCCCAGCTCCCGAGCCTTCCGTGCTCCCAGCTCCCGAGCCTCCCGAGCTCCCGGCTCCCAAGCCTTCCGAGCTCCCA
>VXAZ01005475.1:3145627-3238024 GCA_013399875.1 Gymnorhina tibicen | reverse complement strand
AGCAGTGAATCTGTGAAACAACTGACTCAAGCAGAGATTTCTGTGGGCCTTCACTAGTAACTTCCTTCCACCGAGAGTACACCGATAATGTCATCAAGTCAGCACAGATCCCATTTAGAAATGGTAGGATTCACTTCACTTAATTTTTTATGTTTAAATTTTGCACCAAAACCAAGCATGTTGTATAGAGTTTTCAGTACTCTCATGAAAAACAGGCACCTCCACAAGGGAGTCATACCTGCCTAAGACAGGTATCTTATTTATACATGCTAATATAGATAGAACCTCTCTCTGGCTATAGAAGTAATCTAGATGGCTGTGTTCCACATACCCAAATTTTACATGGAGCGGGGTAGGACCCCTGCATAACTAAAGGTAAACCTTAGTATTTGTAACCATCCCTTTTTTATTGTCTGTCACCTTTTTAAATATTAAAGAAAAAATATTGTGAGGACAAATCTGTATTAAAAGCCCATTTTGTGCTCAAAATTCTCATTCATTTGTCAAATTAAAGTAAAACTGTGAAGTTTGATCTGTATAAAGTAGGAAAAAATACAAACCTGCTTCAAAAGTGGAGACAATTACTGGGGAACTAGCCTTGCCTTCTAGGAGTGCAGCATTAACATCCCCCGTAAAGGCAGTGATTACTACAGAATACCTTGTAAATGCTTTTAAATCAGAAATTTCTAAAACTTTATCCTCCTCATTTGTCTTCAAAAACTGAGCTTTATAGTTGTCATTATCTACCTGTAAAAAATAGTAAAATAAAAAGCAAGTTGTTACAAGGCTTGGAACAGGCAAAAGCAGGAAATTATTATTTGAACATCTTATTTAAATGTTATTCTTCCACTTTTCTACTGGTTACATAGAAGGTTTCACAAGAAGTCTCTAGATACCAAGAGTATAAAGCTGGGGAATGCATTCCCATCTCACCCATGTGTTGCCTCTGTGGCATTCCATGTAGTAGGTACTTAAGGGAATGGGCTGTTTGGTTGGTGCTGTCTCACACCAAGAAAACATGAACCAATTTGGAGGCACTGGGCCAGGGCAACTGTAGTAACCTGAAATGGGAATCAAACTAGGCAAAGACCCAGAAGATGAGCAGCTATATAGCAGAAGATTGTTTGGAATACAATTAGAAAATTGGACAGCAATATATAATATTGATACTACAGCAGGAAGTGGGATTCTTCTTTGGATATATTAATAGAAGCTCTTTTTTATGAGTTGGGAAGGAGTAATTCTCTCACTAGAAAAGCTGGAAAGCTTTAGGGTTCAATCTAAAAAAGGGAGGATTATAGGAGACATAGTAATAAGTTTAAAATATAAAAAAGGGTGTGAATAAATTGAAGATAAGCCCCTGCTTACAGTGTTCACAAAAATACAAATAGAAATTTTACTTGCACAAAAAAAAAATGGAATTAAAAATTACACAATCTGCAATGATGTACCTAAAAAAGTAACTAAAACTATGACTATTAATTTATTTATAAACTAAAATAATCTATTGAGGGTTGCTGAGCAATTTTCAGCACTGAATATTACATGGAAAAGGCAACGAATAATTTGTGAGGAATATTTTAGGTACACTTGTTTATGTGTTAGAGCAGGCTACGTGTTGGATTACATTGTGGATACCTATCATCCTTGTATCTCAAATAATCTATAGTTCTGCAGAAATATCTCCAGTGTTAAACTTTATACCCAACTAATCACTTCTAATGGTAGCTTCAAAAATGAGAAAAAGGAAAAAATGAGTGTTTTTCTAGTGTTTAATCAAGTATCATTTACAAAATTCTATTTATGTATATTCCCACTGCTTCAGTTAATAATGTTTTTATTATTGTTTCTTCAGTGTGTAATTTGAAAAGAGGATTAGGTAGCTGTACAGTAGTTATCCCACTGAACAAAATCTGTATTAAATGCAGCTGATAAAACATTAGAATAACTCAAGCATACCTTTTATTTGATGGATAGGCATCTATCCCCACTGAGAATTAACCTGAACTAAACTTTCTGATGAATTAAACAGACATTCATTTCCTGGGATGGCCACCAAGAGCTGAAACACTTTCTTCTATCTGACTATCAAAAATCTGGCATAGAAATATTAATTTAACAGCTAAAGTACAATCACAGCACTACATCATTAAATGTATTTCTATTCTTCATGAAGTTTAATGGTTAAGTTTCACTTTCCTCACCCATTTCCAGGAATATTTTATTCAGAACTACTTCTAATTATAGTAGGCAGTAAGACAAACTAAAACATGACTTGGAGCAGCAATAATGAAAGAGTATTTCTTAGTTTTTCTGATATTTAAAACTGCAAGGAACATCCTAGCAATTTAAGCAGAACCCTAATACATTCAGTTATGAATACTAATTATTAACTTTTAGTATATAACAGAGTAGAAACCTGAATTATTCTGTTCTATTATGCTATTTTTATAAATATTCAAAGATACTCAGTTGAGAATAAAAATTAGTAAAGTTATACATACTGGAAGTTTGTGGAATTTGGAGTCTTCACAAAAATTTCCCACTGGGACAATAAAATATATATTAAAAATTTCACTGAAAAAGATTGTGACAGCTTTACTGGTCTTTAAGAAGGAATAGATTTGTCTACTAAAGTTCTACAGAACTGGCATCTGTAGTTATTGATCATTAGATAGACAACAACTAATTACAAGGAATTTATAAGCACAAAGCTGGTTATATGAAATATATTTGGAAAAAAACCCCCAAAAACTCACTTTGTAAAAAAACTAGTCCTCCGAACTGAAGATTTAAAACAGCTTTTTAAGGTCTTTTCAAATGCTGGCAAGTTCACCTGGAACATTCCATAGTTCGGACTGCTCCAGGAGCTTTATTATATTAATAAGGTATTTATAATAGTTTCAGAGTGTAGATTGAGATTATATAATTTATAATTTTGGAATGATCAGACAGAGAGGAAATTGTTTCAATACAAATTGATAAAATATTAAACCCAAAAAAATCAAGCTTTGAAAACTGAATTTGTAAGTTTGATGGAAGCCATGAAATGTTTTTTTGCTGATGCACTATAATGCTGTTCAGTCAAAAATGACAGGAATTTTTCACAAGGAAGAAGTTTTCCCTAACTTTATTAAAGGGGAAATAAAACTTGCAATATGGTTTTTAGAGACCTACCCTTTGGGCCAATGAATCATCCCTGCGTGTCCTCCCCTTCTTGTACATCCTTCATCCTGCCATTCTACTGCTGCAGTAAGCATGTTCAGAACTGAGCAGATTTCACTGTACATGTTGTACAATGAACTTAGAGGAAGAGAAAATTGCAGAACTAGACATAACTCTCCCTTGTAACTTTTCTGGGTAGCTTAAAAATATTTGGTATTTTTTACTGATCTCCTTAGAAATTTTGATCGCAGAAATATCTCAGCATTAATATATTAGCAGATCTGTAATTCTTATGACAGATTCAGAAAAAATAAATATACACACATAGTCTTACTCTCTTCTCAGAAATCTTAAAGAACCTTTGTGTTTAAAGGCCTTAAATAGTTTGAACTAGCCTTTAATTTCTTTTCCTACTATCTAACTGACTGATTCAGAATTTTTGAAACAGCAAACAACAACTTTTTCTGGGTAAAGCTTCATAAACTACTTCCTATTTTCACTTTTAGCCCTGTCTGTGTAATTTCTGGCAGAACAGGGAACCTATGTCCTACTTCTCATGCGCTGTGCTTGAACTTAGAAAGTTGCCTATCTTGCCGCAGGGCAGGAAATGAGGTTTATTAATAGTGGTTTTAGGAAGATTTGGAAATGTAGTAGAGGATGAAAAGAGAAAAGCCACCAGAATTCTTCTCTTACATGAGGTTTTTTTTGTTATAAAGATCAAGGAGAAAGAAGTGTTATTACTGTGCTACCAAAATACAGCTAATCTGATGGACAGAGTACCAAGTGCAAAGTGGGAAATCTAGTTTGGCTTTAAAGTTTGCCCTCTGGTGCCATGTAACTCTGTGCAAGTCATTTCCTTTTGCTAGGCTCTCCACTTTCATTTGTAGAATCACTACAAGGTTCATTACTATGAACCTTTCCTTCCTGTGAAGAAAAATGTGTCATTATGGTTAAAAAGAGGTACATTTCACAAAGCTCAACTACTGTTTTCCTGAGTACATTTATAGGCACTTTTTTTTTCTCCAAGACCTCTTACTAGCACGTTTTTTAATATGAAGTAATTAATTTATCTCCCATTAATAAATTAATAAATGTACAATTAATACTTATGAGGAATTTATGTGGAAATAGACACAACTATATCGTTTTCAATCCAGTTATGTCTGTCCTGCAATTTCTATAAGAATATCTGTTGTGGTATTGATATCCCCAAACATCTATATAACCACTAACAGTAAAACAGAGTTGCCTTACTGAGGTAACGTCTATGAGGTAGCTCGTTGGTCCCGTAATGATGGCAGGTTCACTCCAGCTGACATTAATACTGTGAGGAGACGTAGCTGAAACAGTCACATTTTCTGGAGGACCATCTGGAGCTGTAGAAAAAACTGTGTGTGTGAATAATGGCCAAAGAAGTGCACAAAAAATAACCCAGTAATTTTAGTGGCCAGTAGAGATTTGAAAATAAAGCTTTTTCACACATTTAAGATCATATACTGCTTAAATAACTGTAACTTTTTCCTTTTTTTTCATATGTAAGGTACACCATGTGATTTAGAAATATATCTTTCATTGCAACCACTACAATTTTTCTAGAGTATGGACTACCTACAACTTCATCTTAAATTGAGATTATAGGGTCTTTTAATTACAAGTTCTTTATAAGTATTTCACATGACACAAGCGAAATATATACAAATATTTATACAAATAGACAAGCATAATATATTTGTTTATGTCAAATGAATCATTCAAAGAACAAGAAATTGTGAAAAGACATCATATTCTGCATGCTAGAAAAAATTTCTGCCAGTACTGGAAAGTACAAGTAGAAATAATTTTCTACGTTTCCTTTCGATTTATTCTTAACATGTTGAGAAACTACAGAAAACCCAAACAAAAGAAGTGGTAAGAATTGAAAGAGGGCAAGAATGTTCACATTAAGAAATGGGATTTCCCTAAAATTTCTATTTGTCAGGGTGATATGTGAATTAACCTAGTTATTTCTTATTCATGAATAAGAAATTAATGAAATCATAATAACAACTCAGCAATTCTCAGTAAGTGATATTATTTTTTCATAATAACCATTTAAATTTCAGGAAAATAAAATTTGGTATAGAATGAGAACAGATTTGTAGATAATTACAGAACTTGGCTCCAGGGTCCCTTGTTTTTGGATCTACTACAACAAAAAGACAACTGTGGTATCACTGAACAGCCTGTTATAAAACAACAACATATTTGTACGTATTTCCAGAACTTGACTTCATGGTGCCTTTTCAATCTACCACAAAAATATACATATCAGTTAACAGCATATTATTAAAACAATACTAAAGTGATCATGCATATGCTAATCAGAAGATGCAGTCTCTTTTCTCAAACAAGATTAACACATGAATATGTAGTTTGCCACCATTAATCATTAGGTAAGAGGGCTAAATGAGAAAAAAAATTTGGAGGGTATACAAGACCACTTAGTTCTTCAGAAAGAACACAGGGTATGAAAAGGAAAAGAACACGGAAAGAAGTATGTAGCTGTTGCAATTATGTGTGAAAGATTAATGAGGAAAATAAAAAAATTTTACACTACGGAGGTGAAAATTTAGCACCATGGTTGCAGAATAAAACAGAAATATTTGGGATTAGGTAAGGTGCTATAGTGAGTTTAGGGTGTTGGATACAGGAACTACA
This sequence comes from Gymnorhina tibicen, assembly GCA_013399875.1. Classification (NCBI taxonomy): domain Eukaryota; kingdom Metazoa; phylum Chordata; class Aves; order Passeriformes; family Artamidae; genus Gymnorhina; species Gymnorhina tibicen. Next base: position 3,232,162 of record VXAZ01005475.1, on the reverse strand, counting down.
TTCCTGTGCTGGGATTAGCAGGAGTATACAAGACTTTATAGGCAGGATCAAATTCAACCATTGGAAGCAGTCCCCAAAAATACTGAATAGCATGGAACAACTGAGCGAAGAGTGTAACTGAATGAGCTGTGAGTGCACAGGAGGGGTGGTAAAAGAGCAGAGTGCTCAGAGAAGGCTGGCTGTCAAGTGGGGAGCTGCAACAGATAAAACAAAATACAAAGGCAAGCAAGTTCCCTGAAAATTAGAATAAGCACAAATTTTATTTTTCAGGAAATGCACGTCAGGCTTGTTGCCAAACAGTGTCTTTCAATGCTTTCAGGAACTATGGCACTGATATCTATTAGATTTATCGCAAAATGAAATTTCTGAAAAACAGTATAAAATTATTTTTATATAGCTTCTTGAGCCTTAGTTTTCAAACCAACTAAGTTTCCAAAGACAATTTTCCATTGCTTTTTTATAGAAGTAATGGAACATTTAGTCTCTCAGTATTTTTTCTAAAGCCACCCTGTAGTTATGCATTAGACAATGATGGTGTGAAATCATTTTAAAGCATAATCTAATCTACAAATTATCCAATCTGCAGTTACTTATGTGGTTAATTTCCATATGCAGTTCATACTTGATGCATTTTTAGGTATTTGCAAGAAAATTCTGATTGTATGCTATATTTAAGACACTTAGGTAAAGTACGTCTAAGCATTAATACCTGTTTTATTTTCATAATGAAAAGTAAAATATCAGACATTAACCAAATAATACTGAAATGTAGGAATATTTTCTGAAATACATGTACAACTGGGGAGAAATCTACAAAATTAAAGGTATCTGATGTGTCTCATGTCTTAGAAAAAATGTCTTTTTAAAAACAGTGTTTGATTCAGCAGATAACTGCTGCATTCTGATTTAGGTTTGTTCGTGAAATGAATCTGATCAATATGAAGCCATGATATCACTACCTCCTTTCTCTTATAAATCACAGCAATTTACTCTGGAGAAATGACCTAGTCTTATTCTCTCATTCCCCCATAATCCAATCACTTCCTCTCATAAGCACTTTTCTCCTGGTTTTCACAATAATGCATTTTCTGTAACTAATAACCATCATTTCCTGATTATCATGCTTCTATCCTTGCACAGGAATGTGGGTCTTATGGAGGTCAGGGTCATCTTTCCCATCCATCTGTGTCCTGATGCTAAGGCAGCAGTTAAGTGTGTTAGTTTGAAGATAAGTCTGGATAGCCCATCATTTACCATAATCCTCAAAAATAAGACTGAGTACTCCAGTCTTCTGACAGAAATTCAAAATTGCCAGTTAGGTTAGGATCAGCTCTTTTTTCCTTTTCCCAACAAAAATTAAGTGTATGCTTCAGTTATTTAATTTTTAATCATCTAGGTAATTTTTATATCATTTTAAACAGTTATATCTTATATTAGTCCATAATTATTTTCCAGTGTTTAGTTTTGAGGAAATGTAAAAAACAAAGAAAAACAAGGTCTCTCAGCCAAAGCTTTCCAGAAGAAAGAACACATAACAAGACATGAAATCTCAGTACTTTTCATCACACAGAAACATTTCTTTAATAGTACCGAGCAACTGGGTATCAGCAGGGATTGAGAAAGAAGGCGCTGAAAAGAGAAGCATAACCCTCTGCCCCATACTTCTATGTCCTAGCCTTCATGGGACATTTGAACATCTGGGATTTTCCTTTGTACCTCAGTATATCCTGGCATTAGGGGACTTGGCAGTTTACCAAAAAGCATTGTATTGTGTAACTGTATGAGATCCAAAATGAGGTCAGTGATCTCACTGTCATTCATTTTCCATCTAACACTGACCCTCCACGATTATTTTTCTCCCAGAAAGCATAAGTTCAGCCAATGTTATTCTCCTTATAAATGTAAGAGTGAAACTGGGGGTAAGTACAGGTGTGAGGGAACAAAGTTTCCATAGCTATGGCAAACATTTTTTGCCCTTTCCTTTACTGTGACATAACACTGTGATCTTCTGTGCTGGTAACTATATAAATCTAAGTTATGATTAACATATTTAATCTTGTAGAGTAGATTTGGCTCTTGGGTAATCAATCAGCTAAGTAATAATGTTGCCATCACACTACTTTATGAGACAGTAAGACAGTTCCTGTGAGGATAATCTGCAAGACAGAAGGCTGAGTAGTTTATTTGTGTGATGTGAGAACTGGACTCTACTAACAATCCATAATATTTTCAACAGAGTAACTCTATAACCAGTATCAGTACAGAACACTGCCATTATTTTTTGTTTGAAACTTGCAAATGAGTTAAAGAATCGTGAAAAGAATTCCTATAGCCTTACATTTGTCTTCATAATGAAAAGCTGAAATAAACAGCTAAGATCTTCACCTTATTCACTGGATAGTCAGAATTATTAGGTATTTCTGCTTCAGCATAACAACCAAATCCTTAGAAGTTGTAAAAAATATTTAGGCTTTCTTTTTATGCAATTTTGCTTCCGTTGAAGTTTCTTCTCTTTATATTCGGGGAAATGAGTCTAACTGTTTTCAGCTTAAATGCTGTAACCTCCTGAATATAATAATTTAGTATTTTTTTTAGGCTTGAGAGAAACATAAATTTCTGAGAACCCAATGAATTATGAAGAAAAAATCCTTTAACTATTATTTCACAATGAAGGTAACTTTAACTTTAGTAGAAGCAATGTCTTACAGAGGCACTTCTTGAAAATCAAGTGAAATGGTGCCTAACTTCTGCCCTCAAATGTGCAAACACAACTCCCATTGATTTTATGGGCTAAGTACTCAAGGTATTTTACATAGCAGCTAAGCACTCTTAAGCCCTAACAGACCATGTATATTGGCTGTGTATCAGCGGGCTAATCCAGAGGATGCTTGGCCCTGTCCATGAGAAAAAGGAGAGGGGGATCAACACCTGTTTTCTGCATACACTTTGCAAGGCTGCCCAGAGTGCCAAACCTGTTTGGTGCATTCTGAATTTCTCTTTCCTGCTACAGGCTGTAGCCTTTGCAAAAAAAAAGAGGGGAAGTGAGGGGGGTTTTAATAGTAATTCTAAAAACTAGACTTTGAAAAGTATTACATATCTAGAAACCTGCCCTTGCTAATGATCGACCACTGCTCAGGGAGGCTCCCAGCACTGAAGCACGACGAAGCTGCCAGCTGGCTTCCCAGCTGTGTCATGTCACCTTCCTCTTTTTTTCCTCCTCACCTGATTGCCATTACCCCAGGAAAAAGGTCAGCGCCCAGCCATGACATTTGGAATAGTGCCCATGCTTCCTTGACTCCACAGTAGTGTGTTTTACAGGCAGCTTATCTCCTGATGTGTCACCAGTTCAAGGCACAGGAGACTCATTGCTGCCTACTTCCACCACCACAGATACAGGTCAGCAGCCCCAGATACTTGGGCTGGAAGAACTGGTGGAACTCAAACTTCTACTCCACCACTTTTAAACTATCTAATAGAACACACAGAGGACCTACTACTGAGAATGACACTGAACTGGCATGGAAAGAGCTTGTGCAGTCTACTGAGATATTTATACTTTTAACTACCATCTTCTCAGTGGGACTGGATAGGAAACTAGTTCTCTCTTAAGCCAAATTATCACTGTCCAGAGAGGAAATCATAAAAAGTATCCTAAATTTATGCAGTTATACGTGTTTCCATTATCTGCTTCTCCATCCAGTTTAAATCCCTAACTATTTTAAACTCCAACAATTTTTTGAAAAAAAGTATTTGCATATGTCAGCAGCTGAGTTCTATCAATTTAATAGTAAGAAATCTTCCCAGAGCTGCTGGCTCAAAAGTTGCAAAACTTCTGTTACCTATTTTCTGCTCCATCTGGGTTTGTTGTTTTATTTTCCTTCTCCTTCATTTAAAATGTTGCATTGATTACAGGCAGAGCTTCCCCATAAGAGTCACTGGACAAAGAAAGTTAAGTGCACATGAGAATGATTGTGCAGCTGATTCCAGCACTTCTCAACCCAAAGGACTGCTTCTGTACTTTATAAAAAACTGGCTGTTGTGATGTTTTTATCACAGTGTCCAAAGCCTTCTGTGTTCATATCACATGATTATAAAAACATGAGTGGGACAAGGTAAGTATCTGGACCAATGAGTAGTCCTTGGTACACAGCTGTTTAAGTACTTGGTATCTCTATTTTTACTACTTTGTAAGGGGAAATGACTGAAAGAGATATGATTAAGTCAGGCAACTCATGGTGATTCTCCGTTGTTCTACAGAGGCTATAGGCCAGATCTCAGATATTCTCTATCCTAGGATGGCTGCAAACCAGTAGGGAAGGTCATATATGCCCATAACAACTGCCTAAATAATTTATGTTACATGTCCCCTTCTCTCAAATATTTAGTGGTGGCTTTTTTATGACAACTACCTCTTCTCTTACATGAAAACTTAAATCCTCAGCTGAGGCATGAGAGTTCTAATATGTGTCATGGCAATCCTGTACATGTTATATGGCTACTCTGATTAGTAAACTCTGTAGGTGGATATGGTATTGGAAAGAAATCTTAATTTCTCCGAAACTATTGCTTAAATTCTATTGCGAAGAACATACAACAGAATTTCAGGAAAGTTTTACAATGTTAATGAGCAGAGTTTTAGTCAAAGAATTAAAAAACTACTTTTTTTCATTGACACATCCAACATGTGAAATTGTATTGAAAAATGGCATATCAAACCAAACTAGCAAAAGTTCAGGCTTCCCAAGTCTACATGTGTAGTATGGCTAAAGACTGAAATTGTTGTTGGGTAAGCGGTAAATACAAAACAATATACAAAAGAAATTGAAATATCAAGCAGTGTTATGTATACCTACTACATGATTTATATCCCATAAATATATATATCATATATATATATATGAGTTGCAATAAATCCTTATTGACTTCACCAGTATTTTAGGTCTATGAAGAAATAACTTCTACCAAATGTTCTTGCTTATTTAGATGAACATCTCATTGTTATAGCATTATAAGACACAGCAGATATCCTTACTTACAGCCAGGAAGGGTTTGTGTCGAAATCCAAGGTGAAGAACTGCCATAACCAACATTCGTGCTGGCAGCAACTGCAAATCTGTACCATCTGTATTTTTTCAGTCCGTACACTGTGTCTTCTATCCAGTCATCCATGACATTTTCATATAAATACTGATGTATCTCATATTCAATACATTCCATAGCTTCCCAGTCACTGCAGTGGATGGATTGTAGCTGTGTGGTAATCTTGTAGTTTTGAAAGTAGCCAAGGATAGATTTTGGTGATCTCCAGTGCAAGGTCACACTTGTTGATTGCACATTGGAAAAAACAATATCCCTGGGAGCACTAGGAACTACAGATTAAAACACTTGTAAGACACCTTAATTTGAATGAAAAGTGATTGCAACTATAATACTTTTATCCAGGGTTGAAAAAGTATTTTAATAAGCATATCTAAAGACCAAGATTCAACTTCATATATTTAATAAACAATCATTCCAATGGCACAAATCACTCTGTACATATTTAGGTGTTATACATTTACTGTAGTTCTTGAAATAAAGAAAAATTCTTTCAGGCATGGCATGAAGGACCAGCTTTGAGAGGTGTGACATTTCTATTGCTACTTTTGGGGCTATGTCTCAGCTAAGGGAGGAAATATTAGGCAAAGTTATTTTTGGCCTACCCATAGCATCTTTTACTGTGGGTTCTAACTGGGATTCTTTACCTCTCATTTAGAAATACTCATTTATCGCCCTCTCTCTTGGTAATATATGAAATCCTCACACAACACGTTGAGGTAAGTTTTGTAAGTCTCCTCTTTCACCTTCTGAATGAAAAGTATCAATACTCACAATATGTTTGTCTAGCATTATAGAAGTGCTTTACAAGAATGCTAAGAGAAAGAGCTGAATAACAGATAAAAAAGAAACTTCCCATAAACTTCGCTTCCATTTATTTATATACAGGCTATATTCATATCCATGAGACAGAAGCAGTGCATATATGTACATAGATATACATGTACGCACATTTACCTTGTCCATATTGAGTCAGCACTGTACTCCCAGCTTTCACAGACTAGACGCAACATATGGTTTTGTGCTATATCACATAGTCACAGAGAAAGCTAATATTATCTCTAAGACTCTGTAAGATAATACTAATACTCTCTATGGCAAAAACTGTGCAGAGAAATCAGCTCAGAAATCATTGTGTGCACTTAGCTTTAAAGAGTGCTTTAGAGTCTTTGGGGGAAGAGGTATCACTGGTAAAAGAAAAACACGTGATACATCCTCAAACTGAAACCGAAGAAATCCCAAGGCTTACATAAAGAAGAAAAGGATCCCAGACCAACATTACTGGGGAAGAACAGAGAAAACACTCCTTTTTCTTTTCTTTCAACCTTATGGGAATATCTGATCTTTCCTTTTGTCTGCAAAAATCTGTTTATTAAAATCATCACAATATAATAAGCTGAAACTTTTCCATTAAATATGGATATTTAACAAGAAATGTAAATTCTGAGTCAGACAAAGCTGTGTTGATGAAAAAGTTGAGGAATTAAAATCCCTTCAAATGAGCCCAAAGAAGGTGGAGTCTGCAGGAGAGGGAGTAGGCAGAGAACCACAGTCCTTCCCCTCTTCTTCCACTTGGCTCTCACGCACAAGTGCACAACAGCACAGCATGCAACAGCCCCATAGGTTCCCACCTTGCTACACACTAACCAGACACAGAACAAGAGCAAACTATGTAAAAAAAGATCTTTGCTAAAGACAACTTCCATCAGTATACTCCACGCTATCAAAATTAAACTTGTTTTGCTCTGTTGTTGTTAGCATGAAAATAAGTACAGAAAGTAGTAAATACCTCAAAACATGCGGTACCATTCTTCCTTGCTCAGATTTGTAGATGTAATACTCAGTTCTTTCACTTTCAAAAAAATTAAGCACTGAAATATTTTCATAAAAACTCTATAAACTGTATTAGCTATTTGTGTAAATTACAAGAAATGGCCTAGTTTGACTATTAGTTTATGGAAAATTAAGGCAGAGAAATGCCAAATGATTAGTAGAAAACACCTGTATTTTTCTTCTATAAATCCTCTACTCTATTGTAACATAAGCTATTAATACCTGTTAAGATACTGCAAAAATATGAATTCTTACACATTCAAATATGATAATGATAAAATGTGGGATAGAATAGAAGACTAACTATTGGGCTATATTCCAATACAGAAACTGGGATTTGCCATAAAGTGGATAGTAATTGGGTGCTTGGAGGGTGTCAGTAGGAAGGTGGAAATATATACCTTCACTTGCTCAAATGTGCAGCTAGTTACACCCTGGCTGGCACAACTTCAGTCTCTGCACCTAAAACAAGGCAGGTTAAAGAGGATAGTCACAGATACAGAAAGAGCAGTGCCCGTGGTCTAAACAGCATGGTGGCCTTTCCTTCTTAAGGAGACTACCTTGTTCCCTTAGTTTCAACACAGATGATATCAAAAATAACTGAGAGTTAGAAATTTTGCAATAAAGAAGGAAAAGACACTTGGCTTTCATAGAACTAGAAATTATATAAGGCAAAATGATGGTGGCTCTGATTTGTGCGCTCTCCCACAGACAAACGAAACTCTAATAAATCTAGCCTCCATATGCTTTCCTTGTATTTGGAAAAGAGACAAACTCACTGAAAGTGGGGGAAAGAATGGATGGTGGAGAAATTATGTTTCTCTTTCTATCTATTCTTTTTCCCACTGACTAGTGAGGGAGCCCATACACATTATCTTCACAAGGCTGAAGATAATGTCTGTGGTTATCCCAGTAAGCAACACTACATAAAAACCACCATTTTAAAAGATAAACTTGCAGGTATCCTGATAGCAGATAATCAGACAAGCCTTTCTTCTTTTACACAAAAGCTTTGACAGCTATTTTATGCTGTCCTCTTTCCAGTTTATGAAGACCTATATAAAAAAATATTTTGAACCCACAAAATCAAGGGTCAGTCATCAGAATTCACAGTAAAATTTTCTCTGTCAGTGCCTAGACAGACCTTTAAAATGGAGTCAGGGTCTTAAATATTAGTCAGTTTAAAATCAAGCTAATTTTGACTCCTTCCTTATATAGACAAATCAAACATAAATGTAATCACTCATTAGAACAAATGAAAATATGTGATCTGAATCTGGAGCAGATCAAAGAGGTTTGATCCTAGGGCCACAGTGAAGAGCAGTGACACCCAGTGGCACAGTATCTCTTGAACTTGATGATTGTGTTCAGAGACAATTTCAAGACAGCTATGCTATTGGGTTACAGATACAAAGAGGATTACAATTACTCTAGCATGGAGAATCAGATTTCCATTCCTCAAGAATGACTAAAATTCCCCCAACTTTTCTGTCCACAGATGGTAGTGATTTGAACAAACCATTCCATGCTTCCTAGAGTAATCATGCAGCTTGTCTAAATTTTCTAAACGTGACTTAACTATGATGAAGTGATCACTGTTCACACTAAAAATTATGGAAGCCAGAAATTGCATCTTTGTCAATTATTATTTCAGGTTACATTGGAACTGTAGACTTATTATCTATTCTTATACACTGACACTATGATATGTACCTAATGGGAATTTTATTATTAATACAAATTTCCAGGAAGGTGTACTGAAAGAAAAGGCATGAAAAAGGTTGTGAGTGTGGTATTGTAAGACACTAATTGCTGAGGACTGTGCTCTGATTAGCTCGTGGGAATTCTCATCCTAATCCCAAGTTTGAATTTCCCAAGAATCATACATAGGATCCCTTAAGTCTCATCACATATCTCACAGTCTTTTCCTATTGTATTATGTTGCATTTTCTATAATTCAACTGTGTCTGGGAGTAGGGAGTTTTTCTAAGTCTGAAACATTTGGTGCAATGTACTCCACCTAATTTTCCATTTAATAGCTTCTAATTCAGCTTCTGAAAGTCAGCCGGGGAGCTAGCAGAGAGACTAGCCATGAAATACTGGTGAATTCAGTTTCTGGACTGGAAGAGGAATGAGGTTGTTTTCAGGTTTATCTACTATTGTTGATATGATGCCTAAATTTCAATGAAAAGTAACTGAAGTCAGATCCACATGGGATTTTAGGCTCCTAAAACCTATTTACATGACTGAACTCTCACTGAGGCTGACAGAAGGTTAAACACCTAAATAGAAGTTACTTTGGCAGATCTTGGCCCTATGCTTCTCTGGCTGAAATGCTAATCAGCCCTTCCAAAGCTGGTGGACTGCTCTGAGATTTTTTTCTGAGAACCTAAATGAAAGGAAATTCTTGGTAGAAAAAGCACTAGCACAGTGCAAAGACTCATATCAATTTGAAATTTGCCAGTGGAACTGGTTTAAACAACCAGGTTTGTTTAAACCAACAAGCTGGTTTAAACAGAAACATTTGGTAGAAAAAACCTTATTCACAATGCAAAGATAACCTAAGGGCAGCAAAGGACACACACAGATCTACTGAGAAAAGCGAGGTTACGGCTTTCTGTGAAGACTTTTGTGGAAAGCAACAACTACAGCTGCACGGGCCGCAAACAGAAGACGGTAATATGATACGGCATAGTTCCTAACGAAGTTAATAAAAAAAAGTCTGCCTACAGAACAGCTGCTTGTAGCTGGAGTTTGGATTAAAAGAACTGCGGCAGCCTAGAAGTCTGCTGGGTGGTATTAAGAGCATCAATAGGAGGAAAGTGAAGAACAAAGTAGAACCGACAGCAGTGGGCACGCACCAAAAAAAGTCTTCAGAAAATAGAAGTAACTGAAAAGAAAATAAATGTACTGTATTGATTATCTCTATTAAATTTTGAAAGCTTAGTTACACAAATGAGTTCCATGGGTTAAGCTGATAACCCTGATTATACTAAATATTAATCCAGTAGAGACTGCTAACTTCAGAAGGACTCATCATGATATAAAGTCCTGCTCAGTATGAATAAGTACATCATGAATAGGACCTAAATTATTTTGCTAACATAAAAATGTAAAAAACTGTCGACTATTTTTCCCATGACTTGGGACTGACATTATCAGACATGCTTTAAAGGAAATTGCACAGTTGAGAGCACGTCTTAAAAGAGCCTCTCTGGACCATGTTTCTAAGTCCTTAGCACGTTAGAAATCTCAGTCTCCAACTGTGGGATCTAAGTACTGAAAAATCAAATCCTTCAAATCTAGAGAGAAATGCACTCCTTTAAGCTAAAAAGAGAAATACTGAAAAGCTGTCTGTACTCAAGTCTTAAATGTTCAGCTTTCCATTAAACTAAAACACTCTCTGCTTTTCAGTAGACATTGTATTTGACCTGTAAATGCTATCTATCCATGTCAGCTTTGTACGTATGTGTCACTACCATTTCTTATCTATTAATGCAGAGTTGACCTAGTCCCTACAAAAAAGAAAAAATTCCTTTATCCTATAATATATGAATAATCTATTTTTATCAACCTTCTTATAAAAATAACACCAGTACAATTTCATTGGCAGAACCCAAGCGATCACTGCATTTTTCTAGTGAAGATTTGCCATCAACTTAAAAGCCATTAACTTAAGTTTGGACCAAACGATGAATCAGAAAATCTAAAAATCCACATTGCATAAAGAAAATTATGTCTGGAAAAAAAAATCAGTCATCTTGGAAAGAAGTGTTTGAAATATTCTTATTCCTAATTGACTCTGCAATTTTTGGATGATTTTACTTTAATACAATTTGGAAATGTGAACTTGCAGCATGGATTAACATGTGAAACACACAGCTCTTATCTGTATTAGTGACAGGGGATGCCAAAACTCTGCCATTTCCAATACAGTGGCTCTGCAGCAGGCTGATTCCTCAGGATAACCAGGCCAACACACTGCACTGCACATCTTCCTTGCAGCCCTAAGAACCAGTTGAGGCTACGGGTTTAAATATTCTTCCAGTACATCATGGTCATCTGTTGTTTCCTTCACTACTTTATGAGGAAAATCATGTAACTCCAACTCAGAGCTGTCATGAACTGCCAGATCCTGAGAAAAGGATTTATGGTGAAGGAAACAGCATTTCCGTGGATATGAAGGAGGCTTTAAACTCTTGCTGTGTTTTGTGTTTCTCAAAGGTCTTGATAAAAAAAGCCCACATTTTCCAATGGGAACCTCCATACTGGAGATACAAATCCGGAATCTTTTAAGTGTTCCTTGTGCAGAGAGTAAAGACATTTTGTGCACATGTAACAAAAGATTATGTTAATTTGCCACCTCTATACCAAAAGACCTGAGAAACCTTCCCATTACCAATTCCTTTAGGCATTACTTTATTCACAAGGCATACTTCTGTGTACAGCTACAAGTTAGTAATGGCCAGGAAAAAGAAGCCCAGATTAAATTTAAAAATGCTTCTTGGACAAATTTCTGTCCATATTTCTTTTAAATGTAAGACATGAATGAATCTCTGTTTAGCAGAAGACAAATGGTAAGGACTGACACCAGAGTGCAATGGGGGCCTTAACCTCTTCTAAGGCTGTGTTTAGGTATAGTATCACGTATGACTGGAAGTAAGGGGGAGAAGTTGCGGAATTACTCTGTGTGTCTCAATACCACAATCAATATGATTAATATCCTCAGAAAACAATGAAAATTCTATAAAGAAAAATCTAAATTAAAAAAATTTAAACAGAAGCAGTTTTCTTTCTACTATTCATGCTTTGAATACCCGCAAGCAGCTTTTTAATTGTTCTATTTTTATTGTAAACTAAATGACTGTTACACTAGTCCCAGACTTGTGAGTTAGCTAAATATTCACAGCTTTAGTGTGCTTTTTGGAGAAGTTTCCTACTATTTTATGGCTCTCTCACACTTCTAAAAATTCACTCAACCTTAATGAAATTTCATTTTAGTATGTGTATTATCTTGAAAATAATCCAAGGATAGCTATTCAGTCATAAAATCCTAACTCATTTATGCATGTGTATGTATACTATATTGTCTTTCATATCATTTATAATGTATTTAATCACAAACTAATACTACCACTACAAAGCTGAAGGCTTTTATAACATACTGCAGCCTGGCAGAGGTGGTTTACCATGACAATGGAGCTAGATTAGACACAAAACACTACTAATCTCCTCATAAATTTAAGCTTCATGATTCATGTTTAATTGTACCGAGATATGAACAAATTTACCTCAAAAAAAGACAAATAATCTTGCCAAGAATTTAAAGGTCAAATGCTATGCAGTGAGAAACTGAGCCAAATTCGATTTCACTTTATGTCAGAAATAAATGCATTGTCAGTGACTCAGTGCTGGCTACATATTCTGTGACTAATCTTAGACCACCATAAATAAGAAGCTGACAACAGCTATAAAACTGTTTCCATTCCCATCCATGAATCTCCGATTCCTAGTATCCAGTCACTACTAAACAATTCATGCAAACGCATAGCTAAGGAAATGTCCTAGTAATAACTAGTTTGCTGTAAATATGACTAAGCAACGACAAAGCAAGAAAGGGACTGTGCAGCGTATGTGGCAAAAAGTACATATGTTGTAGTATAAATCCTTCACTTAGGAAAACTCCCAGTGATAAGACACATAAAACAAATGTTGTTACAAAATAAAGACTGGTTTGGTTTTTTTCCCTGCTAGCGCAACTCTTTATAACATGGACCACAAGACACTACCAGTCTCTCCCTCAAGCCCAGGCTTAATCTACAGCTTTCTCAGTCTTTCATCGAGGACTAATTAAAAGCCAATCCCAAATCTCTCAGAAATGCCGACAATTAACTTTCTCAGGTGTCAGGCTTCTTTAACACTACTAGAAGCCTTTCCCCCATCCTCCAAGATGTGAAGCACCTGGGAAGTCTCCTGTTCTCCTCTGTTACCAGAAGGTAACATCCCTCCTATGGGACTATCTCCAAGTCTGAACTCCATCCCCAGGTTCAGTCTTGCTCTAGCTCTGAGGGCCGGCTCTTCAGCAGCCATGGGTGTAAAAGAAAGCTTTGAGAGTTCCGACTGCATTTGAGAAGTGTCCGGAAATGCAGGAGCACACGCATCCACATCAAGCATAGCACCTAAGCTCACTACATTATTTCCAGCCAACACTATAAAATGTTGTGCATGCTTGTGTCTAATACTTAAACAATGCCTTTATCTTCTCAGAACTGGATTCTGAGCCCTACTGATGAACAGAAGATTCTGAGCAAACAAGATGACCCAGGCAGAAGTCTTAAATTCCCAAGGGTCTGGACAGAAAGGGACCAGCAGGGATCACAAACTGGCAGCATTTCTAAGCAAGCAGTTGATGAGGAAGCCAATTAAGAAAATGTTCATCAGAAATGCATATGAATGTGCCACGTCATAGTTCAAATAAGAGACATGACCAGGCTTTAGTGGGATAGACTGTATCATGAGGAGAGATAGGAATCAAAGTACAACCCTGGCTATTTTCACAATGTTGGCCAAACTATGCCAGCAAACGGACGCCCTGCTTGTCCTCATTTGGAGCGCATCCATTTGATGTGGTACCAAAGCAGCAGTAATTCAGCACGGACATTGTCTAGGTTCATTCAGACATGCACATCCACAAGCCTAATTTTAAGAACTGTGGAAACCAAAGCTCATAATGGGGCACCAAGGCTTTGTGGACAGAAGGGATCCAATGGAGGTGCATGCTACTCGGGAAGCTAGCAACAGAAGTCTAAGAGTAAGGTAAGTCTGATCTCCTTCAAGTTCAATGTCCGACTCAAGTCTGCACAGCAAAGCTGCTCCCCTCCACTTGTCATCCTGAACCAAAACCTTCTTGCTGACAGATTCTCGTGTTTATTATTTGACAGATCTGAGAAAACTCACTCTTTTAGTTGAAGTATATATGAGAATGAGTGCTGCAACTCATCTTTTAAGTCATTGAATAACTTGGTAATAAAGTATTACAAAAGCTAGGTTTGGTTTCTAAGTCTCGTGGGGTACAGTTGTGCTCCTTTATCCCACCCCTGTGTTTCCTAATTATCCAGCTGTTCTGAAATAAAGACCTCCTCAACTCCATTGCATAAGTTGATATCACTTGAAAGAACAGGAAAAAAAGATCTAAATGCAGTAATTGCTCCTGTAATTTAATAGAAAAGTGAAATCTTTTCTGAATCTTTCCTGCTGAACATGTTTTTTTTTAATTTTTATATTAAACTATCACCAAAGAAGAAAAAAAGCCCCAATAAATGGTCCCAAGAGTAGAAATCATCCGTGACTGAAGAACAGAACTGAAATAGGCCTTGGCTTCCTGGATTGAGATTTGAACTCCTCTCCACTTTCAGTTTAGAAGGTAGGTACGTAGCTGTTCACACAGAATTAGCACTGTAATTTGCACAGAATATCATCTCCATGTTTCACATGTCAAGTGAAAGCACAGCCAAGATTAGGTGAAGTGTGTGTGTGGAGAGAGAAAGGAAGACAGATTTTGTGTAACAATTTCTCACTTCAATGCCAGAAATCTTGTCTTCATTTTTCTTTGGATTTAGTTCACAATTTTCTTTCTTGTTTAAAAAAATCCTATCCATCAAAGCTTATGACAGTGTGCTTGTAGAAGCTAAATTATTCTCTATTTCCTGAATTCTGAACAGCTTTATTGTCAATGAATTCATACCGCTGTCAGTTAGTAAAAGCAAAAAACCAAAAATTTCACTCCCCAAATTTTTTTTCAGACTTACAGTCTGAAATCTGCTAAATACACTAGGAACAAGGCAGATACTATAAGACAAAAAATAACAGGTGATCATAAATCAATAAAATAACTATTCCAACTCACACAGAAAAAGGTATTTTCTCTGTGTATTTTAAATGGCAATTTATGCTCATCACTAGGTGTGATCTAAAAACACCTGTTTCTCTTCATTCACTATTAGCAAGAAATTTAAACAACAGAATGATTTAACTGCCTGTATTGGAGCATTTTTTTCATGTCTGCTTGTTTCATAGTCATCATTTAAGTTAAACAAAAAAATTAACTTAAGTAATTAGTTACCTTTTTCTGGAAGGGTGCTGGCATTGCATATCTGTTCTTCACCATGACCAGCAGACGTTGCAGCTTTTATTTTAATTTGATAAGTAATATTGGAAAGCAGATTTCTAAAAGTATGCAGTGTATCATAAGATGAAAAATTTGTAGAATTTCCTTCAACTGTTATGATGTAATTTGTAATTACACCATTGGCTGAAGCAGGAGGGTCCCACTGCACTAGGATTGATTGCCAACTCGTTGCAATACAATGAACGTTCTGTACAGCATCTGGCACTTAGAAGATACACATGCACCAAAGATTAACATGCATACACAATTAAAATTGTAATCAAAGAACAATATCACTAGAGAAACAGACCCAATGTTCATAGCAAGAGTCAAACACTGCAGTGTCAAACAAACTAATAAACACATTGAGAGAACAAAAATATGGCTTTTTCCTCATTAGATTGTTCATTTCCAACTACTATAAATGTGACTGATGTTAGTACTTGAGACAGAAGAGGCCACCTATCTGGCTTTTTCCTAGTTGCGTGCTTCAGTTTTGTTTTCCTGACAAAACTTTTTGCTTGTATTTTCCCCATGTTTTTTTAAACACGGTGTTTATAATGTACACAATATACATGCTCCATATACCTACTCCATATATACAGCAACGGCATCAACAGCAGACCTTCCTTATTTATCTGTCAGCCTTGTTTCTTTCAGGCACTATATCACACTGCTCTGTACAGAAGTCACTGGGCAGGTTTCAGAGATTTCATATAAATCCTTTTGTCTTACTGTCCCCCATCTATTTGCTAGTTCCAGCAGAAGAAATTTTTTAAACGCTCATAAAAAATTAATGAAGGTAGAAAATATTATAATCATGTTGAAAATAGAGCAATTATTTATGAACAATTGGTTAAAGAGAACTGAAGTAAGTACCACAAGTATGGAATGTCAGTGATGAAATGAAACAACTGATGGATGACCATGGATCTTGAGCAGGAACATCTTCAGCTGCACGGGTCCAATAGCCAAACTGAACCAGCTTAGTCATGGTCCAGATTTCTGATGGTGTTGTAACTCTTGGTTACAATAAATAGCATAACTTTTTCCCAGAACCTCTGCTTTACCAGTTCTGGAAAGAATCTCTCACTGGAAGCATGATCTTAGCAAAACTGTAGTCATCATATATAAATTATCTTTTGATATTTTGTCTGCTCCCTTTGCTAGTGGTGTAAAGGAACCTGGGAGCCCCCTAACCCACACTAGTTCCCTGGCACTGCCAGCCCTTACAGAGCCTGGGGGTTGCTCTGACCTGGCAAAGGAGCTACAGTTTTGCATGATGGCCCGTTTCACAAACCCACGGGCTCTCTTTAGTGAAAGTTAGGTAATTCACTTTTAGTGGCTACCTTCCTTCCTAAAATAAATTATATATATATATATATAAAAAGTTAAAAATTTAAATTTGTCTAATACAATTTCCAGTTCATTTGCCAATCTTTTGTCCAGCTGCTTTTGATACCGTTAATGTTTCAGTTATTTTCACAGGGATCTGAATTACTGCTTTGATCTGCAAAGACTGATACCTATCTAATTTTCCTCCCTTTATCTGTGTTGCTATTAAAAGATTTATAGTAGACATTTAAGCTTCTCATTTCAGACGAGGACATTTTTAATTCTACACTTCCGAAATCAAACTTCAAACCCAGTCTACAATAGGAATGTGAATCAGTGCTACACAGGCAAGAGACAATGAGATAGTGTTAGGTTATGTTTTCTTTGGAGAGAAGAGGAAGACTTTTGTTCAGCAATACAAGGAAAAGGAATATATTTAAACAGAACTGCAACTTAGAAAAAGTCACATCTAACCTGATTCCATCGTTGTGAATTGGACAGCATTACTGAACTGATTGCCATTCCCAAGCTTGGTAAATGCAGAGACACTGATAAAATAGGGGCTGTATGGTTCTAATCCAACAAGGTTCGCCTCATGGTCTGAACCTGAAATGTTCTTAAGGAAGGAAAAATTATTAGTACGCAATTAATCTCTAGAAACATTGTGGGCTTCACCTTGAATCTACTGAAACAGCCATAGTTTTGCCTCTTCCACTCCGAGTAGCTTTCAGTCAAATATTGAAAACTCTTCCCAGCTTCACATCAATCCCTCTCACCTTCTGCTTCCTTACTACACCTCTGCAGTGGAAGAGATAGCTTCTAATTTCTTTTACTTTACCTTAACTAGATACATAGATTGATGAAGACTTTTTTTATAAAACAAAAGCTAAAACCTACCGCTCAATTCCTTGGACCTGTTTTTCCCAGAGCATGTAAGGCATATTTGAACCTGAACATTTATACAGCATCTATTCCAGTTACAACTTACTCAGTCATTCCTAATCTTCAAATTTTTTTTTAAAAAATGAAGACCTCTGAACACTTTTTACTATTTTATAAGATGACTAGGAATTACTGTCTTTTTGAATCTTGAAAGTCTATAGATACTAAATAGCTAAACAAAGGTAGCGACAAAGCAAGTAACTTCTGTCATTTTCTAACATCAACATTACATTAAAATAGAAATTCAGATTAATAAATCTCACCGTTAGTGAAACATTAGAAGCTCAAAGCAAGTTAAAATTGAACAAATTTTTTCTGTTTAATTTGAAAAATTTAGTTACAGGTATGGTGGGAAGGGAATTAAACCATCTTAGCAAATAGGAATTTATAGGAGCTGCATAATTCTTGGAGCATAACAGACATTTAAAATATTTGCCATATCTTTTTTTCCTAAAGCATGAAAAAATATTTAAAAAAATTATACAGTCAATTAAAAACATACCCAAAAAAATATTTTTTCAGTGTTGTTTTGATAGATCTTAAAATTATATCTCATAATAACACCATTTGACTGGGGACTTGGATCCCATTTTAGCCACACAGAATCTGCGGTGTAGTTGATAATGGTCAAATTCTGGGGTGGAGCTAATGGCACTGCAAAAGACAAATGCTATTGAGTTCCAAATCACAAATAATCCAGACAAAAGAAAACACTTTGGACATGAAGGAGAACATAGGTACTTTTGTTAACATTTGTATTTAAACTCAAGCTAGCAGTACTTCATTGTTATTTCAATCTTTTTTCTTCCTCTTTGACAAGAAACAAATTCCATTAATCCAGAATACATGTTTAGTCAGCAAGGGATCTTCTTAGAGATCTAACAAATCTATTAATCACTTAAACATCACTACTGTCAGAACTAAGACATTTAACAAAAGTCGTATTACATATATAATTGGAATGAGATATACTTTGCTTCCTACACCATATATGGAGCACAACTTGTCATATATTTAAGAGATACATAGTTTACCATGCAGGGGAGAGCAGGTCCATGTAAAGGAGAACTGTGTGAATGTGTCAGAAATATTTCCATTTTTTATCATTTTTCAATTACATGGGGGGATGAAGAGAAAAGTACTGCTGCTTGCTTCAAAGTCCCTGACATTTTGCAAGCCATAACACATTCCAAAGGCAAAAGATATTTCTTCATGGAGTAATTTTTGTAATCCTATGCAGAATGTGACCTCCTCTTGCACACTGTGGCAGGAGGAGGAGCACTCAGGAAACACTTGGCTTGCAGTGTTTCCTTCTTCTGGAAGCTCTTCACTCACAGACCAATGGAAAACTTCATTTTTCATTTCAACAGGTCTGATGCGCAGATCTAAGATGGATGCAGTAACACAAGGCTGATATTTTGAAGCTGGTTACAATTGAATTTGCTCACCTGACTCATCTGTGTAGAACTGAAGCATGGCGGATGGACCAGGTCCTTTTATTGTTCTTGCAGATGCATAAATGCTGTACAATGTGAATGGCAAAAGGTCTTCCATGATGATAAAATTATTGGTGGTAGAGAATGAGTTATTCCTTTCTGGCCCAAATAGATTTAAATCATAACGTATTATAATACCATTTGGCTTAACAGGAGGGTCCCATGAAAGCATAACTGAGGTAGTTGAGAGATTTGAAAATGTTTTGATTACAGGTGCTGATTCTGGGACTATATGAAGAAATAATAAAGAGAAAAACAAGGATAATCTCAGAAAAATATGAGTTACAATGAAAAATTCTATTTGATGGTGTCAAAACAGAGATGTGTAGCAGTTGTGTCACTGTATAACAAAAACACTCTAAGTAACACAAGAAAAAAAACCACTTTTTTGTTTCTTTTAGAAAGCTGTGGTTTTTTTATACATTTCCTTAGGAATTAATAAAAAATCTTACCATCTTCATCAGTTCTTATATGAAGACTTAGAGCATGCCGTTCAGAAGATCCTTTATCAGTGGCTGGTGTGATTTTCAGAATGTAATCAGTATATTTCTCCAGACCATCAAAAGTTATGCTTGTGTTGTAAGTAAGGAAAGATAATATCTTACTGGTTCCAAGTTGCATTAAACTTAGAGAAACATGAAAGAAGACTAAGCCATTTGGCTGGGATGGTGGAAGCCAGCTTACATTTACAGAAGATGAGGAAATGTTTTGATAGACCAGATTTTCAACAAAACCTTCTGGGACTATGAGAGATAATAAGCAAAAAAATTAAATGCATGGATTACAGTAATGAAACATCCAAACCCAAGCCAGAAATAACTGTTCAAAATACAATTACTCTGAAGATGTCAGTTGTAATAATTTTTACAACTTTTTAAAATACTTTGTTTCTATATCAAAAGAAAAATAATTGAAGGCATATATGAATAATCATCTCTGTTAAATTTGTTTAAGAAAAGAGTATTAATGACAGCTTAAGACAATAATTTTATTGCTTGTATCCACAGAGGCTTTTGAGCTATGTTCTTAGTATTTCAAAGACTCAAATCAAAATGCCTTCCTTGCAAAGATAAATATTGCAGCATTGTAAACCACACTTAATGATATTTTTTTAACTTCACCATCGTAAGAGTAAAATAATTTTTAAGTTACAAAATATTTAATAAATATAAGCACTGATATACAATGAGCACTAAAAAAGTTATTAACTTACTATCCTGATCTGTATACACATCTATTTTTTCACTGGTTTTGTTTCCATCTCCAAATGCTGTGCTTGCAGTTAACCATAAAGTATAATGGCTGTATTTTGCCAAGTCATCCAGCACTATAAATGGAGACACATCGATGTTGCTGTCATTACCATAACTTGTGAAATTCTAAAGGGAAAAAAAAAAGAAAACAGTAGCACTTAAAATGTTTTTTATTCATTGATTTCTCTTCCTAGTTCCCCATTTAGCCATCACCACCACNGTTTTTTATTCATTGATTTCTCTTCCTAGTTCCCCATTTAGCCATCACCACCACCACCACCACCAGACATGATTCACCATAGTATTCAGAAGACATAAACCTATACTTTGACTCTTAATGAGTACTGATTTTTGCTGAAATACTCCATTGTATGATGTCTGTTGTTACTCCTTGTAAGTATTACAGAGTACATAATTGTCTCCTCCTGTTGTTTGTAATTGTTGAATGCCAGTTCAGAGATTAAAACTTATATTGCAGTGTTTATCCATATTTAATGAAGAAAATTACAAAAAAAAAAGCAACATCTGCTAATTGCTCATGGATTACCTGAATCACACATGCCTTGGCTGATCGTTATTAATCAAATCAAATAACTTCTCTCTCTTTAATCTATTTTTACGAGAGTAGGTTTTGAACTTAAAACTTTCAGTGGCAGAGATCTCACTGCACCACTTGACAAACTTCTCCTTTTGTTAGTTGTCCCTTCCAATAACAACATGACGTTATCTCTAAGGAAATGTCTATAGTGAGTGGACTCTGTAAAAATGAAGGCATCAACAGAATTTTTTTCCTTTGTTCAGTTACTTGCTAATGAAAGGATAGCAGCAGAACCTAGTCCCACTTCCTTTTGAACTGTATAAAAAATGTCACTAACACTATGTCTACAGCAATAGGCTACTGCTTCAGATCAGCACCTCTAAGGAGGCTATTCCTGTTTATAATCAACAACTTTGGAAGATGAAAAGAAAAAATATAAAGCATATTATTTAAGTAAGTTCAGCTATACCACATAAGAGAATGTGTTGAATCATCCACTGCTTTACAGGAACCTGACTTAGATGATCCAACACAGTTTGGTTCATGATTTGAAAATTGTTGAGAAGCTATTTAGCCCATAGGCATATCCAGGGCAAGCATTGGGTATGAAGTCAAATCTTCACTGCTGATTCAAAGAGCCAGTAGCATTCCTCTCTGGCAGCCACACTGCCCCATTGAGCAGATGGCATGGACAGCATTTCTCAGGACCAAAGAAGTTCTAATTTTTCTACATAGCAACATTTTCAGGGTGAGATGGATTTTCCCAACCCCCTGATGAATTCCAGCTATTTGGCCAGCCCCCTATTTCTGATGTTAGATCTAATCCCCACCCTCCACTTCTTTAAAATCCCAGTTAGCTTTCAAGTAAACACTTTTCTGAAAAAGCAAGGCTGTAAGAGCAAACTTACTAAAGCAGGAGAAAGGCAACAGAAATACTTGGGTATTAAAATTTAGAAATACTACATATGAACACAAGCATGCTAAAACTGCATACTGAAAAATTTATTATATTTTTCATGAGGAAATTTCCTACTGAAGAAGTCACTGTGATATGCTCTATCACACAGTTGAATCAGTACTGTGCGAACTGGTAGTTCAGTATGCAATCTTAATGTCTGTCACCAATACATATCAATTTATTTATCTAATGCAACACTTCACCAATTTTTTTGTGTGGGCAAAATATTTTTATTCTTTCAGAAAACAGTAGGTGACACTCTCATCCATTTCCCCGAGCTTTTTATACCTGTGTCTGAAGACCTAGTTCTGCCTGCAGTCACTAGTACTTACGTAATGTAAACTACAGCAATGAAAACTTAAGCCTTAGTTTTGAATGCAGAACAAAAGCTGCACAAAGTGTGAGTATAAATTTTTATACCCACTCTTATTAACTGACTGTAAGCACATTGTTAGTCTAGCCCAAAAGATTAGATTAAGTCAACATCAGTCAAAATACAAAAAAATTCTACCTTAATATATGACTTTCTTCTAAAAGTAGTTTGGATTTCACACTAGCTTCATACCTAACTGAAAAAGGCTGGAAAGAACTTTGTGTTACATTTGGCAGGTTAAGATACAGGAAACAGTGGATCAAATTCTAAGGTATATAATTAAACTTTCTAATACTTAAGCAGGGTATGACAGAAAACATCACCTGGCCCATTCTAATACCCTCTTGTTGTTGTTATTATTATATTTTGTTAGCAATAATTAGTAATTTATAACAACATCTAATAATGAGAATTTTTTTAATAAGCCTTTAAATAATTACCTGAGTTTTCAAGGTAAAAATGTCAAGGCTACCACATCAAGTTTTGGTCCTAGATTTAGTGGGAGTTTATTGGTATGAACAGCTGAAAATTCAACTCTTAGTTTAAAAAGCATACCTTTACAATTTAGCCAGCTGTCTGGCAGTTAAGGACTCAATGAACCAACGTGAATATTAACAGGGTTTTGATGGGTCAAAAAAACTATCTTGAGAGGTAGTTCCTTTACCATGAGGAGCCCAAGGAATGGACATTATCTCAAACTACTGATATGACAAAATATTAGCAAAAAAAAGGAACACATATTTAAGAGTAACAGTGAGCAGGAAGGACTGTGTGGGTACAAACTGAGAAAAGATGAAACTTGTACTAATTGTACCCTGGGGATAGAACACTATAGGAAGTTTTACAATTAACTGTGGCTGCAGATGAAAGCAAACAGCTTAGGATCTTTGGCTACAGCTGAAGAAATTCTTCCTTCTGTCCCTTTCTTCATCCATACATGAAAGAAGTTTTGACATAGCAAAGTATCAGATTATTAAAAGCAGCTAAGTGTAAGCAATACGCTCAAGCCATGAAAGTGTCAGCAGAAACTAGTATCTTCTTCACCTCAGGAAGTGGCGGATATTTCCAGTGGCATAAAGCTGTAATTAGCCGTATATGGAAAACAAGGTGATGCTCTTCTTCTCTGTTAACCTTTTTCCCCCTCTTCTGTTTTCTTCTTTAGGTTCACTGTGTTGCATTCTTGTTTGGAGTCAGAGGACCACATATTTGACTCTGGCAATCAAGTGAGAGTGGTGATGCTGTGAGGGCTAATCCAAACCATCCTTCAAGGAGCATAATATTCACTGTTCCAATAAAAACCTAAGTGAAGTTATTTCCATTTTGTGTGCTGTACCATTCTGAGACCAGCTTTTTGAAAATTTGCAGTGTGTTTTAGGGAAGTTTCTGGTTTTTATCCCTACTTTATACTGGTGAAAGAAAATGTTTGATTGTTAAGTAATATAGCACGCTGTTTGCATCCCTTGCTCCATCCCAAGGGTAGACCAAGTTGAATTTCACTCTGAACTGTACCCAGTCATATTCACTTTGATTAGAGTGAGGTATAGGTTGGATGATATGGGGTCTGATGTTCAGTTGCTAGAAGGATCATAGGCATTTTTTTGGTACTTTGCTCCTGGTTCCCCTGTTTGGTTTGTCAGAGCAGGACAGTTTTCATCTGTACTGAAATTCCTATACTGGGGAACTTTATTGATACATAAATTTATATTTGTAATTAGCACCTTTCCCACTTTCTTGCTAATAAAAACACAAGTATATAGAGATTGAATAAAAGAGTTTATTCAAGTCAATGGTATCTTTCATAGATTGATATTTAGCCATGAGACAACTACTTCCATAGAGTGTTTGACTTATTTCCTTGATAAGACTGAAAATGTGGGCAGTATGATTGCTTCAAGCACATGGAGCAAAACTTGCAAAGCTGCTATTGCAAACAGTGAAAGCTTGAACTGTAGGAACCCAGCAGTGTCACAGAGAAGTGATGTGAAGAAAAGGTACAGTGTCATGTCATCTGTGAAGGAAGTACTCTTTGTCAGCATACATGTCATATCTTTACAGCACTGGGACAGGGTATATATACCAAGACGTATCATATTCCCTAGACCTATGACAGCAGAAGATGAAAGATAAAGCTGAACTGGAACCTAGCCTAATGCAGGTGATGGTTTCTTCTAGTCAGCTACCAGTCATTCCTCCCTCTCTGAAACTTTTTCTTTTACAACTGTCAGCGTCCCCATAGAAACAGCCCACTCATCTACCAAAACCCTTAAATCTAATCTCCATCACTAAATATTTCCTTCTGCTATTCTGGTTCTGAACCTTGGGTCTGAGCATCCCAGGCCCTCTGACTGGACAGATGCACTGTTATTTTTCATGCAGACCAGTAAAGCAAAGCAATTATACATTCTTTTTCTGACCTATGAAGGTACATAAATTTTCTTTTTGAAGGAAAGCTCAAGTTTCTGCATCATGTCAAGGAGTAAACTGTATCTTTTAATTCACGTCCTTTTTATATTTGGGGTTTTTTTCCCCTAAATAAAATACTCTGCAGATACTAACTTCCTCATTTTAACATATTAATAATCAGTAGTTTATATTAATTAGGTTTTAATACGCCTGAGAAGTTTGAAAATGTGTGAGAAGTGAGAAATTGAGACAACAGAATAGCACCAGTTTTAGCATGACTTTTTTATCTATTTCAGATTATGACTGCATTGGGAGATGTTAATTTGCTTGATATTCTTCAGCAAGGGTGATTTTTCCAGGCACCTAGAAGATATGCTTTAAGACTTGGACCTCTGGCATTATGTCCTGACAAAGAAACAGAGGAAAGACTGATAGAGAATGGCTGCCTACAACATGAAAATGTGAAATGTGAAAAGATCACCTACTTTTTCAATTCTCCTGTATAATTTCTCAAACTGAAAATACAGTTTGGATAAACAAAAGCAGACCTCGAGGCAGATTATTTCATCTGAGGATTCTTTCTTTCCAAATGTGTGCAATACAAAACTTAGCAACAGATCCTGCAATTACATGGTTATACTTCTAAGTTACAGATAGTTGTAAGCTATATGTATGCATACTCATGCAGCTTACAACGGTCTGTATATGTCATATATATATATATATATATATATAGTCACATATCAGGCTGACTTTCACACATGTATTTCTCTGTTGTAAAAAGAGTAATATAAAATATCTGACAGAAGTGAGTTGGCTTTTTTCACCTGTTTGAAATCTGTCTTGCACCCACAGAAATGCCAAGGTACAGAATAGAACTGCAGTGTAGATATGATAGTTGTTATGCCATCAAGGGCAGAAGGAATTAAAGGGAACAGACAGATTAAGATCTGATCATGATTCGAGAGATTAATGTTCCTATCCCATGGGCAGTAAGAGACAGATGCAACAGCAGCTGAAACCTATCTTCTGATGGCAGAGGGATGGGATAAAAATCAAAGTCAAAAGGATGAAAATGGTAGTTTCCACACACAGAAGTAGAGCTACTGTCAGCAATTTTCTGCTATCCACCACATAATATGCCAAAGCAGCACTAACTTCAACTTGTGCCGCCATCCTTTCCCTGCCTAACTACATCACATGATAATAAAACTGGACCCTCACCTTGCTGGGCCAGTGCTACTTTGCTCCATCTTCCCTACCTTCCTCCTTTATTTCCAGAGTCCTGGGCACATCCTGAGGGATTTTCTCTTTCTCTCTCAGTGTATCAGCTTCAACTTACTCATTCATCTCAGAGTTGCACCTTCCTAAAGGCAGGAATAGTCCGAGTCCATAGTCCTCCTCTAAAAGTGCTTGAGATGTACTTCATAGGATGGGCTAGTTCAGGTGCACTGATGTAAAGGTTTTTCCAGAGATTTGTTAAGAAAAATGCTGGTCCTATAGCAGTGTGTGCAAACAGAGTCTACATTCTGAACCGTAGCCCTGATTTTAATCTCATCAGAATGTGAATTCATGGTACAGTCCTGCTTGCACCTGAAACTATGCAGAGCCTGGCAACCACATACCTTTACGGAAGTCAGAGAAGTGTGCATACTGAAGTATGGCAGCAATTATTCACTCATAGGTATTTGTAACATTTGTGAATATTTTTTCTAGTTATCCTCAAACACATGCATACTTCAGCCTAGACATATCTTGAGCATAAATTTATGCAATCAAGGTTACTTTCCATACATAAATTTTCTAAATTAATTTATATTTCTTGGTTTTCTTCCATATGTGTAAAACTTGTGACCAAAAATCTGTAAAGGAAGCTTATTTCTCTTATTTCTGTACCATAAGATATTCATAGAAAGGAGAACAGAAAGACTATATAGACAATTAATAAATGTAGTGCATAATTAAGGATGAAAGCAGCAACAGCAAAAAAAACTATATGAAAATGTATCACCAAAATATTATTTATAAGATTTTATTTACCTTTTAAGCTTTAACTTCAGAATATCAATATCTTCACTTCAATATACTAAACAGTAATTTCATTTGGAGAGTAAGAGAAATATGAAATAAAATGCATTCCTTACTTTCACATTACCTTCATATTTTCAATTCTGTACAAACATGTATTAAAAAGTAAAACCAGAACCAGAAATTTATTCACATTGATAGATTAGAGTAAAATAAACTCTCTTGAGGGTGTGCTATGCATGTAGTGGGTCTCGAGTCTATCCATTACACATATCTTAAGTGTATATATATTAGGTTTATGTGTGCATATATATATTATACACATGTGCATATAAACTTTGCATAATGGAATATTACACAAAATCTATTGGCTTTAATGCATAATGTTATGAATGCTCAATGAGATGCACAATGTAACATGTATGATTACAAGATGTGCTTCTGCCTTTGTAAGTTAAAATACTACATCATGATAAAGGAAATATGAAAAGCCAATTTATTGATAACCATAAAACTGATTTAATCTTTAAGTAATTATTAAAACATTTCATTGGCTTGTATAAAAGAATATAAAAATAAGCTTACCTGTATGAATATTCCTGAATTATTTTTGAAATAAACTGAGTAGTACAGTATATTTCCATTAGGCTTTTGAGGAGGAGACCAGAATAGCATTATTGATGTGGAAGTAAGGTTTCTGTATGTAACATCTTTCGGTGGATCACTTGGTGCTGGAAAAATGTTAAGTTTTAGCATACCTAAAGCTTTTTTACCTCAAGGTTTTGTACATTTTAGTACCCAAGGAACATCCACTATAGTAGATTTTACAGCATCCTATGGCAAATAAAATGTATTTCTGATTATGGTATAGAAAATGCTTCACAAAATAATGAGATAAAACTGTATATGTAAAAATGAATTTTTAAAACACTTTTTCAGTCATGTTTGTATTTATCTGCATTTGTAAACAGACACAGTTTTCTTACAGAATTTTTCCTATACTTACTATTTTGTGCACATAGAAAATCTAATTTGCAGACATGGAAGTTGATGGAGTTAGGTCTCTATACTCCAAATATAGTTAGTAGGGGAAAAAAAGGACTTGTTTCACAAAACCTAAGTTAAAAGCCTTGTTCTCTCTGATTATAAACAGAATTTAGTCTCCCAACCCATGTGGGTAAACCAGATACTTAAGCTTGGACAGTATGATAATTTCTCTTTTTTCCTCTTTTCTCAGCCTATTAAATGTGCAGGAAGAT
Organism: Gymnorhina tibicen; assembly: GCA_013399875.1. Classification (NCBI taxonomy): domain Eukaryota; kingdom Metazoa; phylum Chordata; class Aves; order Passeriformes; family Artamidae; genus Gymnorhina; species Gymnorhina tibicen. Next base: position 3,204,480 of record VXAZ01005475.1, on the reverse strand, counting down.
CTCTGTAAGCCTTCTTCAATTAGTGTCTCCTCCTATTTTATAAAGAATAGCAGCATATGGTTCTTCTCAGTAACACAGTGAAGTAGGAGAGTTAAATTCAATTCCTTAAGTCAGCTTAGGAGAAGTTAAATCCATATTTCTCACCATCCAAGAAAGTGCTGTACAGAACATGCAGTAGAGTACTGAACACTGTAAGTTGTGTATCTCTCTTGCTTTGTGCTGCTCTAGTTTGTGTAAAATACTAAAATATTAATTGAAGGGGGAACTCCAGGACCAGTTACTAAAAGTCTGTCCCTATAAAGTCAATTCATATTTCCATACAAGATTCAATAGCAATGACTGTAAATGCCTACAACCTGATGATGTAGACAGCCTTTGGAGGTATGGCTTGGATAGATGTTAATCCTGCCAGTGGTTGTGCATTGGGGAATTGCTTTATCTATGCAGGGTGATTCTGAAGTATGCCTACATGATATATATTTTGGAACCACTCATAGCAATATGGTTGATGGAAAACCAGAAACAATAATTAAACTGAATGACTTTCAAAGCACGGTATATAGTATGATCATATATAAGTCACTTTCCATGTTGGAAGCATAAAATAATTAAAATAGAATAAACAAATCAATGTACACTTACAGAGTTCATTTTCGAATTAAAAATGTTTCAGACTTGAGAGGGATACTGTAAGGAGTATTTTCCCTATCAGAAGTTGTGTCACAGCAGCTTAAAGTAAGGAAGGATCTATTAAAATATAATAAAATATAAAAATAACTTGATTTATTTCAAAGTTTAGAATGAAATTATTTGGATCTTACCTGTTCTGAAGAGAAATGCTAATTTTTTCTCAGTAAATTAACAGAAGTACCTATCATAATTTTATAGAGCCATAGATACATGTAGACAAAAGGATAGAGCCACACAGACAGGTAAAATGTCTCTTCTTGACAAGTCAAATGTCACTTCTACTTCAGTAGCTTTACTAACTTACGTAAGTCTGGCAGAATTTTAAGGCTGAATGAAAATAAAGGTTCATACTGTATATAAGCTTACCTCCTTCAGAAGTTCTGAATGTTATAGTATCACTTTTTATGTTGCCATCTCCAAATCTTGTACTTGCTGTTAGGTAAGCACTGTACTCATAGTTATATTCTAGGTCTGTCAACTCCAGTGATGTTTCTGTTACATTTACACTCCTCTTTGACATTTTATTCCTAAAGAAAAAGTATTTTGTTAATTATATACACACACCATTTCTCTCTAGATACAATTATGGCACTTGTTGTAAAACTGAAAAATGCAATATTGTGTCAAATACAAGTAGTTTAGGTTTTTGAAATACGCTAGGATAACTTTTTGTCTTTTATGGTGAAAAGCTAACTTTTGTACTGTGGCATCATGGTAGGGCTCTTCATTTTGTTTCTCAAAAAAAATAACACCCCAAAGCCCCACAGAAATATGTTTGCAAATTACATTGACAAACACAACGGTTCTATGAAATATTAAGGAGAAGTATTTCTATCTATTAGCTGCTATCAGATGTGGTACCCTTGGGAAGGACACAGTAGGGCATAACTAAACTGTCTCCCTGGACAGGAATAGCGAAATATAAAAAGATTATAGCAGGGAGCATGCCCTACTGTGACTCTGTGAAATTGGTCAGAAGGCTGAAGTTATAAATGGAATAATAGAAGATGATATGGAATAGGAATTAGCTGGTGCTGAGTTAATTCTGGTGGAATGTAGCAGAGGATCAGAATGGAACTCTAGTCAGGTCAAAACCCGCCTAGAAAGACTGCAAGATGTAACATTAATAAAACTCTGGTATTAGCATAGGTATGAAATGATTATCAGAAAGTAAAATAAGATACAGAAATAACTAACTTGAATTCAAAAAGTCTTATATTCCTTGTAAAGTTAATGTAATCTTTTAAGAAAAAAAAAGGAGGAAAATAAAAACCTAACATTCCATTCCTTCAAAGATTTCTATATGAGTAGGTGTCCTGTGTCTCTAATAGGATTTCATACAGAGACGATAATTTGATAAGTAAAACCAAGTGTCTTGCTCCAGGAGTCACTGTGAAGCTCTTCACAAATGACAAGGTGTTCTAAGACTAAAAAAAGAAAAAAGTGATTCAAAATTACTAGATTTTCATTCTTTGATAACTGAATGACTGTCCCATTAACAAAGATCACCATCTAATATATCTGAAATCAGGTTGCATTAACAAACAACTGGAATGAGGAAATGCATGAGAATAAAAAAAAAAAATCCTCCTTAACCCTCAGATTTTGAGTGGAATGTCACTTGACATGGGAAACACTTTTGGTAACAGAGAAAGTTAACATTTACATTTTTCCCAAACTTCTGACATTTTTAATAGTCAGTAAAATTTACAAGAGATTGCAGCTGCAGTTATCAAACTCTATACAAAGAAAGACATCTTTGCCTGGATCTTTGCCCAATGTATTCTTAGTATGGAAATATGTATCTGGTTATAATTTAAGTAAGAAAATCCACATCTTAGTGCTGCAAACATTTCTACTCTTGAGTAACTGCATTCTTACATCTGAGTTGTCAAAAAACATTTCCACAACTAGGCATAGAAAGAAGAGCAAAAGCTTGAGGTATTTCAAGGGAAGTTGATTTTCTCTTTCGAAACAACTGAGATTGCAATAAAAGTAAGAAAACACTGATCAAAGTGAGTGCAGTCTTCGCAGACAGTGAGAAAGTACCTAGCAGAATAAGTTAAGCCAAGAAATCTTAATGAAGAAAAATAATATAAGGTTTTAAACCACATTTTTCAAAAATGCAGACAACAGAGATTCTAAGAAATTGCATATTTTCTCTTGATAAAGACAGGTACCATATTTTCTTAAAATCTGTGCCTCAAAATAGATCTAGTCAATAAGTATCTCACAGAAATTTGCAGAAAAGGATAATGCCAAAAAACAATGGCTACATACAAGTTCAGCAATTTTGTTAACTGCACCTTTAACACTCTAAAATTACATTTAGGGAGCATGAGTTTGTAGGCTCAAGGCAAGAAGTTGCTTTATTACTCACTAGCACCAAAAGCACCTTGTCCTCTGACAAATTCCATTAAATATAACTGAAAACATTGCAGATATCACCCTTTCTATTCTATTAGTTTTGGATTCTTGTTCCATGTCAGGTAAAGAAAGGTTACCATAGGAACCAAAGGTTCCATATCAGCTAAAGAAAGAGTAAATTCTCTATAACTGTTGCAAAATATTTAAGTTAAGTGAAGGAACGTTTATTTAACATGTGTAGTAACCTTCTTCCTTCTACTTTATTGAGAAGCACTGGGATTAAGAATCTCCTCCAAAAGGTATTGAATACCTCCCAAGAGCAACAAGTATATGGCATGACAGTTTGCCTTGTCAAATCTCCCCCTGCAATGCATTTTATGAAACTATATAGACAGCTCTGTTAAATACTTAAAATTACTCTCCTTCCTCCACCCAACTCCCTCCCTGCCAAGGAAGGAGTGAAGTTATGGCCCCTTTGAAGGCAAAGGGAGTTTTTCTCCAATGTCCTTGCCTTAACATGATACCTAAAACCTCTCTAAATTTAGGTATGGCATAGTAACGACAGACAAGACAGAGCAAAAAGAACATGGGGCAAGGCTTACAGCAAGAAGTTATGTGGTTGCTTAATTGAAATATTTAGAAAGATGGATCATTTAAGAGGTTTTTTTAAAATAATATTGGCTAAATCTTTTCTCATAGTAACAAAGCAGTAAGTTATAAGGGAATATAAGGATGAAAAGTTGCATAACCTCAAGTCTTTGAACACAGTGTGTATCAAAACCATAGCCCTTATCATGAAGTATCTCTTCCCTAGCTCAAGGACATTCATTAGTTTAAAGAGCAACAGACATTCCCAATAGAGTAGAATTAACAAGATAAGACAAATTTAACTTTTCTGAAAAGAAGAGCTTGCTCCTCTTCACTTCAGCATCAACCTAACTAGAAATTATAATTTAAAAAAAAAATCAGTAGTGACTGAGGCCAAACCCTACCCCAAAACTGTCAAATAACATTAAAATAATGTAAGCTCAAGAGTAGTGTGCCCATAACAACTGAGGATTTGCACATCTGGTTTACATCTTATAACATGCACTTTAGTATTTGCTTCCTGCACCTTAGTACTGGCAATAAACTGGTAACGCATAAATACAATATATTAATAGTGATCAATAAAAAATGTTTCCACTCCCAGTAGAAGTTATAGACCTTCGAAGAGGTACCACATCACTCGACCAAACTATGTTATGCAAGGAATAGGACAGAAGCTGCAAGTTTTAAAGTGACAAAACTCCTTTGTAAAGGTGAAAAAATATCACAGGAGGATGTCAGGTGGAAAAAAAGGAAAAAAGAAATGTTAGATAGAAAAAACTAGAACACAATAAATGAAAAGTATCTGTTAAAAATATTTGTTTGCTATGAATGTAATAAATACAAAATATAACAGTAGGCATAATTGATAGCACAATACAAAAACTCTGAACATGGCTCTTATACACTGTCTATAAAAGCAGGCAATATTTCTCTATTTTAAGCCTATTTCAAATCTCCTTGACAATTCAGCATGGGTTTGTGCCCTGCCTTGCAGCAGGCCTAATCCGAATGTAATGAAAATAGTCACCATGCTCTAGTTTAAATTTGAATTCACTTACTATAGCTTTGGAAAAATGTTGAAAATGCTTACAAAATGTTGAAATTGTTTCCCCAGTTTTCGGCTACTCTGAATTTGCATATACAAAAGTCTAGTATTTTAAGTGCTGGATGAATATTTGTTCTCCCAAAACATGTAATCAACATATTGTGTAATAAAAACCTAACATTCCTGATAGGTTACAGATTAACATTTATCCTCAGAACTACTTCCAGAAAAATCTTACCAGACGTAAACTGTGTAATAGAGGATAATTCCATTTGGCTCCTGCGGAGGTTTCCATGACAACTTCACAGTGACACCCAACAACTGTTTTACAGAGAGGGCTTGTGGAGGAGAACTTGGAGCTATAAAATGAGAGAACAGGACACAACATCTTGTTAAACAGCTAAGATCGATGGGATACGCAGCATCCTGAAATCATCTTTTAATTGTTTGTGATAGAAAGTTAAGCTTGCACCACACTGGTACAGTATGCATCAGCTAATGTTAAGGCACAGCTTCTTTTCCTTTTTCTGACAGATGATAAAAGAAGATTTTGCATGGTGGTGTTAGAACATCTGTTTCTGTGATTCAATGGAAAAAGTACTTCATGAGAAAACAGAGCAATGGCTAGGTCACAGTGATTCACCTACTGCCCAAGTACATTGCTGTAATTTTTTTTCTCTTCTAATAAAAGCAAGACCTTTATAGATACGAACACATGTAAAATACAGCATGATAGTTCCCCTGAGGAAAAAAAGTGCTGTAAAGAATTATACGAAGAACCAAAAGGTGGAATAATGGATAAGCATGGCATTGAGAGATGATAAAATTGTGGGATATTAGACAGTGGTAAAATCTATTCACTCGATCAAATAAGGACCACATTCATACATTTAACATGTCACAAGGGCAAATGAAAAGATAGACATTCACTGAGACCCTTAAAATTCATTTTATGATCTCTAGATGACACCATATCCTGACTCTGTAGTGAAACGTAAGTAAATGAAAATGTTAGACCATGTTTGATTTTTTTCCTAAGGTTCTTACTAATTTTACTGAGGAAAAATAACTAATGTATCCATAAGTTATACTGCTTTATTATCAGCATATTATTGAGAAATGAATCTTCATCTTGATTCATGGACCTATGTATCACTATGAAGTAATATTAGAATTACATTTGTTTTTCTCAAATTAAACCAAAGAGCATCATGCACTAAAAATTCAGGTCATAGCTGTAGTCATGCATGAAAATTGAGAATATGAGCATAACTATTAGCAAATCTATGAAACATTTGGTCTGAACCTTGGAACACTGTGTTCCTGTGAATACAGAACATGTGGTGTATTATAAATATTGTTGTTTTTCACTTCTTGTTCCTTTCACTAATTGAAAGTTGGCATAAAGGTTTTATAACCCTTTATATTATAGAAAAACCTATTTTATATTTTTCATGAACAAAGGTTCACTGAATTCAGTGCGTGTATATACCAGTGAAAAATGTTGGCAGCTGTATTTTGTGTTTTACTTGTTATATTATCCTCAGTGGCTATATAATAAAAGATCTGTCAGATGGTGAATGTCGTCGTTTTGACATGTCTAGTTCATTCTACAATTCTTATTCAGAGGATTTTTTTTTTGCTAAAGAATAGAAACTGCATTGCTCTAAATAAAAATACTCTCTGCTAAAAAAATGGATTTATCCAAATGAGCTCTTTTCAGTCTGCTCCAGCAACATAACTCTTGAGCAAAGTTTTTATACTGACGGTGTTGCTGGTGGGTTGCTTGTGTCAATGCCTCTTTAGAATAGATTCCCAAAGACTTCCTCCCTAAGCAATGGAAAGGAACAGATACAGCCTTCTCCAAAATGTGACTCTCCAAAGGTACTCACAGCACCTAAGTTAAGATTTTTGCTATGACTTTTTTTTTGGGATTCCCCTGCAGAATCTAGAGAGGTGACCTATGATAACTTCCCACAACTACATTGTGTACTGAAAGCACAGCTATAATTTTAAGGTTTCTCTGCTGATTTGTGACCTACTGTACAAATTAGCAGGGGTTGCAACAACTGTGTTCTATCCCCAGCCTGCAGTGCAAAACACTCCCCTGCTCAGTTTGGAAGTCTAATGCTACAGATTATGGACTTTGGGCATTTTCATAATATTAATAATTTCATATCTATCTATGTGTATCTGTACATGTATCTGTTTAGAAGAATACAAAAATCTCCCCCCAAAAAACCCCACAGAAATGTCCCTAGACCATTCAAACTGCCTTTTTGTGGTTTTCCTTTTCCCCAGCTCTCACATGACTGAAAAACCAAATACAGTATTTAATTCTACCATGTCATGTATTAGATTAAAATAATATGAGTACATTAAGATTCTTCAAATTCATAAGATATTGGTAAGACCAAAAGTCCATGCACAGCAATGGCGACATTTCATATAGCTTGTACTGAAAAATATATTGGTAGATAGATGGATAGATAGACAGATAGATAGATAGATGAAGTATGTTTGTGTGTAGATACATAGATATAGATAGCAATGGAGAGACATAAGTGCCAAAAAGAATGCATAAAACTTAAAAACATCTGACATGAAGTGTAAGAGTAAATTAAGAATACAGGTAGACAATGATGCACTGAAACTTCTGTTCTGACTTACCATCTTCATCAGTTAGTATATGCAGAGGTGAACTACGAATGCCCTCCCCCACCGTGGTACTAGCAGACACTTCTACAGTATATTCAGTATATGTATTTAAATCTAAATAAAAAAGAATAATTCAATAAAACAACCATCCAATGGGACAAATTAGCTTTTTAAGTATTTTTGCTAAGTACTTTTGAAGTGGTGAATAAGCCTGTCACACTGGTCTGTATCACTAGAAACTGAAATAAGCATTGGGAAAGCTTGGAGCACAAAGTATTTTGCAAAAGGGACAAAGTCCTAATTACCAATTTATAGTTCATATTCCTAGAATTCTTTGCAGTTTGTCCTTGGGTGTACTCTGAAAATGTAGCAGTGAAGGTACCGAGCTCCCAGCACTATTTGCTCTGCCACACCTCAGCAATAATGACAGAACTTAGGAAAAGATGCAAAGGTGAGTCAAAAAGGGTGTTTTTTATCCAGAATGTTTTATCCAGTAATTTTATCCAAAATAAGATCAGAAGGATATTCAGGTGACTTGAGAGTTTACTTTGTTACAATGATAGGTCTGCAAACACATCTATTGAAGTTCCTTGTACTTTAAACACCTAAAATACAGTGAGATATATGTTAGACTCTATACCACTCAATGCCCATTTCACCACATTATGGCAGGACACAAGTTATTTCTCAGGACAGGGAGGAGAAAACTTTATATAAGGGCAAAAAGGATCAGGTCCAACCAAAGAACTAATATATCTCTGTCTGTCTGTTGCACGCTCCTCAGAACAACTTACAGTTGCCGTAAGTTCCAGATCATTATATACTGGCCTGTAATACGTAGTGTCAGAAAAGTAGTGTTTATGACTCTTTGCTCAGTCCCATTAGTCCTCCTGAGATATATTGTGTAGGTCTGTATGATTCCATTTGGAATGGATGGTGGAAAAAATGATAATTCAATTTCCATGGATGAGATGTTCCTATAGGTTATGTTTTCTGGTGCAGAATCAGGAACTGGAAAAAAAAAATTATAGAAGATTTCAGTCAGTTTCATTGGTTTGGAAAGAATTTTTATAAACTGGTTTCAGTGAAACACATTATAAACATTTGGATTTATATCCCTTTTTTTTATGAAATACATTTTAAAAGAGGCTGAATTGGAAGATCAAAAACACCTAGACACACACAGTAACAACAAGGTCATTAAAAAATAAAACTGATAGAAATCATCTTAATATGCCATATTAAAAAAACCTGGAGCATGACACTAAACTTTCCTTCTAACACTTCAGAACTATCACTGCAATTCTCCAAGTTAGCTATTGTTAGGAGATTTTCCATGTTGTGCTACCGTAATTTACACTTTGCATCAGCAACATGCATTTTCTTTCTTTTCCCTGGGTCCTCTACACAAACAGTACAAATCCCTGTATGAAAAAAAGGGAGCCTAACATACTGCTGTAAGGGCCCTGACAGTATCCCTGCTCTTGGAGGTTTGGCTGCTGGGACTCAGGGCCAGTGCAGCCAAGGGCTGCCTCCCCCTTCTCCCAGGCAATGCTGTGGGGAGGCTGCAGCCAGGGCTGAGCGCTGGCCTCGGGGAGCTGCTTTCAGCGAGGGCTCTCATGCTTTGCCCCCGTCTGAATTACAGCCCCTGCTTCATCACTGCCGTGGCGGTGCTTGGCCGTGGGCCCACTGACCCGGTCCCTGACTTGCATCCAGTCCCTGCCTGACATGGCAGCCGGGCCTCAGCTTGGCTCCCCCGCTGCCGGCCTGCCGCCCCACTGGGCTGTATCTGGCTTGGTCACTGTCACCAAACTTGTGAGCTTTCTTTCCCGGCTTGACCTCAGACCTGCCGCGTCAGCATGAAGTGTTTGGCGCTCCAGACTGGCCCTGGCTGGCACCCCTCTCCCGCCCCGTGCTCTTTGCAGCAGGGTGGCAAGACGAGTCCCGGCAAGGGAGGCCTCTGCCCAGCCGGCCCGGGGACCCCTGGGCTCTTGGCTCCCCATCCCTTACCAAGCACCAGGCCTTGCTCTTTTGCTTTGTAAACAGGATTCAAACTTACTGCCTTGCAAAGCAAGCAAATACTTTTAAAATTATTAAAACTTATCTCCTGGCCATCAAAGGTTATCATAAGCAGCTTCTTGTCAAAAATTGTCATTTTTAATATAATAGAATGCACTTACCAGTTTCAGAAGTTCTGACCAGAAGTGGAAAAGACGACTGATTCCCATGGCCCAGTCTGGTGAATGCCCTTACTGAGATGTTGTAAAGAGTATATGGCTTCATTTCACTTAGTGATATACTTGTAGATGAGGCATTTTTAATAAAAAAGTCATTGGAATCGCTGTACAAAACTTCATAGTGAGTTATGAGACCATTAGGCTGCTCAGGTGGTAACCATCTCAGATTTATTTCTGTTGCAGTTACATTTATTAATTCTAAGTTTTGAGGTGGGGAGTCTGGTTCTGCAATACAGAAATCAGAAAAAAATCCTTTCAATTAGTTGAATACAGAACTGGGATCATAAACCTAATGGATCCTGACATTGGATCCTAATTGTACCAAAAGGGCTACACTCATTTTCTCACTCTCCTTCTCAAAGTCTTACTGCTTTTTACCTCAGTTAATTTTGGTACGTCTCTTTTCCACTCATAAAACTAGGCATCTTTTTGCGCTATGACACTTAGCTTTTCTGGAATTTCTTTTCTCATTCATTTCTAAATCTATCTGAAACTGCATTTATTAAGAAAAAAATTTCTCCTCTCTACCAGTTTCATGCAGACTGATCTTTCAAATCCTCTCATTGTCTTCCTCATAGTTCTTTAAATTTAGATTAATGTCCTCTTAATGCTTCCTATGTAAATTCCCTTTGTAGTTCACTCAATCAACTATTGAACCAAGAAAGGGACTGTATGCGCGGTAATTAAACTCCCTTTAGTGAACCCAGCGTAAATCTTGCATTCTCTGGTGTGAAGGTCATGCACAAAACAAGTCCAGCTTCGGGGTGATTTGTTGGCTAAATGTACTGGCAATGTACGAGTTCATGTGACTTCAGTGAGCTAATAAGGCATGGAAGTGTTGAAGGAGTGAGTGGGCTGCACTTATGAATAAAATCAGCTCTGAATGTCAACTTTGATTCCTCTGAAGGCTTCACCACTTTACCCCTGAAATAATCCATAGAATCAAAATTAAAATATACTACCTGCCCAGGATCATAGAATTCAGTTTGTGTACAAATACCCATATACAGATGTTTCAGAATTCATCATTATTATTTTTTGCCTAAAAGGTCTCACAAATCACTTTCATTCCTGATTCTGAGCACATGAATGGAAAGTGTTAACTGTAACAGATCACTGCTCTCTGGATGACAAGACTGCCCACATGGATATTTCCCATGTGAAGAAGCTTAATTTTTAATTGAAATGCATTTTGCCATTTATCTGGCACGATAAAAATATTTAAATGCAGCAGCCTAATTTCTTCCATCCTAATGCAAGTTACCTAAGACAGTTGTAGTGAATCTTTTATTTGGAGGTATCTCTCTTTTCAAGACTCAAATGAATTGTTGGTCATAGGTTGGCTAAAGTTAGGAGACACAAATCTCAGCCTGAATAACCTCAGGAAAGCTAAACAAGAAGTAGAGAATTAATTACGCATAGTCTTATAAAAAGGCAAGAATTCTGGTGGGTTTCTCACTAGTTTCCTCATGCCTTGCATGGCTCTTTTATGAATAAATGAACTGTTGGCCTGAAACTCTACTCTGAAAAATTTCTTTAACACTCAAAGGCAAGGGATTGCAAGCTCTCAGAAAAAAGAATATTTATATAAGTAATTTTCTATTCTTGTGATATGCCTTTCCTCTGTAAAAAAACTAACAGCATAGAAGCATGAAAGTTTAAAAAAGATTTGCAGGTATTTTAAGTTTCACAGTTTAATTTGATATTTTGCATCGTTATTCCAATCACCTAAGCTTCATAAATATCCATGATTTTTAACCCTGTAGTCCTTCCCTTTCCTTTATTGACACTCAATTATTTTTCTTGTGTTGTAGTACATTTGACAATGAGAGAGATAAATGACAATTGGGCAATCACACTCTGTATTAATTCAGTAAAAACTGGAAATAAATTTGCTGAAACCAGTGAAAATAAAAACTTGATACAAATGAGAAAAGACTAATATTCGTGACTCTGCTCTGCAAATCAAATTCCCATGTTTTCTTTGCAGAAGATAATGACGGCTCCAGCTCTTGTCCCAGTGCCTTCATGGGTTGAAACTGCCTTGCAAGTAAGAAAGGAAGATTCAGAAATCTTCATAATGTGGTATTATACCCTACAATAAAACTATTGATCAGTCTTAAAATTAATACCTATAAAAAAACAACTGCATATAATATTCAGCATTAAAAAATCTTCACTTTATCAGCATCTTTGCCTACAAATAGCAATATGGCCTCTGAATTTTTGAAATGTGCCATGTCCATATGCTTCAAAACCAACCTAATTTACACATGGTAACACAAAAAGAAAAAGAAGATAAAATGGAGTCATAAAGATTATGATTTAGATGGGTGCTAGGGACACATTGTTTTGAGACAGGGAGCCTCAGCTCTGCAGCTTTCCTTCCCTTTGTCTATCACAATTGTGAAATTCTGTTGTGAATTTCCACCTGATATTTGTTGTGCCTTAAATCATACCTCCCCTGTTGGAGGAGGATTTTGATATCTTTGCCAGGATTTCCACTTAGTTAAGAACATCCAGGCTTCTCTGCTTTCAGACAGTTTATTAAGTCTTATCAGAAAAGTTAAAAGTACAGCAGAGAGATGTGAATGCTTTGAGAAAAGTGCACAGAATGTCCAAAAATCAAGATAACATGGCCTTCTTAAAGCTAAACTACCCAATAGGTGTTTGGAACGAAAGATATTTTCACTTTTCCACCAATATTCAACAAATGTTTATAACACATTTACAGGAACTGCCAAACTTACCAATCACTTTAAACAATTTTGCCACATTAAATGGAGTAGTAAAAGGAGAAGGAGAAGGTTTAAGAACAACAGCAATCCTCCATTTTGGAGTTTTTGCTTTTTTATCTATTTGCTACTTCAACAAACCCAACACCTTTGTATTTTCACCCTGTGTAACCTTACGTAATATTCTATCATCTAGCTCACACTGCTGTGCATTCAAATTCTTCCCAGAGAGCTGGCAGCTTTCTCCATGGACAAAGGTCAAAAACAGTGGAGTCCAGGGGCGTAAAACTCCTTAAAACAGGCAGGGAAATATTCCCCGCACTCTGGACTCCCACAACAATTAAAATTAGTTGATTGCAGGTCATGCTGGAGCTCTCATTATTATTTTTTTAGCACTTACCTAAAAATGTTCTGAATGAAGTCACTGACTGATAGAAGACTAATAATTTCAACATAGATTTTATTTATACACTTTCTTTCCCCTTTATGTATGTGCCAGTCTTCTTTTTGAACAAACACAATCTTCAGTACAGAAAATAAATCATCATTGCAAACAATGTATTACCGTCCTCAGGGGTTCGCACAAAAACATCATTCTCTTCAGACAAAGCACTTTCTCCAACTGCAGTAGAGGCTGCAACTCTCATTTTATAATTTGTGTACTTTTTTAAACCTGAAAAGATAAGATAAGAAAATCTTGACTCTTAACTTCGTAAAGAAGACTGTGGACTTCTTTTGTCATAGCTATGTATAAAACTGTAATACCAGATACTTTTCTCAGAGTTTTTGATACACCTTTGTCACCTAAAAGAATATGTACAATATCACTTATTTGGTGAAGTCAAACAGGCATACAGTTAAATTAGCAGATTTTGAAGTAAATCAACTTAGCTTCAACCCTGGAAGTAGCTTAAAGAATTTGTCAATGATGTCAAAGAATGCATATATGAACATCCAAACATGGGGATTTAGTCTGTATGCATTTTTTCTGATTAACATCAATAAATGCCCGAAAGTCCATTAGGAACGTGTTTCCTTCAATTACTATAAAAATTACCACCTTAAAATAAGAAAATTGTTATTAATGTCAGACAAATACTGTGAAAAAAATTCAAGTCTGAAACTGACTTGACAATTTAGGAATATTTTCCTATGGGGACACAAGAGACTGAGGCAAATATTCCAAGGAGAAATCCATTTCACAAATTACTACTTGTACCATTTCAAAAACTACTGTTTATCTTACCTAGTCCTCTTCTTCCATCTCACATACTCTACCTATTGCTCCACAGTAGACAAGTCTGAGTCTTATTCTTACATGCAGTTTTGTTTTGTGTGTGTGGATGTGTGTGAATGTGTGAGATTTGATCCACCTACATTTTAAATGGCTACATTACATAGAATTGGAAAAAGTAATTTTGTAAAATGTACTTGCAAGTTTAAATTTTTATATTTTTTTCATCAAATGACACTGTACCTGTCATAAGTAAGCTGTTGCTTGAAGTCGTTTCGTGAAATGCTCTTTTTGTATCCAGTTCCATAGCATAAACAGTATAGTGAATGATTTTCCCATTGGGATTTGCTGGAGGATCCCAATACAGCAAGACAGAGGAGGAGCTAATATTCTTGTAAGATATATTTTGTACTGAGCTTGGGACTTAGACAAAAACATAAAAATACAACAGTAAGTAAATAAATTACTAAAAAAATTCAAACGTTCAGTGAAATAAGTCATGTATATTAACTTTGATAATACCAGAGTTACAACAATTTACCTTGTTCGCGTGTCCTGACTATAAGAACTGATGGTGGTCCTTCTCCAACAGCAGTGAATGCAGACACACTAATTGTGTAATCTGTGAAAGGTGTAAGGCCCTTTATAACATATGACAGGTCTTCAGACAAAATGTCGATGTTATATTGATTATCTGTGAGTAAACAAAGAGAAATAGCTCTACTCATAAGTCATTTTAATTCTTATGCATTCTAAATTCACTTTTGGCATGGCAACCTGAAACTATTTTATTCTAAAAGAATTAACTTTTAAGTCAATTATAAAAATACAAAGAGAAGTCTACATTCTACCTCTTAACTCCACAAACGAGGGTCTATTATAGGTCCATTTTCATGGGTACAGTAGATAGATTGGGCTAGGTGAAAGAATGAATGAGCAACAAGTAGAATTGTGAGGTTTTGTGAGTAATCCCTAGAAACTAGGAAAGGGTACTTTTGTATAATATCTAATCTCCCCAGTGATTTCAGAACAAGGGCTCCTAGATTGATGGAGCTTTTGAGGGGTTTTAAATATTTTTACTTGAGAAAAACGGATTCCCTCTTCCTTGACCTCCCAATGGTGCTAGAATAACTATACTTGGAAAGGCTGCCTTCACAGATCCCTTCACGCTGGTATATTTAGCAGAAGAGTTGTGGTCAGTAGAATGAAGAAGCCATGCATGCCCACAAAGAGATTTTGGTGCACTTAGGATAAAGTTCAAAGTAAGCCATAATCCAACTGTGCTAGCCAAAATCATCTGCTATAAAGCAGTCATTTTACCAGTGCAACATGATAAAGTGTGGGTGCTTCACATACCTGAATATCAGGCTCAGAGTTCAGTGAGAAGGGCATTAAAATGAAGGCATTGAAAAATCAGCAGACCCTGTTGAAAATTTGGCTGTCAACAGCTTTAACTACTAATAACTCCTATAAAATAATACTTGTATGCTAGATCACAACAGACACTGGCTGAAATCAATTTTCAGCAACACAGACATTTTTTAGCAACTTAATACCTCAAGACAAATGAGGCCATAAAAAGATTTACATTTAAAATACTGTACATTTCCTGTGTATGACAAAGAAGATTCTTCAGGCTTAACGTAGCACAGAAAATATCCACTGCAGTTTAAAATAATGGATTAAATACTGGTTTTAGATACTGGTGCATATAGATTAATTCAGTGACTTAATTAAATTAATTGTTTAAAAAATAGAACCTTTATTTCCTCCCACTGTTCAAAACACTGTAAAAATTTAGAGTGGTATTTGAAATCCTTGCCTGTCAGCTGAGGCCTGCTTAATGATTTGTAAATATCCATACTTGGTAAAGAAACAGTGGTCCATTGATAATACAGAACAAGTGTACTCACTAATGACATCACCATGTCATGGGGTCATCTCCACCTGTTTGTAACCCATATAGCAAAGTTGTAACTTTTTGACCTATTTACCTTCACTGACATTTGAAAACCTATTAGTCAAAAGGCTTAGAGAAATCAAGGTCTCTGAAGGGCTTGGAGATATGTTAATCCCTGACAATCACACCTGCTTTGGCAACTGTAATAACTGATTGTCTATGCAGCTTGGCTGATGGCTTTCGGGTGCTCCTTTCACTAGCAAGAAGGTCAGCTGGGTGACAAGGGGCTAGTTCCTGCCTGTGTGGCATTCCCATTTGCTTCAGAAGGTTATTTGGTAGTAAAAAAATCTGACTCCAGCAAATGACCCATTTATAATTTGCTTGAACCATGTGCTAAAGATCATATCTGGGACAGTGATGGGGGTCCTTCACAACAAAGAAGCAGGTAGAAAAATACCCTGAAATATCTTACCCAAAGAAGAATGTAATTCTGCAGCTCCAGTTATATCAGGCAGATTATCACCAGATACACTTGTAAATATTACTGGGGAAGCTGTCTGAATGCTGGAAAACATTTCAGCTGAACCTTCATATAAATCATTGTCTGCTTCCATCGAATTCCAAGTGGGAGAAGAAGGTTTGATATTTTCATTTATTGTGTATGGTTCCAAAGTATCAATCAGATACTAAAAATCAGAAATAGAAAAAGAAATCACAAACCTAGTCATCACTAAATTATATAATTCAATTTATATATAATATAGAAATAATGCTTGTATATTTGTGCATGTATATACATACTATATAAATGTTGGCATACAAACATTATTGATCATTAAAATAATTTTTTTAATTTAATCTTTATTATAAAAATGCTCAGCTTCCAGTAGCCTACAGCATTTTATTCTGGCTATTGTTTAATCAAACACCACTTTTTAAAAAAATTTTTAAAATATGTATTTTATATTAAGGTGGCACTTTTAGAGTAAGGCCTTTAATTTTAAAGCTATATCCTTGGAGCAATATTGAATAGTTACACATTTGAACTTGGGAGATTCTGTTTGTACTAGCTATATTCTGAAAGAAGGCATCAGGCAATGAAAACAAGAGGACTTCAGATGGCCCTTCCTGTCCCTCAAGAAAAGGATTAGTGGGTTGACTAGATCTCTGAGAGGGAATAAGAGGAGAGAGAGAAAACCAGAAGCTAATGAAATAAAGGGGAGAGGAAAAATAAGGGTGTAAATACATGAAAAGGGAGAGTGAAAGGGAGATAAGTTATATAGGGGCCCATAAGACAGAAGAGGCAAAGAACAAATGTTGGAAAGGGATGGCAGTAGATATAAGTGGAGCAAGAACAACAAAGAGAGGAGAAACAAAAGCAGAAAAGAGAGACAGTCTAGAGCATAGGTACAAAATGGTGCGTTAGCACCAGATCTTCATGCCCCTTCAAAATCTGGGACCAGATCCAGGACTCTAGTATCTCTGAATTGTTCTGCTGTCATCTGGAACACTCCCCACTCACACATATGGACCATCTCATTGCCAGAAGGAGATGCTTTTACAGAGATGTAACTAATACACTTTAGTTCGTTCCCTATGGACCCTGAGTAGAGAGAGGGCAAAACCACTTTTTTTCTCCTTTAACGGGGGGGTTCATTAGCCACAGGTACAGATAGAGCATCAATCTCACCTAAGTACCAAGAGGTAAAAGCTGTGTATGACTCATCTTCACCAGCATTTTATAGCAAAATAGTAGGTCACATGGAAATACTTTTTGCTTATGAGGATTTTCCACATATAAGACAACAGCTTTTTATTGCTACTGATTATGGAGTACCATTAGCACTGTGGGTCTGCCAGTTCAAGTCCTGTAAATGCTCTAAGCTTGGGTCAATGGGGTTCTAAATAAAACAAGGTTTATTATGATTTGTTTTGGTTTTTAATTAGAAAATTACATTCAATAAATTATAATAAAGAAGCAATGATGCTTCACTAAGAACTCAAAAATTAGGAAATTACATCACTGAGACATTTTTGTGCAGACTACTTTAATTTTTTGTGTCTGGACTATGATACAATCTTTAATTACAGAGTTACATACTTTCCTTTTCCAAGGATGCCTGCCTGGTTTAATGAGTGGATCCTTATCCTAACTTTTCTTCCCCTTACTCCTTATTTAATGTTTGACTTCAGGGCTCTATTTGATGTATATCATTCAACTTGAAACTGAACTCCTTCCTTGAGCTCTACATCAAAAACGTAGATTCCTATTCAGATCCAGTGAAAGACATCACTGTCTGAAAAAATAAGGACCTATGCTGGCTTTGGCCACCTGCATTCAAAATTCAGCCCAAAAAGCCCTGCCTCAGAAAGAATTCAATCCTGAGCTGAAGGTTTGCTAGGGGTCTACAGTTCGGTGCTGCATACTCGGAGCTGCTCCTCTAAGCATGTAAAGTACATCAGCACCCAAAATCCAGAAGCTAGACTGATTGACAGCGTAAGTCCCCTAAGAGGAATGATCCCATAGATGTGCACATATCCTTAGTATGCAACCACAGCACGGAGTTCAGCATGTGGCACCATACATGAGAATTTAAGGATACAAAAGGAGGAAGAAAGTCACAGCCTGTCTGCCTTGCTAGTAGAACACTTAACCAGCCTTTGGACACTTCTGCTGAATTCACAGGGTTCCTACCCACATCTTCTAGAGGTTTGACCGAGTGGCTGTTTATCAATCTAGGCACCTAAGTCTTTAATCTTATAGTCTGACCACCCTATGCTGCAAAGAACTCAAGGACTCAGAAGGACAAGACTGCGAGCTATGGCTTTCTCCCTTCAGCAGCTGGATCATTCTGCCAGAATGATTTATTTTTTCATGTTGTGGAAACAGCATTATTGGAACCTTTTTGAAAGCCAGTCTGAGAAAGAGAGTGGACTCAGAAAGGTGGCTTTTAAAAACATTAACGATTCATCTGTGGGATCTAGTTCCACATTCTGTAAATGTCAGATAAGGCAGAGAGCAAATATAATGTAACAAAAAATCCATGTTAAAAAAAAAGAAGAGAATACCTTATTTTTATCTCCAAGAATAGTGTCTTCCAGAGTGACGAGTGTTTCCTGCACACGTACTTTAACTCTGTACTGGGTAATGATTCCATTTGGTTGTTGTGGCTTCCTCCAAACAATTTTTATATATGTGGCTTCCACTTCTGCCAATTGTAAATCTGATACAGCACCTGGGACTAAATATTCAAGAAGAAATTTGATTTCCTTAAACACTTGTGATTATTACGAAGTTTTTCAGCACTGTATGCAAAGTACAATGACAATCAAATTTCACGTCCTTATCTTTTGAGTTGACTCTGTGCAGGGTAGAGACTTACTTCGCATGTTTTCTTAGCAAACAAGGTACAGTTCTAAAAATATGCACACTTTTTTTAACACATAAGACGTGTATGAGTATGGTCAGAGACTAAGATGGTGTAAACCAGGACAGCTCTACTGAAGTCTACTTGACTGGAATCAAGCAGACCTTTGCTATTTTCCTATACGGAATCTTAAGTATACTTGAAAATGAAAGGTTAGCTCTAGAATCATCAAAACCATACAAGAATGAAGTAAAAAGCTGGGGAAAAAAATTAATGTGATACAGCTTGTTAATTTCCCTTTTACAACAGGTTTATATAATTTTATTTATATTATATATATCATTTATACATATAATTATGTGTAATTATATAGCTACATAAATTATAAATAGAAATTATATAGTTTATATAATTTCTTCATTAAACATTTAGTCTTAATTATATCGTAATTTCCATAGGACCACCAGAGATAAAATACATTTATATTCAATAGAATGATATTCAGATTTGATACAAAAAGAAATTTTTTTTTCCTAATACACTTCAGTAAAAGACAATTTTGGAATTACTTTCTTAAGGAGGATTTTTAGATTTGGCATTAAAATAAAACACTCTATGTTACACTAAAAGAATCCAAAACCCACCAAAATTCCCTTTGACTTCTGACAGTGCATTTCAACACAAGATGAGAATGACTGACTGTAGTCAGGCAGGCCGTCTCTGGTAATTGTCTCTGAGAGTTGCCAAAAGCAGATCGTTCAGGAAAGAGTTCAATAAATAAAGACGGGTTTTCCTCCCAGTGTTACACCTTGACAACAAATATTGCCAGCAATCACCGAGGCAGAGATTTTCTGTATTTGTGTTTCGTGGCATAAATGTAATACAGAAAAACCATTCTGAAACCACCTCTCTATTACACACCAAATCTCAATTTTTTCTCCTTGCATCCTCAAGTGCTGACCAAGAATCCTGCACAATCCCATGTACATGTAAGATAAAACTGCATTTCTATGCAACCAAGGACTCTAAGCTGGAGAGCTGACTCTTTGGGACCACAAGTCCCAAACCGCAGAACTGAGGGCTCGGGGCAGAACCAGCCACTTCACCGCACCAGGACGAGACCTCAGAGCTACGGTCGCTGGTAAGGCTGGCTCCATCAGAGACGGGGATGGATTTGGTGAGAATTAGTCAAACGAGAGGTTTAATAAGGAACATGGGGGCTGAAAGAACCAACCGCGCGAATCTGCGCTGGTCTTTCTTTTCCTCTTGCTGCCATCTAATGGGGGAGAGGAGGCCCTGCAGCTTAATTACCGTATCTAAAAATAGCTCCTTTCATTTAGAAAGAAACAACATTTCTTTCACAATCTCTGAAGGCTTATGATAGCGGATAAATATACTGACAGAGTATGAATTTGACAAAAAAAAAGAAATGAACGACATAGTAATCTTCAGCTGATTTATTTTCTTTAGGTTTTTTATCTTTTTTTTATCTCTTGTAGTGCTCTTCTACCCATTCCCTCTTTTGCAAAGTCCCTTAGAGGCTCTGAAGGGAAAACTGAAACCCTTTATCACATTCAGTCCATTTATTTTAACTTTCTGTGCTTACTTACCGTCTGCAGGAGTGAAAACTGTGAGGTTGGTCTTTGGCCCCACCCCAGCACTTGTCTCAGCACCGACATACACATCGTATGTTGTAAACGGCACAAGGTTACTAAACATAAACTTCTGGTCTTTTGTACTGTTATCCAGGATATGACCTGGAATTAAAAGCAAAGAGATTCTAGCTCAAAAATAGAAACAGTCCATGGCTGCTTTCCAGGATGAACAAATGAAAAGCCACATTTGTTTGGGGAAAAGCTAATAGGGAATCACCTTCAGTGGAATAATGCTGAAAAAATGGGGAATAAAACAACCAACCAGCCAAAGAAACAAACAAGCCACTTCAAGGAGGTATGATTTTCAAGAGGAAGAGATTTTTAAAAAAAAAGTTGCTATTGCTTTTCCTGTGCAGTCCCATAAAAACATTAGAATATGGCTCATGTCTTACTTAACTACAGGCAGTTCTATAATTTCTTTATCTATACATGTATGAGTTAAAAAAATTGCAAAAACATCGAAACAGACTTAAAGAGTTGATTGCATACTGCATGAGAATGAAAACACTCCAGAAATCTTTGACAGAAAGAAAAAAGAGTAAAGGTAGATACAGAATGGTTTGGATATATAAGCACAATAATTCAGCTGTGCTTAGCCTGTCATCTCCTGAAAGAGTGAGAAGTTGGTTTTCTCCATTCTTAAGAATATCTAATGTGATTTTAATTTTATACTCTTCCTTGTGATGGACTGATTTTTCCCTTAAAAGTAATCTACAAACCATTAAAACATATAATAATAAAAAGGGATACATGACTGTTTTTGAATATTCATTTTTGATTGTCAGGCACAGAAGAATGTAAGTGCAAGGAAATAATCACAAAAAAATCAGTAGGAATGGTAACATCAACTCTGACTTACCAGATGGTCCATACAGCTCAACTGTGTAACTAAACTTCCCTGTTACTATGGTTGGTGGGTCCCATATCACTGAGAAAGACTTTGCTGTAATGTTGCTCGTGGCAAAATTCTGTGGTGGGTCTTCTGGAACTTAAACAATATTGGAAAAAGTCTTTGAACATAAAATACTTTATATTAGGATGTCAAAGAACCCCATGTCAGATAATTCATTTTAAACATAAACATGAAATATTCTGAAGGGAAGCTATAAAAGCATATCTCATTAAAATTAGTTAATTTCTGTTTTAAGGTAAATGTCAGGAAAGGTATCAAGAGAGCTGATAGTGTGCAAATAATCCCTAAGAGACAAAGGTGAAAAATAATCTGGAGATTAGCCCTGAAATCATAAGAAGAGACACTGACCAAAATTTCATTAACCCTAGACAGGGCAACAAACTAAGGCTATTGAAATTCCATCAAAGCAATTCAAATGAACATATCCAGGAGGGAATGAAATTTCCTTTCACCTGGACAGTGCTATCTATTTTGTGTGTATGAAAGGCAACCAAGTAGCATCAAACCATGTCAAGCAAAAGAATGATGTCCTAGCAAAGAGAAAGCCAGAATAACATTCCTCTAGAATGCCTTTTTGGTACAGCTCTATTAACAGTGTTGTTATTACAAAGGTCCTGCTCCTTGACCCTTGTTTCCAATTCTAACTTCTCAGTGCATTGCAAGTAATCAAAAATCAACTTCACCTAGTGCTTAAATGCTCCTTCAGCACTGAACAACTTTCTGCAATAGGTCCAGATTGGGAACCTAAATACAGGAGTTTTCTTTATATTGCTTATTTCTCTACAAAGGTAAAAAAACTTTAAGCACATTGCCGTGTACACAATACACATACTTTTAGAATACTGTGCCTGACAGCTTTTCCCTTCATCTTTACTTTTAATTCTTCTGCCATTATTCTATTAATTACGCTTCTTAAATTGTCCTCAGTTTTTCGAAAAATTTGATCTGTCCTGAGCATAACTTTGGTATTTTTGACTCCTAACAATAACTGAACTCCCACTAACTGCACATTATTAGATACATTAATACATATATAATTTCAGTTGATTCCATCAGGTAAAATTAAGTAATCATGAAAATACAAAAACATGATACAGATAAAGACAGATAAGGACTGAAGTATCTTGCAGCAGAAAATCAAACCTATATTTTGAAGTTTTTCACATACATCTGAGAACCTTATTGCCATTTGAAAGCGGTGTGTGTTTTATGTACCTGACTCTGGTGTCCGGACAATCGCACTGTCAATGTAGCCTGCTTCAGTGGTAACTGCAGAGACTTCAAAAAGATAGGTGGTGTATGGCCGGAGGTTAGTTACAACAAAGCTAATTGGTTCACTCCAAACAGAGCTCATTTGACTTGGTGCTTCTGTGCTTGGTGTCACTGTAGACTGTGAAAGAATTGTGGATTTCCCGAAAGTAGTTGAAGGAGTGGTAGTACTCCACAAAAATGATTCACTCCTATCCTATAAATGCAAAATATGAAACATAATAAGCTGCATCTATAACCTATAATTGTAAATATACGTAGATCAAAAAAGACAGACCATCTTTGAAAAAATTGCCCTGGATCGGTCCTCCTTTTTATACTTCAATTTCCAAATTTAGGTAGACATTGCTAGTACATCCTATTAGTGACCGTATTATAGTTTCCTGCCTTATTCAAAAAGATCTCAAATCTGATTAAACAGAAGCATCTCTCTAGGATTCATTTATTTATTCCCAGTTTCTGTTTTCAGCATTCAGTCTCTCTCTTGAAAAAAAAAGTTCCCTAGTGAGGTCCTTTTGCATCACATATATGTTCTATGTGTGTATTTGCCAACACATGTATAGCATACATATATCCCTATGTCATGGATAAAACCAGACAGGAGTTTCTTAATCCATAGTGTCAGGGGACAACTCTGAAAAACTGCTAGGCATTATGGCCACCAACGCTGATGGGTCAGTAGGTGGCAGTCTGTCTTCTCAGTGCTGAATTAAATCAGACTGTGTCAGGAATATTTGCAATGCCTAGGATGATCTTCCAAGTAAAATCTGAAACCAAAGTTATGATAATTTTTATCATTTAAAACTTCACTTTTCATCAAAGCACTAAGCATAGGAAATTTGGAAAAAAACAAAAGAAAAATACAAGGAAAAAGGTTTGACATTTTGACATTTGAGTAATTGCAAAACTGTGCTCAAAGCAAGAAGGAAAAAGAGAAAAAAATTCTAAAAGAGAGAATTTTCTTCAAGAAATTCCAAAAGGTTACGGTGGTTATGGGTCTGAATTCAATGATAAGAACAATTCAGACTACAACCATATTTTTGAAAATTACTCTGCTAATAATGTTTGGTTTTTATTTTGGTATGAGAAGTATTTTTAAAATATTGAAATATGATACACAGAATAAAGCATACTTTTAAAATATAAAAAGCATTATCATACTATATACAAAATAAGACATTAACAATAATATATGTCTGCACTGACCAAAACAAACCCTGTAAGTTCTTGGGTTTTTTCTAATTGAATATATATAAAAATGAATATGAAAATAATTGAATATATATAAAAAATTTAAAATGTAAAGCTGAAAAAAAATAGAAATTTTCTATTTCATGATTTTCTGTTAAAAGGATGCCAAATTCAAACTTTCTTAGCATTTCCACTTTGATTAAACTGAGTGTTTCAAGCAAAAATATTCCATTTGAACTGTTTTGAACAGAAAGGTTTTTCTTCATCCATTTTATCCTGTCTTAAGACTAAGTTTGTATGGGTTTTGGAATTTTTCTGAAAAGCAAGCCTCCATATTTTTATGTCTCAAATTTTAAGTGTAAAACTACATCTTTTGGATTGAGTCTTTTTCTAGTTTAAAAGGTTTATAGCACTTACATTACATTCTGGTAACCTCCCAGACAGAAGGTCCTCTACTTTAACCAAGACATCTTTCACTACAATTCCACTTCTTGCGTGTTTCACACTAATCTTGAAACTAGTTATCTTTCCATTTGGTTGCCGAGGGAGAAACCAGATCAGATTTACAGCTGAAGAATTTAAGGCTTCAACTGTGAGATTCACTACTTTACCTGGAGCTTGAAAACAAAACAAACAAAAGCAGTGAGATAAACTTTTCTTCTCAGCACTGAAAAATAGCAAATTCCCTTTTTTTTTTTTTGGTAATGCCATTTCTAGCTTCCAAATTCTGAAGCAAAAACATAAAAATCATTCACAGACACATGTAAAGTAACTGATATACAACCAGCTCTTTTTCAATCTAGTTTAAGTGAGAAATATAATTATTTCAATCTCATAATATATATAGTAATTTGTTTGGTCAACTTAAAAATATTCTTCTTAAAAGCAAGTCATCTACTCTTCTAGAAGTAGAAAATTTTTGCCCATTTTTTTTCTGGTTAAGAGCATCTGACAATTCTGTGTGATTTATTTTACTTTACCTGTGTCATCTTTTCAGCTGCACATAGATTTTGGGTAGCTTTAAGTAACGCAATTAAATTGGAATATTCATTATTACTGCATAAATTGTGCTCTTTGTACCAGTGACAGTTTCTGTGGCCTTTTGTCAGAGCATCAGTATTAATCACAGCAGAAACGAATGAGATGCAGCATCTAAATCATATTTTACATGCTATTTTACATGCTGAACTCTCCTGCGAATTAGAGCCTGTGGCTCTCTCTTAGTCCTGCCTACACGTGGCACAGTCAGCAGCAGGTCCTGCAATAGCTGCCTTCACACTTAGGAAAAAAGGCTTTTCACACTCTCTTAAAAAATAAAGCATTCCATCATTACAGACCTTCCACAGGTGAATTGTGACAGCTCCTCCAAGCCTCATATTTAGTGCTTTCAGTCCTGCTGAATCTTTTCCAGGTCTTTCACCTTCTTTCCCCTCCTCCCAAACCACAGCCTTTATATTTAAATAATTTTATCTTCTGGCTAACTTTCTTACTTTAAATTTCCCATCTTTATGTTGATTAAGATGTTTGGCTTTCTTCAGCCATCAAAGCAAGAATTAGAACAAAAAAAATGTTGAGAAGGTAAAAGTATAAATGTTATACCAATGACACACAACTCACCTAGAATTTGAAGAAACCTTCCAATTACATTTATAGTAAGGCATTTTAGGTTTAATAAAAATGTAGACAGAAATGCTTCCGAAATTAAAAAGCTTACATTCTCTAATGGAGATATGTCAGTGTTGTCCTCTGTCAAACATGAGTAAATAATAAAGCTCTCAGAAATAAGGTTTTTTACTAGCAATAATGCACAACTACTGAAGAATAATGATTTCACATAGATCCATGTGGCAAGTTTACTACTCCTCCTTATATTGGGATCATAAATGATTACTTTATTTTACAAATCTCAGGCGGAGTGATGATTTTCTGACATTAATTGAGATACCTCACTCTGCAGTTTGCACACAAACAGAAATCAGCCTAAAGACAGATGGACAGTCACTGCCTTGGCAGCACGAGTTCTGTATTCCATTGAGACTGGTTCACACTGGCACAACAGGACTGGTGCCAGCTCTTCAGCCAAGGCACAACTGCTCCTGGAGCATGAGCGAAACCACAAACACTAAATTAGTAAAGATTGTGCAAACTCAGATTACGCGTTTTAATCTTCAAAACCACCAACTCAGATTTTCATTTCAGACTTTTTTTTAACTTTCAGAATTAATACATAAAAATTTAATAAAATACATTCTGTCCTGATCTTCTTAGAACCCATCACTAAACAAATACAGACTGACTTAAGTAGCCAATGGCAGAGATGATCCCACAGCAATTTATGTCTCCTAGAACTGTTGCAGGCAACAGCAGACGGATCCACCTAATAGGTAGCTCTGCTCTGCTGTGACCTCGCTTTCTGGAAGCTGCCTACCTAGAAACTGGCGTAGGAAAACTCCAAGAGAAATGACTTTGTGTACATAAACACCCCAATGGGCACACCCTAAACGCTGTTGTTAGCAAAAAGAACAAAATTAACATTTGTCACTGAGTGACAGAATAAGAATAAGGATTTTGTTCTAAATGCATTGGAATTTGTTCAAGTATGAAATTTGCCATGGATAATTTATTTGAACAAATTAGAGCAGCTTTAATCAAAATAATTAACAGCTTTATTAAATTTACCACTTTCTGCAGTCTGAAAAAGGAAAGGATCACTAAACACTCCAATACCAGCACTGTTCTCAGCAGCAACCTACAGAAAAAAAAGGAAAGAATCCACATTAGAAAATCTACAGTTTCAGGGAATATGAAAATCCTAAGGATACACAGAGATACAGCTTTTAGCTTTTAAACTCTAAATATACAAATGAACATGCCCTTTACAGCTGTGTTGTGTAATTTATACTCAATGTGTAAATGTAAAAAAATAAAAGGGAGAAGTATGCAACAGCATAAGAAATTTAGAAAACCATATGTGAATATCCACACATCAAGAGAGAATCCCTAATTTATGAGCCTCTATTTTATGCAAAAATCAACAGCAAGAATAACATCAGTAACACTCCTTTTTCATACCGGAATACACTTACACCAGATTCTGCATTTCTATTTTGCTGACTATAACTTCAAAGAGCAAAAAGGAGAATAAGTTCTCTTTTATTTCCGTATCTCCTGAAGGCTAGCAAGAGCAGGTCAACCTTCCTCAAAGCAGAAACCCAAGGAAAGCATGTCATTTTGCAGAAAGGCAGTAGGTCAGGGGACTGTGGATGCACTTTATGATGGAGATGCTTCAGTGCTCATGATCATGGCAGAGTCTTCCCGCAGAAGAGCAGTACATGGAGACTTTGGTAGAATTTATGGAGATAAACAAAACAACAATGCCATGTGCTCTGCAATGTAGGATTTGGTGACAATTCAACTCAGTGATGGGCCATGGCATACAATACTCACAGAGAAAGAGGAACAAAGTCTAACTTTCTATTTTGAAAAGAAGTAAAAGGGACAACAAAAAGTAAATGTGAGCAAAATTCCATTGATGAGAGGTTTGTGAAAGAAGCAAGGGGAAAAGCTCTCCAGCAAGGTTATAGCTAGCAACGTCAGGCAACAAAGGTGTGGCTGTGGGGCTGAGGGAGCTGACAGTGCAGACGCAGGGGAACGCAGGGTGAGAAGGGGTAGGTGTGCAAAACTAAGTGTGGATCACTGTAGAAGTGACAGGCAGCACACAGAGGATAAAAAAGGGCAAAAGAAAGCAGAAGGCTCCAGGCCAGAAAGGGAAACTTGTTCTAATCACTTCTCGGCACTAAAGAGTGCATTTTTCAAAGACTGTAAAGATTAAAGAAAAGGACAAAGCTACAGGAGACAAACACAGCAAAGAAATACAAGGCATCATTGAAGGCTTAATCTAGGCTGCCAAGAAGAACCTATGTCACTGGCTAGCTTCTTCCTAAGCCATACAAACACGTGCACACCCACCTCACAACTACAGCCAACTCTACCTACTTATGCTTCACAGGAACAATGACTTGAAACATCCTTAGGCATTGATGAATTCTACAGTAATTGCAATAGCTGAGGAAATTGACTGGAGATCTTCAGGGGGGTTGACATGCTATTTGCATGTTGACATGCAAATCCTACATTGCAGAGCACATGGCATTGTTGTTTTGTTTATCTCCATAAATTCTACCAAAGTCTCCATGTACTGCTCTTCTGCGGGAAGACTCTGCCATGATCATGAGCACTGAAGCATCTCCATCATAAAGTGCATCCACAGTCCCCTGACCTACTGCCTTTCTGCAAAATGACATGCTTTCCTTGGGTTTCTGCTTTGAGGAAGGTTGACCTGCTCTTGCTAGCCTTCAGGAGATACGGAAATAAAAGAGAACTTATTCTCCTTTTTGCTCTTTGAAGTTATAGTCAGCAAAATAGAAATGTTAGTCAGGAACTTCTAACAGCATTTAAATTACACTATATAAATCTGAAGCTATGCCCTCACCTAAAAGTTGTTTTTTATTACCTCATTTCAAGGTAAGTATTGTAGAAAGAGTTCAGACACAAAAACTTGCATTAAGATAGACATGGAAAATCCTACCTCATATGTGCAGTTTCAAGGCAACACAATGGAATGAGGCAAATCAACACATAATTTCATTTAATTCTTGGTATTGAAAAGAGGAACCTCTCGAAGATTCTTTTGAAAGAGTAAGGCAGGCAATTAATTGCTTGTCAAATATTGCCAAGAGAATAGCAGTTAATTTCTGTCCACCTGAAGTAATCTATTGTTGAAGAGTTCAGAGATGGATCAGGAGTGCCTAATCTCAATGCAAACAAGTTCCATGTATAGATGACATGCTTTTCTGGATCTGGCTGAGATGATTTAGTAATCTACGTGTAATATGCAAAGCACACCAGTCATTTGAAAGATTAAATCTCAATGAAGATAAGGAAGGATTTAGATGTTTCCAAAAATTTTACCCCTTTTTTTTTAATGTTTTACTGCATAATGCCATATGTCAATACAAATATCAGTAGAAGAAGGTACATTTCAGTACAAGTTTGACTGGAATATTTTTATGTAGATTTAAAAACACTACCGTAAACAAACATCTTGCTGATGTATTTTTTTACATGGCAACAGTGAGTAACATGATCCCTCAGAAAACTCTACAGAAACCTACTATAAAAGCACACAATTTACAATAAATTAGAATTCAAAATACTAAGAGGCATTTGTAAAGCTTTTACCATAATTTCGTAAGTTGTTCCAGGGTTGAGACTGGTGAGAAGAACTTCCAAACTATCTGGCTTTGTTGTGACCTGTGTATAAGCTGTTTGCATCCATGGGCAGACTTCTTTATATTTAACAACATAGGAGAGAATTCTCCCATTTGGATAGAGTGGTGTGTTCCATGACAGCAGAATCCCAGCAGAGCCCACTCTTTCACCTGCAAGGAACACAGGGGGCCCAGGATCTAAAAAAAATTTTTTTTAAATTATATACATATATATATATATACACAAGTACACACACACAAGCACACGCATGTAAAACAATTTTTAATTAAGAATTATCATAGTGGAGACACATTCACAGATTCTATAGAGAAATTAAATCATCTGCCAGCATAAACTCGTAAAACTACTGAAAACTGATGTACTTTTGAATAAAAAGCTTTTTTTCTGACTACAGTCCTGTTAAAATTATTAAGTTAATTTTGGAACACCAGAAATATTCTTCTATAAGAATGTAAAAAATTATTGCTCAAGATTTTTGTTAATAAAACAGAGTTTAATGCCAATTTGATATCTGACATATTCTAGCACTCAATTAAAAGGCACTCTATTAAAAAGCACATCTGCTTTGGCTACACTTTTTTGGAAATAGCACTGAACATTTCTTTATGTACCACTATAGATATAAATCAGAGTCTAGATATTATTACATGACACAATAGCAAATTTTTCAAAAGCTTGTAAATTCTTAAGGTCTTATACAACATTTCAGATTCATTGTATTTTTAAATGGTTAAAGAAGATGAAAAATTTTAATGACTGTTCAAAACTGATTATAATTTCTTGGACATTACTGTGCACATAATAAACATAAAAATGCATAGTTTAAAAAATGAACAGAATTTCATCAGTCATTTTTAACTCACTTGTCACATTTGTTGTCACAGTTCTACTCGCTGGTGAACTATAGACTGAGGAAGAAACTGCAGAAACTGTAACATTGTATGTTGTTCCAGGAATAGTATTGGAAAAATCAGCCTGAAATAGGACATAGATTTATTTAAGCCTTTTACCAAGAATCACAAAAATGACCCCTCCCCCAAAAAAGCCAAACAAACAAACAAACAAACAAACAAACAAAACCCCCCTACAAAACAAAGCACCAAAAAAACACTGAAAAGTTTGAGTAATTCAATAGGAAAAATAGTTGTTTACATCTCTTAGCTACAGTACAATATTTTGCTGTCAACTACTTTTCATAAGATGAGTACATCCAATATTAAAGAACAACAAAATTAACTATTCATTTTATCCCAGAGTCCCCTATTAATGTATCTAGAGGTTTTTCTGTATTATCATTATCAAAGTGAATATGAAGCATTACAAAATTCCTTTTTGAAAGAATGAACAAAAAAGCAACCTGAAAAACAAGTTTTTGACCCTTAAATTAACCCATCCTTTGCAGTAAACATAATTAACAAGTTATTTAGCAAGAAATTCTATTAAATACCTGTATCTTTGCAGTTCCAATGAAAAACAAAAGCAAAACATCCAGAACAATCATTATTTCTGTTAATATTATGTGTTCTAGACAGCAGAATCAAAAAGTGTTCCTATATCTTTTTGATGGCTTAGCAGTGAAATGTTGCCTGCATTAATGATTTAAGCAGAGATCTTCCTGGCAAGTACACAATTAATGAGTCTGTACTACCCAATAGCTCTGCCCTTCCCTTGTTAAACTATTCATGAACCCTTGGATGACTGTCTGCATCCTTTTAGTAGGCTAAAAAACCAGTAAGTTCACTACCTGTTCTTAGGTAACAAACTGTGGATGCTGAAATTTGCTTGCATCCCACCAATTTTTCATTACTTTTATATTCGTATATGCACTAAACAGGTAAGGAGGAAAGCTTGAATTCCTCATCAGCACAGTGCATAAGGAAAAGCCAGCCTGGCAAGTTCTGGAATAAAAGCACATACTTGATACTCCCTAACTCCAAGATCTAGGATAACAACAGAAGCATGATCAGGAGTAAGATCCACATGAAATCTGTCTACAAGTCCATATGGTAGTCTCCAATAGAGTGAAAAATAATATGATGAAACATTGAAGAATTTAAGTCCTTCTGGCTTTGCAGGTTCTGAAAGAGAATTGTGGAATTGAAGACATTAACTTAAATAACTCCTTTTAAAATACATTAGTATAACTGAATATAAAAACATCCAAGAAGAGTTTACTTGCTATATGAAGGATTAGTCTGGATATGGCAGCATGTGATCCTACAGTTGCTACACTACATCTGGGACTTGGGTGATAGCCTCCCAGCTATGCTGAGATCCCCACTCACAGAGAGCAAGCTCAAGTGTCTCTGCACAGTGCTCAGTTAGCAACAAAATCTCTGCAGAGTCCTGGGGTTTCTGCTGTCCTCAACCTTAAAGTTAGCACTACTGCTGACATAACTACTGCTACATCTGAAATTCAAGATGTAGCTGGTGCTTGTTCTGCTGCTAGCCACAGGGTTGGTAACTCTTTTGTACATTTCATGTATTTGGAATCCCAGTAATGCCATAAACTCTAGTCAGTTAAGTTCCCAAAATTTGGGTGGTCTACTCCTTGTATTAAAGCCAAAT
The DNA here is from genome assembly GCA_013399875.1 of Gymnorhina tibicen. Classification (NCBI taxonomy): domain Eukaryota; kingdom Metazoa; phylum Chordata; class Aves; order Passeriformes; family Artamidae; genus Gymnorhina; species Gymnorhina tibicen. The sequence goes on along the minus strand of VXAZ01005475.1, from coordinate 3,172,767 downwards.
TTCCACCTGCTCATGTCACAACATCTCATTTTCTTCTGCCTTTAAATGCACCTTTAGATGTGTATTATTCACTCTAAGCCTAATAATGAATCAGATTTTAAATTCTTCAGTAGGTCATTAAAATGTTATGTACATATAAGACTGTATGATTTGTTCACCTGTGCAATCTGTAGCCATGTGCATCTGTCTCCTTTCTGCTTTGGAACGCATGTACAACTATCAGCTATCCCCAGGCTCATCTCTCAGAGCAAGCCCTGTCAGTGCTGCTCTTTGTCTCATTTCAGATTCACCCTTGCACTCAGTCCTCTGTCTGCCTTTCTAACATGGTTCTTCAGAATTCAGACTAAGTCTTCTAGTACTATTTATACATTAGTATCATACTGTGCAGTCAGAATAACATACAGCTTCAACTGTGAAAGATTTCCATTCCTTTCTTATTTGCTGTAAATCTGCTAAGATTATATATCTTTCATGAACTATTTACACAGACTATTCAAAGTTGCAGTATTCTTTCAGATTACTCCAGTTTCACCATCAAATAATCTGAAATATTAATATATCCAAATATTAACTTTAGATTTTACATTCCATCTGTATTTGTCTCATATGTATGATCTTTAACTCATGGTTTTATTTTGAAATTAACAGAAAAAAATATATTAATAATATATATGGAGGTGTGCAAGTTTAACTGAAAGAGCAGAGGTTCTTCCTTTTAATATACTCTTACAGGTTTTGAGTCCTACTGGTCTCATTGGTCCTATTATTTGCATGGATCTCAACTTCCATTAAGGCTGGATTTTATGCTTATGAAGGTCTTTTTGTACAGACCCAAAATTAATTTCTGAGTGTAGTTTACAATGTAAAGCCTCAATTGTACAAACATTTCTTAACCTGTTTAACTTCACTCACTGCAAAAAACCTACTGAAATGAGGTAAAATTCAGCTCTTGTGTAACTCTTTGCAGGATAAGATCTGAAATACTAAAAGTGGTCAAAAGACATGCAGCACAGCTAAAGACATTATGTCTCACATGTTTCTGATAGTGTATCACTACATGCAGGTTGAATAGGGTATAAGTAATATATGCCCACAACAACAGCGATCTATTACATGTAGGATCCCTTGGAATTTCAGTCTTATTTTACAAAGTGAGATGTACAAAGCTAAACATGCACTGCTAGGGACAGCAACCATTCACCGGCAAGGAGAGGAAGCAAGGAATCCTACAGACCTGTTACAAATTCGAGGGAAGCAGAAGCTCCTTCAGTATTTCCTTTTAGTCTTTTCAGTGTGAAATTATAAATGCTGCCAGCAGTCAGGTCTGCAACACTGAAGTCAGTCAGTGTTCCTGGAATTCTGAACTTTTTTATAAAGGTGTTGTTTGATAAAGATGCTTTATAAGAAGTGAAGTTAGTCTTTGTTGGATTCCACATTAAAGTTGCAGAGGAAGTATTTAGCATTTTTAATGTCAGACCACATATCCCAGCAGGTCCTATGGTAAAAATTATTCAGGTTAATAAAGAAAAAATTAATCCCTAGTACTTAAAACATAAGAAAATAACAGCTTTTTTAAAAAATTGCTTTTACTTAAATGAATGTTTTGAGACTTCAAATAACCATGAATTATGGATACAAATTTTAGAATTGTTTGTGCAGGTATGTAGTAAACAGTGCCATTATGTTGCACAGGGTAAATAAAACCCTGGGATGTACCTCCTGTGTGCACTATGCAATTTATGGAAAAAAATTCCAATTTTATCAGATCTTCTGTAAGAAGAGTAACATTTCTCACTGGTGAAACAATGAGAATGGAACACTTTGTAAGCAGAATTAGAGATTTTAGTCAGTTTTCTAAAATACATGACATGACAAAATTTTAGAAAACTGTTCATCTGCTCACTTAAGGACACAGCAAATAGCATAGTCTCAGTGATTACCCTTTTTTTCCTTTCTAAATAATCTTTTTTATTATATTAAGATTCCTGAAATCACAGATAATTTACTAATAGCACCTCCATTAATCTGTGCAGCACAGATTCTTAGGTAAGAAAAATGTTATTCCTCCTAAAAAGTGAATCTCCCACGTAATTGATTTATCTTGCTCGAAGATTTATGAAAAATACTAATTAACATATGCCTATTATTCAGCCTGAAACAAATCCTAAGGGCTTACCATTAAAATTATAGAATAAACTTTCCATAATCTAGGCATTCTCTGGACCCATCCGCAGTTCTATTAAAAATATTTACCTGAGGATAAAAAGCATCTTCAGAAACATGATAATGAATATTCTGCTGCACGTTTCATTCACAAGAATCTGCAGGACTTGTTCTGGGTTTTTTTGGAGATTCACTTAGCTTTGAATAACTAAGTGCATAGCCTCCCTGACTATTAACTGAGTTAAGGAGTTATAGACCAAACTGAGTTAAGGAGTTATAGTCCAAACAAGCCACAGAATAGAATATCCATCAAAGAAAAGAGGAGGTCTAGGATATGTGTGTGTATAAACCTGGGAGTTGATTTATTTTCTGATTACAACTAGCTGCTCTTTATCTGCTTTGGCAGTCCAGAATTCAATATAAAACTTCTTCTTCAAATTTATGCCATAAATAAATTTCCTTCTTTTTTACATTATATCACAGGGGCATTGGAAAATGCATGTTTGCTCAGAGACAGAAAATGAGTGCAAGATACTGGTTTCTGGACCTTGTTAAGCTCTCTGAAGCACAATTCCTCTTACTATCTTAAGCATTCTGGAGCTGTGTACGGGAGAAATACTCCAAGCTGAGACCATGGGCTTGCAAGAACTTAGGAGATACAGAAACAATTATAAACAAAATGCAAGGTAATTGTGAAAGTACTCTGGCAAGATCTTACTTTGTTAGAGCTGAAAGCTTTTTTCAAAGAGCTATTTTCAGCCATGTCTAGACTCCTCAACTTCAATCCAGAGAGTTATGTGCAAGGCTCCTACTCAAACAACTATCACAAGAAGAAGCACAACTTTCCTCCCACGGTTAGTTTCACTTTGAACTCTGTGACCTTTTTGAGTTACTTACAAACAACGATTTCAATGTCTCTGAACATTTACTCGTTTTCAAAAAGGCAATTTATAAGGTATTTCCTTACTTGTGATGACTTTTTTCTCCACAGCCACAGAGGAATCCAAGCCTTTAATTGTCCTTAACTGAAAAATGTATTCTGTCCCAGGGGTCAGATTTTTCACTACAGCTCTGGTGTCATAAATAGTTTTGGTAAGCAGCTTTTCATTATTCATCACACAATATGAAAGCTATTGAAGAAAAAGATTTCTTATATTAGACTATTTAGTTCATAAAAGTAATGGTCAGAGATTGCAACTACCTGTTAATATAAAAGCATTTAGAATATTTTCCACATTTTAAATACAAGAAGAATCAAGGAGCTTTATATTATGTTCCACCAATGTGGAACACTTACTCTAAGATTCCTTAATAGCCCAGTAGTGAAAGCAATGACTTAAGCATTTAAAAGTAGATGGAGGATGCAAAGTCAAGTCAAAGGTTACAAGTTTTTGCTCTTGGATGAAGGATAATAAGGTGCACTCTGTTCAGTCTCACAGCTACACTGATGAACTGTACAATTAAGTAACTGTGTACCTTTCTGGCAAAAAACCTCAAAACAAAACAAAAAAACAAATCAAAACAAAGAAAAAAAACCCAAAAAACACCTAAAACCGTTCAACCAAAAATCCACCCATGCACTATTCAGAGCTCAGATTCTGAAAAGACTCCCAAGGAATCAGTCACTCAACTCTGAAAATTCATCTGTTAAGAGCCACGGCAGAGAATAAAAGGTCTGGAGATATCAAGACACTGAAATGTGGGGACTTAACTCTTAGAGGATGTGAGGATTCATTCTGACCTCCCAGACAACCCTAAGGTGCCAAAAAAATTCCTGCAACAGTTCTTTCTGTGGACATAGGAAAGTGTCCCTGCAGACTGGTTGCTATCTGCACTAGTGAGGCGAGATGCAGACTGTGCCTGCCCTGCAGAGGAGAGCACTGGACGAGCACCTCCAACACACACACATGGGTTTCTCAGGCGTGGCACTCGATACTGAGACCAAGAAGGGTTGCAGCTGACTGCATAGTGAGTCCTGTCCTGTCCTGCCACAAGTCATTTCCTCCAGCAGAAGGGGGACGTTGTACACATGGCAGTGACACGAAAGCACTGAGGTTAGCTGCTATTCATCAGGGGAGGGAGTTAGCTGCTATTCATCTGGGGAGAAAAGATCCACTTCCCCTCTGTCTATTTTACCAGCACAGTGCCTGTTTATACAAACAAAATCTTGGAAACTGTCATCACCTTATTAGAATTACAACACTGCAAGATGCTATAGATTAAAGATTTACATCTAGTATAAAGAAGTTAGGAAAGTACCTTTTGTGCACTCTGGCTCTACAAACTACAATATATTGCATAGAAAGTTGGTGAGCAGGGATGTTTAATTTTAAATGATTAGTAAAATGATCCCTTTTATGCAAGTGCACCTTACTAAGCAACCAGTCTACGAAAGCTTTTCTCATTAAAGATTTAAAGATAAGCTCATTTATACAGACAAAGCACTGTCTAATGTGGCTGCTTGCTCTATGAGATGCTGAACAATAATACTGTGACATAAAGATCAATATTACAGATGACAATCATTTTCCGCAGGGTGGTAAAATAGTATTATCACATTCAAAAGTGTATCTGAACTGGTTCAAACATGAACAACATAATTAAATTTAATTTTAAAATTTGTAAATATGCTCCAGGCTGCACCAGCAAGGTGTGAGAGGTTAACTGGCTGCTCTTATCCATTGAGATCAATGCAGCTTTACACTAGTGAAGAGAGAAGAAATGTCAAGAAACTATCCTAAGGATACTCATATTTCAGGTTTAGGTAAGGATATAATTGAAGCCATGGGAGAGCAGAAGGAAAAGGATTGGACACTGTAATACTGGGGTAAAAACCATGTAGACCATTACAGACAAAAGTACTTTGTCTCACGGTATTACTACATACCAAAGAATATTCCAGTCAAGGAAGCTAACTGTAAAAGATTACAGCTGTTCTGATTCAAGTGACGTGTTAGAACAGCAGCACACTAAGTTTTATTGACCACATGTTGATACAGTGGCTAAAAGATGCTAAGGATAATACAATACAGACTGCAAAAGCCAGGATACAAAAGAGAGACTGGTTGCATGTCGTAGTGAAACATGATCTGTGGGCAAAGTATTTAGATGCAATCGTGGATTGTTTTTGACAGAGAACTGAAAGAACAACTGATGCGAAATTGAAGAAATTGGAGCTTATAAAATCATGAAAGGTATGGGTATGGTGAACAGGGAAGTACCAGCTATTTCTAATACACCAAGAACCTAAAGATGAACAGGTTTAAAATAAAGAAGTGTAATTTTTCACACAGGGCATAACAAAACTGTGAAGTATAAATAACAAAAAAAATTCAGGAGTAGCACCTGGTTTTCTTTATGTATATCCAGTTTAAACCTATCACTCAGGAAATCCCTAAACTACTTAATGCCCAAGGCTGGAAGCATATGGAAGGTAGCAAAGGTTTGCAGTTTTGTCTAATAAATTGCTATACTTAAAAAAAAACCAAACATCCACAATTATTCTGCAACTTTCTAAACAAAACATTTAGATTCTTCCATATGGAATTTATGTTTTCTTTTTCACTTCAGTTAAATTAATGTGCATTATAAATTTGAAAAACTAAGAAAGAGAGATTACATTGCAGTAACATTCAACGCTTGACCTATGATCCTTTTTTCACACTAGCTGAAAAATCAATTTTTGAAAGCTATTAAAAGCATAATGTGTAAGTATTTTTTTAAATTGTTATGTAGTATGAAGTACGTATTTAGCTGACCTTTTCCAATAGCAGAATTTCCTTTCAATACTTACATGGGTTATAAAAATAAGTATTTATTGCCGGGTTTGCAGTACATGCAGAATGATAATTTAACTGAGAAATTACAAAAAAAAAAATTTGCGTTGGTTTCTTCCCATTCTCATCTCACCTGAAACATATCAAATCCTCCTCTTGGTAGTTTCCATGAAAAATAGACTGTATTCTCTTCTTGTCCAAAGACTTGTAAATCTGATGGTGGATCAGGATCTGAGGAGGTAAAATTTAGATTTAAAATAATATATATAAATTTTAAGGAAATTGACATCTACAAAAGACACAACTTTAATTCATTATTTTTTAGTTCCATCTAGAAAGAGATTTTATTTTGTACTTAAAAAGAATTTCAAATAAATGAAAATGACCTCTATGTATTAGAAACAGAATCCGAAATAAAGTCAACGTTTGTCAATTTTTACGGAAAAGTTTTATCATCCTAACATTACTGCCGATTCAGTTAGTAGCAAAATCTCAATGCAGAGGAAAATTGCTTGTGTTTTAAAAGCTTTTATATACTTAGTCATTTTCAAAGACATTTAGAAGATGTCTAGATGAAAAGAAAAACTTATATGCATTAATTCAGACGTTGTTAAGATGCATGGATTTAATAAGGAACAGCTTTTCTTAGACAGCACCTTAAAATATAAAAACCTTAATTATCTGAAACCATGAAAAGTCATTAATAAACTGAACCTACGGGTGCTAATCTCGAGGATGGTAGGGCGACTTCTTTTTAATCCATTGGTTGTCACAATATCGATTGAGAAATCAGTGCCTGGCAGAAGATGCTCAAATTTGTGCATTCTACAAAGATTAAAAGAAGAGATTATGTCCTTTAGGATTCTAAAAATACGTGTTCATATGTTAATTCTTTATAGTTTTATGGATGTTATTTATACATGATGTGTGTATACCTGTTTATATGTTGTCAGTCAAGAAATATTTTAGTACTATAAAATCTTAAATAGGGTGCATTACACTATGGTTCACAGCAAGTTCCAGTACTAGAAAGTCTTAAAGTATTGAATTAAATATCCAGAGTGGCACACAGGTTCTACTGGTGCTCACCCCAATGCAGTATTTTTTTTGCTCTTCTTTGCGTAAAAATATCATATGAGAATTGCAATTCGCTTAAAAAATGCTGTTCTTAAAATACATGGGTTTAGTAATGTATATCAACTAAACCATAAAACCCTAAAATACATGTAACATGTAAGTAACAGCACAGGCTACTTATTTTAAATATACAGGGAAACAGCTGCTTTATGTCAGTTATTTTTAAAATGTAATCATCATACCTCACACCAGAAGGTAACATTTTCTTCTCACCGAAGACCTTACTGTTTATTGAAAGAACATATCCATCAAACATACTTTGGGCTGGTGGCCAGGTAACAGTTATTGACTCAGAGTCTCTGCTACAGTTCAGATATTTGACTGCACTTGGTACTGTGTGACAATAAAACAAAATGCATGGATTCAAAAATACGTTTTAAACACACTTCTTTATGACAGGCTTCTCATCATCAGAATGCAATGAAAACACAAAAACTATGTCTGTCCTTCCTTATCTCAAGGACATGCAGACTATTGCCACTGCAGTAGCCTGTACAGGGACTTCTGTTATCCAGGAAATCCAGAGCCAAACTGTTTCTTGCTCTGTAATGCTGCTTAGCACAGTTCTGACACCACTTACGAGGAGCTCCTCAAAAATGGAAAATTCCTTAAGAAAAGAAATGTCAGTATAAGAGGTAACATACTCTGCAGAGACCTAAGTCCCGACTAGCACAGTATCTTTTATTCAACAGTGGCCAAAAGCATATGTCTCCAGAAAAAGCAAGAATTGCATAGAGTCGTAATTCCTTTCAGTAGTCCCTCAGACTGCAGTTTGCAACCCAAGGATTTCATGAGTCAAAGGTGATTTCTATTTCTATTTCTATTTCTATTTCTATTTCTATTTCTATTTCTATTTCTATTTCTATTTCTATTTCGTAAATCTCAGCAGATTTTTCTTTTATGAATGTCTTTGGTCTCCACTTGAACCCATGATCACAATCATCAGACAACATACCTTGTGGCCAGAGGTTCTGCAATTTATCTACAAATCTAATAAACAACCATTTTCTTTTGCTTGTTTTCTAATTTCTGTTTTCTAGTTTCAAGTTCTTAGTTCTTGGAAAGGAAATGTCTGAGAATTATTGTTTACTTGCTCCATAATCGCCTCTCCATGATTTGTCCTCTCACAAATGCTTTTATATTGTTCCTGTATCAGTTTTAACTCAGTGGTTCCTTAAATGTAAAAGATTACATATCTTTGATCAAATATGCTGAACCTTTTTCAATCATATCTACTATGCTTGATTTTTCACATCAGTGACCTGTTAGAGGAAACTATAATATGCCAGATCCAGTAGCCTGAGAGGCCGTTCCAGGTTCAGCCAGTTAGAAGTACTGGAATAGAGGAGAACTACACTGCTGAAAATCAAATGTCCTAACCCAAAGTAAAACTAAATGTAGAAAAGCCCAAATATACTTGTGATGTAAGGGGAGGCCAATGAGAAAACACCATAAAACTTATTTAATTCTGGACATTTAAGTGTGTTCAAAGTCATAGCTGAAGAGAAAAATTAAAGCATTAAAGAGAAGTCTAAGGAAAAAAAATTGTTTTCCCTAATGTTGGTAGCCAGACACTGTGCCAGTATCAGTTACTGGACTGTACAGCTGCTTGAATCAACACGAAGTTAACATTGGTAGTTCATTGTACACAGGAACACTATTGAGATTCTTACTGGTCCCTTGCATGCAAAGAATAAGGAAAACAACAATGAAAGAGAATAAGGAGAAAATGACGAAGATGGTTAAATACTCCTCTCCATTTGAGAGAAAAAGTAAAATCCAAAAAGAAAGCAAGAGATACAGATGGAGTAAAAAAATGCTGAATTTGACAACATTGTGGTCTTACCTGTCTCTATTTCTTTGGTCACAAAAATACTGTCTCTGAAACCTTCCTTCTCTGTTCGAATTGCAAAACTGTACAGCTTACCAGGACTAAGGTTGGAAAATGTTGCTGTTTCTTGCTTGACCTTCTGGACCTAGAAAACCAAATACAGCTCCCACAGAACTGCTTATAAAATTCGCTTATTGTAGGTAAACTGCACATCCAACTATTTTAATGGGCAATAAATCTTTTAATTCAGCCTCTGATTACTTAATAGAATACTGAGAAACAGCTGCAGTGTTTATCCACAGGTGGTGCTGTACACAGCATACCTTGAAAGCACTTGCACAATTTGTACATGTAACCTCGTACTGCTCGAAATCGCCATCAGCGCGGTCCCAGGAGATCTGTATTGAAGTGTCAGAGATGTTACCCTCTTGTACATTCTGGGGAGCTGCCAGACCTGCAGAAGAACATAAAACACATCGCTGTTCAGTCCCAGGCGTTGTTCAGCCTAACACTTTTCACGTCCCCTGGGGAGACATGAAAGGTAATCAGCAACAGACAAACAGAGGGTAAAATCTGATCTCAGGCATGCAGACACACAGCAATTCCAAAATACAGAAAGAAAAAAATAGAGAAAGAAAAAATATATAGTAATGTCACTATTTAAGAAAATTTGCTTGTTTTTTTTTATCTTAAAATTACATGAGGTTGAATGTGCATTTCTCCCTGAGGACAGAGCTGGCACTCCTAGGTGGGAAAGTTCTCCAGGATGAAGTTAATTCCTCCAAAAGCACCACCACAGTGGTCAGAATGCACCTAAATTTTGTCAAAAGGCACAGCAACACTGGGTAGATCAGGCTAGATAGATACACTTTATCCCTCATTAGAGTAGTCTTGTCAGGTACAATTCCAATCACATTACAGGAGAATGCCCATTCTTCTCTACATCTCTTTAATCCCCATCCCAGCCATTACTGTCTGGAATATAACAAAATTTACACTTTTTCTAAGGAAAAATTGTATACATGTGAGGGGTCAGGATTTTCATTTCTTCCAAATTTTTGAGGCCCCAGAAGACTCAGAACAAGACTAGGTTTTGTCAGGCAGTTTCCCACAAAATTTAGGAAATGCTGTCATAAGATTGATTGAACACCAAGATTTTATTAAAACTATTTTAAGAAAAATCAGGGCTTTCAAGACTTGCTTTATTTGGGGAAGATTTTTTCTGTCTTGCCCTCATTCTCCTTTCTTCCTTACTCCCTTAGATACTATCTTAATTTTTCCTTTTATAATATTTCTACTCTGAAAGAAACAGGGCAGAAAAAGAGTTTCAAAGGAAAATTATAAAATGGGAAAAGAAAAACGTATGGAAGTATAAATACAATAAAAATAGGAAAGTTAAAACACAGAATTTCAGCAGGTATTTTTCTATTAAAATTTCATTTTTAAAGGCCTTCCTAGAAGGAGTCACTTCCATTACAGCTCTTTTAATGTCTTTGTAAATGAATTTATTACCTTGGAGAATCTCAACACTTTTATTAGTTGCTTAAAGCTGCACCAGGACGAATAAACTTACTAATTTCAAGGCACAGGAGTAACTCCATTGATACTCATCTACTTGTTTAAAACAAGTGGTCAAAATGTGTCTTGTCTCCCATAAGGACAATCATTTAATACAGCTTAAATTCCTGAAATGCTTGCTAGGCATTTTATAGACAATATGAAAAACACAATTTAGCAAGTTTAGAAATTGTAAGGGATCCTTACAGTCTTGTTTAAAAACTAGCTAGTGTTAGTATAACTGTAAATTGCTTACACAGATATATCAAGATGATTTTTGAATGGCATGTCTTTTCTATTGCACTAAAATAAAAATAAACTTTAAAAGGTTCAAAAACCAAGATTTTATATGGTGTGATTTTACAAGAACTTAAAATACTCACATGTTTTTACACCATGTATACGGTAAAAGGAGCTCAACATTTTTCCACTTTTTGTGCAGACAAAGAAATCATATTCTCTTCCTGCAGTAAGGTTTTCGATTGTTATTTTGCCATCACTTTTTAAAGAGAATGTTGCATTAGGTCCTCCTTTACTTGTAACATATATGCCATCAAATACTCCGATATCGGGCATGCGAACAAACAGTACCACAGCATTGCTGTAGAGCACATAAGGAACTACAATTTGAACGGGCTTGGGCTCTAGAAGAAAAAAATTGCCATATGTTAAACCAGTTGAAAAGAAATTAAGTGAAAATCACATAATGCATCTGAAGCAACTGCCCTGAGAAACACTCTTGCTGAGTGCAAATTCATAGCTACCACAGTAAAATGTCTTAGCTCAGAAACAGTATGTTTTAACTATATATTACTGGAATTTCCTTCTCAACCACAACTGCACCAAGAAGGTAAGCAGGATAACTGGAAAACTATACAGAAATGTAGATGTGGACAGGGAGATGGCCATGGAGAATGAGATGCATTTGATGGATTCAACACTGACGTGTTTAGTTTTCTTCCCTTACAGTTGGCTCTGACAGCTGTGAAATATCCCATCTAGAATTTTGTCATCTGTGTCATGAATGAAGTATTAAATCTAATCCTATATAAAGAATTCTGGAAAAGACTTAAGACTGTTACCCTCCAAAATACTGTAATCATTTCGAAAAAAATGACAAGGCAGCATTTCATAAATCTATGACCTGACAGCTGCAGCCTTTACATGCTACATGTATAAGTGAATCCTGCCCACTCCTTTCACATATGCAAAAAATTTACACTGCACGAAAAGCATTTAAACATTTCGGTAAACTAAGATCCTCCGATAAACACTTCCCTATCAATGGGAAAAGTGCTTCAACAAACAATGCAAAGCTTTTATTTTCAGCTATTATTACTTCTTTCCTAGCAGCCTCTCACTAATGGTAGGGCAAATTCTTTCTCACAGTTCACAGAAGAAGTAATGTATCTGCAGAAATAAATAATCTGTTTCAACCATCCCAACGTTTTCCTATTTCAATGCAAATCAGTGATTCACCCAGTTTCTTCTGCCAGTGGGAACAGAATTTCCAGCTGCGGTTCCCATCGCAGTTGTCCCTACTACCAATGTATTTTCCAAGGCTGCATTCTCTTTGCAAAAATTGTTAACTTTGCTGTTAACAATTAGGATTGGATCTGTACATTTCCTGTTTAAGTTTTGATCCTTGGCTATTTAGCAAATTGACTTGATGTACAAAATATATTAGGTGACAGCAACAATGGTGAGACTGATGTGTGTATTGTAGTCTGTAGTTTCCATCATAAGCAATGTCTTACTTAAAGTGCATTGAATGGTCTTCAGTTCGCTCATAGTTCCATTTTTCACACTTGCCACTGCTATTTCATAAGCCATTCCAGGAATTAGGTCATCAACTTTTAATTCTTCTGTGTTGCTTAATAAAAACTTTTTAATTTCACCTATGTCTGCATTAGGTTTCAGCTGAATGTAGGACTCCTGACACTCTTGTGGCAGCTTCCAGTGAAGGATTACACTCTCTTCTTCTACATCCTCTGGGTGAATATAAACAGCTGTAGGTGGGCTGACAGCTTGATCAAAGAAAAAGATGTCAGTATAAAACCATACATCAAACTTACTATCAGTCTACAATCACTTCCCAATGACGCCTCTTGGTTTGTTTTTTCTTCTAAAATGTCAGGATTTTAAAGCTAATGATACATTTAATTATTTCTTAAAATAGTTTGCAGGCAACTATCTGTTACAGGCAGCTTCTACTTTCTGTTTTACCATAACAAATAGGAACTCATTTTGCAAGCATATTCCATTCCACTGGATTTATACAGAGTAAAAAGATGACACTGTCTGAGTCACAGTGTCTATTATTAGAAAAATAAATTAAGCAGTCTATTAAAAAAATTAACAAATCATGGAAATGTTTCAACTTTGCTAAAATTAAAGATAAAAACTATAAATAACAATTTATCAAGCGGAATGTCACTTCTTTAGTTCATACTAACATGCTGTAAGTAGGTAAATAAATAAATAAAGGGTTGGTACTTTCACAATTTTGGACAGATCTGAAGAATATACCAACAACCAAAATCTGACATGGCTTTAAAAATAACTTTATGCCTTGTATTTTCAATTTAAATTCTGTCTAGTGAAATAAAACAACTAGAAAATGGATACATCACCTGTTGTAATTAATATCGGCTTCTCGTGGCAGCTTAGAGTTCCTTTCTCTGCTACGTTCTGTAAATAGAACTGATACTGATGATAAGGTTTTATGTTTTGTATGACTATTGAAGTCTTGCTTTTTTCAACTGGTAACTGTTCCCAGATGTTGGTTTCAGTATCCAACATGTTGACCAGGTAGTAATGAAAGTAAACAGTGGACAAATGCTGTGGAGGCTTCCATTTTAAATGTATTTCTGCAGATGAAACATACGTAGCCTCTAACTTCTGGGGATGCAATGGCCCTGTTGGATAAGATTAGGAATAGAAATAGGATAATAGTTTCTCAGGCCTTTCACCAATAACTGTGGGGTGTTTTGTTGTGTCTTTCTGTTTGTTTGTTTGTTTGAAATAGAATCTGAAAACCTAACAATACACACTTACATACAGGCTAAGTACTACTAGAGATAAGCTAACAAAGCAACCTTGCAAGTGTGTCAGTGACAGTGAATACTGATAAACAAAGAATACTCCTACTCTCTAATTGAGGTTTTTCTGAATCACTTTGCTCTCTTTGTAGAACACAATTTCCCCATTTAGGTCCTCTCTTGTGTTTCAGTCAGTTCAGAAACACCATCCAAGACAAATGGCATGCATTACTCAAGTTTGTAGAATCAGAGAATCATAGAGCCGTTTGAGTTGGAAGGGACCTTAAAGATTCTCACCCCCCTGCCATGGGCAGGGACAGCTTCCACTAGACCAGGTTACTCAAAGCCCCATCCATCCTGGTCTCGAACACTTCCAGGGATGTGGAGTCCACAGCCTCCCTGAGCAACCAGTTCCAGCACATCACCACTGGTTCTTCCTATTATCTAAAGCTACCCTCCTGCAGCTTGAGGCTGTCCCTCTTTGTCCTGTCAATACATGCCTTCATGAACAGCTCTCTTGTAGGCTCCCTTTAGGTACTGGAAGATGCTATAAGGTCTCCCTGGAGGCTTTTCGTCTCCAGACTGAACAGCCCCAAATCTCTTAGTCTGTCTTCACGGGAGAGGTTCTCCAGCCCTCTGATCAAGTTTGTGGCCACCTCTGGACTCATTCCAACAATTCAACAGCTTTCATGTGCTGGAGACCCCAGAGCTGTACACAGCACTCCAGGTGTGGTTCCCAGGAGCGGGGTGGAGAGGGTCAGAATCACCTCCCTCGCTGCAGCCCAGGATGCAGTTGGCTTTCTGGGCTGTGAGTGCACACTGCTGGGTCACGTTAACCTTTTCACCCACAAATGTCCCCAGGTCTCCTCCCAATACTAGCCTTGATCCATTCTCCACTCAGCCTTTTCTTGTTCTTGGGGTTGCCCCAGCTGAGGTGCAGAACCTTGTACTTGGCCTTGTTGAGCTCCATGAGGTTCCTACAGGCCCATATCTCATATTTGCTTCTCACAGAAGAAAACAGGAAAGCATTTCCTTTATTATAGAGGCTACTTGCATTACAAGGTCTTATATATAGAAAAAACCCCATCAAATCATGGAGAAAGTCTGGTAGGCACAGGACATGGAAGGACTTTCAAGTGCACTAAAGCACCCTGGAGGAGGAAGCTAACTGTATAAAATATACTTGCTGGAGAAAAATAACAGCTTCTTTCCCCAAAAGTTAACTTGTTTTTTGTTCTGACTTTAAGAAAATAGACCTCTCTGTATATTTGGACTGCCTTGACAGAACTGGTAAAAACATTAGGGCACTATCTTTTCTTTAATTTCTGAAAATGAGAACATCTTCCCAGTACCACAGAAACATGAAGGAATATGAAGCAAATTTGCACCTAAAATTGTGTCTATAAAGCAGTTTATCCTTGAAGAAATCTCCACTTTATCACCTTTAGGTGCAAAGGCATTTATCACCTCTACCAACTGGCAGGTTTAATTTGGCTTCATTCAGGTAGACTTTACAAGTTAATTGTGAATGAATATTACGTATGCCACAGTGCATCACGTAGCAGGTCAAAACACAATGTATTTTTAAACCATAAAGACCATCTTAATTTCAGATATTCTAGGACACCTCTGTTTTTTCCAACAAAATCTTTTACTTCATACTGGAAAATATGCTACTCTGTTTCACCAGCATGGCCAAAAAATACTTTGCTACTTTGACATCCAGCTTTACCTTTAAACATTAGTAGAAACTCTGTGAGTGAAATCATTGTAACAGGGATATTTTAAAACACACTTCACAGAAACAGAATTTGTATGGTTTTCTGCTTGCAGGCACTGAAAACTTCAGAGTTTTTCCTCATCAATCCCAACAAAGCATTTTAGTACAAAGCAAAATGAAGTCTTTGGAATCCACTCTGCAAACGAGTAAATCCTGGATTCAGAATTCATGTTCAGATTTATTTATATTTTCAGACAAAATATCATCACAGGAAATAGTGTCATTAAAGGGAAAATATAAAGAAATATATTATTATCTGGTTATTACTGCTATTTATTTTTGTGACTTACTTGTTTCTACCTTCCGAATCGGACTTAAGACAGTCTGTGCTCCCTCTGGGTTCCTTGCTGCTAATAAGAAACTATAGAGAAAGCCTGGAGACAACTGCTCAATTTTTGTTTGCGTCGTATTCACAGGCAAGTTCAGAATGTATGGTTTCCACTGATCAAAATAGTACTTAAGTATAAGTGCAAAGCCTGACTTAAGCCATGTATTCGTATTGCTCCACACAAATACAGCTTCAGTTGTCTTGACATCATGCACATCAAATGTGAAGTCTTCTGGTACCAGAGGTACTGAAAAATAACATCAAAAATGAAAAAAAACTTGAAAATCATTAAAACCTTTCCTTTTTATATTTGTACCTTCAAATATAAATGTAATCAGGGCAAGGCTTTTAAGAATAAATGCAAAAGATTGAAAAAATATAGTTACATTCATATTCACAAATATATGGTAGCTGTACATAGCAGAAAAATCCTGTGAAGATATAGTCTGGGCCAGTGGGATCTCTCTGAAGGGCATAGCAGTCAGTTTGATTTTCTGGTATCATTGACAGAGATGAGATATCAGCTTTTAGAAGATAAGGAGATCCATCTGTCCACAAGAGCTGACCTTCTTCCTGGATTGAAAAAAATGAAATTAAAAACCATAGTTTTTGGGTTATATTTATAAATTTTTAAGTACATAATAGCAAGTATATCTCCTAAATATCCAAAATTCATGTACTTCATTTATACAAATTCATTGTATAGGACTATTTTTAATAAAGGTTTCAATCTAAAATTCTATCACTTCTATTACAAAAGATTACAAGATAATAAAATAACATAGCATAATATAGTATAAGCCATGTGAGTATGTTTCATCATTAAAAACAAGCCTTTAAAAATCACTATTAATCAAATAATTTAATAATCTCGTATGATAATTTTCTAAAAATGGTATTCTCTTTAAACAACAGTCAGCCAAAAATATGCCTAAATTGAGCCTGAAAACAGAAATATTTATCTGAAAAAAACCATGGCTAGATTCACAATCAGATGAGGAAATGCTATCTTTCCCCTTCTCCTGTTTGCTGGTTTCTCAGCAGTTAGGACACTCACACCTAACTCCAAGTTTCTAAGCTTTGAGGTAATTTCTGCTTTTCCAGCAGAGCTCTACAAACATTAGAGTGGGGCAACACAACATTTTGGAGGAAAGCTGCTTGCATAATCTGCTGCCAGCATCACAAGGTAGATCCCTCCAGTGGGACACAGGCTTCAGGCTGCACTACACCAACATATCCTAACATCTACAGGGCATTAATAGAAAACCCAGCACATTTGGGCGTGGCACTGGGGCACTTTCCAGAGGCAAAAGAGCATAAGTGCATTCAGGCATAGCAAGTCTGTGGTCCTACAATCTAAGTGAATGCTTTAAGTACTCCGATGGAGAGAAATTGAGGTACCACCATCATTTTAAGACTTCTGTTGTCTATCCTTTTATTAAAGATGTTCAGAAGAGGGGAGAGGGAGGAACAAACCAATTTTTTCATTTCTCTGAGAAAATGATAAAAAGTAACATTTGTTGAGAATAAACCTATTTTTTCAATTAATTTGTTGTGTTGAAAAAATGAAATAGAATATTGTGGTAGCTTTCATTTCCCAAGACAGCAAAGAACATTTTCAATGGTATGAAATACTTGAACTTGTCTTTCAGGAGGACTTGTGCATGTAGTCAGCCATTTCAAAAATGCTATACAGATGAATGTGTATCTTTTTTTTTATATACTGGTCTTCCTAGGCCCCGGAGGTAACGACAAGCATAGGAAACCATGAGGTACTACAATGACACAAACCTCTGCAGCAAGGCTTGTAAGAGAAAGCTCAGTAAACAGTCTTTGGCAACCTTTTCCACTTCCTAACTGAAACTGCGCCGGGTGTCAGGACAGACATGACGGTATCACCAAAGCACTCCATTCATTCATGCAGTGACCTACATCTCCAGGGTCTCTGTGGCATTTCACAGAACGCTCACCCTCATCAGAAAGGGTTTTAATTCAGATATAGATCAATGTAGGGTTAAAGAAGGAGAAACTGTGAGAATACAAATGCTACAGAACTAATCCTGCTCACAATGCTGCTAATTTTTATCAGTGTCACAGTGCTTGGCAGCTTTCCTAAGGCTGCTGGAATCTTCTGAGTAGGTTATAGCCTCAGCTTCTTTTCAGCAAGTGTTTCAAGTCCTGGGGTTCTTGGAGAAAAATACAAATTTTGAAATTTCTTATTGAAAACAGAAATTTAACTTCCTAAGGCTTCAAATACAAATGGGAAAGCAAAAATAAATGAATCTGCAATTCCTATCTCAGATTTTAAAGAAACCCTGCAACTCCTACTGTATGTCCCATGATATTTAAACTCCTCAGGTAAGTGCATTTCGGTGCAAGTATAATTTGTAGTTCTCATAAGATGAGAGCAGATGACAACAACAGCATTTAGGACCGAAACATGTTCAGACAGCACTTGAACACACTAATTAAGTACATATATTTAGGAACGAAGTTCTTGGAAAACAAGCATTTTATTATTATCCCTTGCTATTCTTAAAATAACATAGGGTCTCAACTAGTTCATTTAACTGGCTGACTCCCACAAACATAAAAATGCATGTAATGATTAAACAGTTGACCAACAGTCAAATTCCAAACTGGCAATCGACTCCTTTCTGTGCAATCAGAGTTTTAAAAAACCAACTTTCTAGTACTTTTTCCAACATGCCAAAATAGAATGCTTCCACAGGACATCTATTTCTGACAGCCTCTTACAAATACTACCTTATTTCAAAAATACCAAGTTGGTTACAAGGAATATCACTATGGTGTAAAACTTACAGTGATTTGAGAAGTGACTTTGGAGTCGTACTTACAAAACAATATTGCATGTCAAGTGCACATATTCCTGGTGCTTCACTAACCAGTGCTTCTCTAACCTAGACAGATTTGTGTTTCCTCACTCTGCATGTTATCCCATTCTATTAAATAATGGGGCTACACAAACAAGTCAGAGTCTACACAAAGGAATTTTTCTGTCTCTGTGGCATGTGGTGTGACACTTACCACTCCTGCTCTTACGCATAAAGTTTGCTTTGGTTTTACTGCTTTCACAGCAAAATAATTTTAAAATAATTTTAACATAATGTTTAAATAATTGTACCAAAACAATATTACAATTAAATTTCAGAGTGCAGATTTTTTTAAAACAGAAAACACTGGCATTCTCCCAACCTTCTATACTTAGCACAAAAAAAGTTTTTACTAAACCAGATCACAGAAGCTTGGGTCCCACATTTCTGGTACAGTGCCTCCATCTTTCCAAGAGCTTTCCCAACACTTTTATTTATGTCTGTAGTTCTTCCCAAATCACACACACCACGTGACACTGAATCATTTTGTAACAGCAGATGTGGCATTAAGAACTTTCGTATTCTGAATATGAGGAACATGTAATATTTTACAAGAAACACCTTCTTCCACCTGTACGGGACAGACATCACTAAGCTCAACACTCAACATTTCAGACCTGCATCTTTCTCAAAACTGAGAAAGCCAACCCCAGACTTTGAAATCCACAATAACAAGTGTGTGTGTGTGTGCGTTTGTGTGTGTGTGTAGTTGTAGACTGAGATTTAAAATCTGGTAACGCAGCACCACCTACAGGCAAAATAATATCCCTACCACACACACACACAAGAAATTACAGGTTAAGTATACACTAGGGGATTTTTTCACCCCACTATGGTCTTCTAAATATTTTCAGTATTTCTAAATAGGAAGAAACAATGATACTTTGTCTAATTACTAGTCACTAGACAAACAAATAACCAATGTACTGTTTGTTATTTTTATTTTAAAGGATTGGCTTCTCTGTTTCAAAATTCTCCTACTTCCATATCTGTTAAAACAAAGAAGATAGAATATACTGACCTTTAGGTCATTAAGACCTGTCCATAACATGATTATTCGACCAATTTTCTGGAGATATGACAACACAAATCCATGTTCTTCTTCACTCCCTATGTCAAGAAGATGTGCCCCTTGTGAAGAGGTTTCACAGATTTGTTGTGCCACCTTCCAAGGCTTGCTGTCCTTACCCATTCGGTAGCAGCTGCTCTGGAATGCCACCCACCCTTGGGAACAGGTGCCTATAGGTGAGCAAGGACAGGATTTTAAAGATATGCTGTATTAGTCATGGCAGGGGTACTGATATCTTACACAGACATTTTGAGGACAATAGCATTTAATTAAGTCATGATTTTAACCCGCAAAACATTCAGTGATTGTAAACCAACACTCCTTCAAAGTCCTGAGTGTTTTAAAAAATCTGATTGACTGAATTAAAAGCTACAACTGCAACCCAGTGAAGAAAAAAAAAGAGATACATTAATTTTTGTCATACTCCAGACAAGAAATTAATTTTTAAGTTTAGTTTCTGATGGTTCCATTTTCTTAATTATAAAAATAATTTAACAAATCATTTGGTTTTTATATCTGCTTGAGTTTAGGAAAATAATCATTTCCTTGAATTTGAGTGTCTATAATTCTTTCTTTTGTGTAGCTAAAGATTTTAAGTTGCATTATGAGAATAACACATTTGAAGGAATGAGGATATACAACCAAGCCATAATATCCTCAGAATCCTGTCTCCCTCACAGCACTTCTAACAAAACAGCACAGCTAAGCTTGCCCCTCAACAATAAAAAACCCATCATTTTGAATGCTGTAGAAAGTGTTCCAAATCCTTACCAAAACTCAGGATTTTCTTTGCCTTTTCATTGGAACTACATAGCAAATTCAACCCATACACTCCAGTAATTACAAGGCTTAACTTCAACATTGACTTGACTCTATTTTAGACTGCAAAAATATAGTTAGCTAAAAATATTTGCACATGCAAATTTGAGTTCTTGCTACTAAAATACGAAGAATTATTAATTAGAAATAACCCTCCTATGTCCTTAACATTCAATTTATTTCCTCTTTCTAGAAATAACATCCATATCTACTAAAATACGTAAAATGGATTACAGGATTTTACAATTTACTCTTAACTCTTCTGGAAAATATGCAGTACTAACTTGAATTCACTTAATGATTAAAAGTATAATCATTAATTCACTTAGTGATTACAAGAAACTCTAATATATACCTGTCTCAGCTTGAATATCCAGTGATTGAGACACATTTACAAATTCAGGATTTAATTGTTCAAATATAAACTTAAATGTATAAATGGTGGCAGGTGTCAAATTTCTCCATACAAAGAATCCACTGGGTCTTTTTATAATCTGAGAAGTACCATTCAGGAAAAGAGAAACTGAAAATTCTTTGATCATCATACTCCAATTAAAAGACACTGTAGTAGCTGTCACAAATGTTTTGATGTCATTTTCTGAAATTCCACCTAGTAGACAAAGAAAAAATAAATACTGTTTTTACCACAAAGCAATAATTAACTCAAGGGTTTACTTCATCAGTATTATTACTTTTTTCTTTTGAGAAGGGATCAGGGATAGACCCAATAGAGAAGGAAATGTAGTGTCATTTAAGAAAGTAATGTTTTTCTTTATTTTCACAGTATGTTCGCTTTTATCTGAAGCAAGCAGAGATAAAAGGGCACAGTTTAAGGAGTGTTTTAGCTGTAAAAGTACACATTTTGTTAGAATATCATTTAAGTAATAGATATTAAGTGTAGTAACACATTAGCAGTATAACCATTTCCTGCAGCTTGCTGAATGTTCTTTCAGCAGTCGACTGCTCCTGCAATGCTTTTACATTACTACCTATTTTTCCCAATTTTTTTGTCTGAATTCAGGTCCTGGTCTGTATCCCAAAGCTAGTATGAGCTTACAGTGTGTACAAAAGTAATGCTATAAATTATTTTAATTGACAAAGTTAAGATTGGAAAGCCCCTTTAACTGGTGGGACTTGTGGTCCTGAACAGATTCACAGCTATAGACGAAGTTTTTATAAGTTCAGTGGATAAACTCATAAATTCTTATATTGAAAGACTGTCCCAGTTAGCCACAATACTAAATCTTCAAGATACTCATTAACCCTTTTTAATGAGTGACTGTTATAAAGTTGAAACAAAAATTTTAAATTTTTTAAATTTGTGTAGGACAGACAATCATGACCCTATGTTATTATGAAATTGCCAGACTTTAAGCAACTTTCTCCATGGTTCTCTTTTATAAATTTCTTCTCCTAGAATCACTGTAGTATAGCAAAACCTGTAATTTTAAAAAATCTCACAAACTTTTAAATCAGTCACATATTTTAGAATTGCTACACTAACCAAACACATGATATAAAATTATTCCTTCAACACTTCATGGTTGAAAACATACATCAATGCAAAGTTTCTAAATACATCAGTAACCTCAGAATCTGAACCCCTCAGACTAATTAGACTAATCTTCAGTTAGTCTAATACGTTATAGTATAGACTAACTGAAGACTATAATATAGACTAACTATAAAGATACCAAAATATTTTTTTGCTACTTGACTTACGTGTCTTAAATGATTTTATGCTTGAGATTCGGCCTTTTTTTAGGGATTCTATTGTAACATCATACTTCTTACTTTCCTCGAGCAGAACTGTAGTACTGACCGGTTTCCGTTCAACTTTAGAAATATTTCTTATGTTCTGTAAGTTAAAAGAATTTCTGAGCATAGTGAAAGTAATAAAACACAGTTTATAAGTGATTTATGAAACTTTTAGAAGGAGAACTTATATTGCTGCACGTCAAATTTGAGGCTGCAGTTACACTGCAAAATATCCAATGCATTTAAAACAGAGCCTTTTAGAAATTATATTAATGACAAACACCTTCATATTAAACCCCCATATTTTCTCTAAATTCCACAGCATCCTGTGCTCAAAGCAAGAACCATGCCTTCCCACAGAGATCTAGGGGTAGTGTCTGTGCCTCTCCTGGAGAATTTAGAGTCCTCCTTCAAACCTTGAAGTACCTTGAAGAACTTGCATATTCTTAACTTTGAGTGTATGACTATCCATCCTTATTCAACAGGATACTCAAGGGTCTTTTAAGTCCTACTGGCTTCAGTAGGACTCTATAAGAGTACACATAAATGACACAAACTAAAAAATCCAGTAAATTTTTTCCAGACTTTCTCTTTATTTGCTATTTTACTTTTTTTTATTTTTTTAGACAAAAACAACAAACCAAACAAACACACAGTGCTATTTATTACTGGTATCTACAGCTTAAATAACATGGAACAATTTATTGCTTAGATTGATAAAACATACTTTTTGACTGAAAGCATCTGCTTGCTGGTATGTCACAACATAATAGTCTGGATCCTCTCCTTTGGGCAGTTCAGTCCACTCCATCAAAACTATTCTAGCAGGCTTTTTCGCTTGGTCACAGTCTAGACACTGTGCACCCTGTAACACAAGCATACATGAATGCAACCTACTAGAAAATGCAGAAAAAAACATATCTATAACTAAATAATTAAACTCTGTCAATTTTAACTAATTTTACCTAGAGCTTGTCAGCTAGAAATAATTTTTTCATGAACCAGTATCACCAACTCTACTGTGTGACACACAGAGGCCTCCTAATTTTTCACAAGTTCTGCAGGTACAGGTTCTAGTTTTCTTTCCATCTCCAGAGGTGGAATAATCGTGTCAGCTGACCCAAATATGACAGAAACCTGTCATTGTTTTATATTAGAAACGATGTTCATAGCGCAGCCACAGTTACAGGCAGTCAGGAGCTGGAGGTCTCAGTCCTATTCTTACATTTACATGTTAAAAAACTTCAGTGACACCACTTTCAAAATTTTCAAATATTTCAGAATAATAAACAACCACTTTCAAGAGCCAAAGAAATAATTTATTAAATACCTCCCTAACAATCTAATTTACCATGGCAATGCAAATTTCATTCATCAGTTCAGCTTCTTGCAGAAGTGAACTCATTCGAGACACAAGTATCCTGCATTTTTGACACTACCTTCACCTGCCTTCAAAGGACCTTGGCTTAAAATTTCAGAGAAGCATGTTCCTTCTCCGAGTTTCATTTTGAACCAGAAACGTACGGGCTGCTTCGATCTAATTTAAGATAAACCTGAATAACATCTAACATTCAAAGAAATTGGCGCATGTGGTGCCCATCCCTATCACAAAACGTTTATAAAAGACTGCAGTTCTGTCTTCTGTGTTCCATTTTTGCTTTCTTAATGAATTGAGATGACAAAAAATGCCACCTTTAGCCATGGACTTAAAATCTAGTTCAAAAAACTAAACCAAAATAAAAATCAAATACGAACTCCAAGGACACTAAAATAAAAGTTAGGAGTTTTATTATTGTATTACTTTGTATTGTCCTGTAAAGCAATCAACCATGCACAAAAAAATCCCAAACCAAACCAAAACAAAACCATAAAAGCAAAAACACTCAGCTGTTTAATTTTTCTAAGTACAACTTAGTCTGGAATTCAGTTTGGCTTAACATAACTTCCTTTAACTAATGAATAACTAAAGTAACTATAAATCTATCAATATCTCAGTGTTCAGAGTTTAGATTATATATTGTGAAGTATAAACTTCTTAAAGTTTATAAAGCCTTTAAACTCTATAAATCCTTTACAAGAGGGTATATACCACCCCTGGGATGAACTGACAAAATGAACTTATAATACTGATGGCATACACAGAAGTGATTAAGGAATATTTTTCCAGGAAAATTTGCATATTTTTAATTCAGTATATTGGGTATATAGCTGGCTTGCATTCCCTGAAAATACAATCTGTCTAGCCCAGACAATCTAAAGGGTAGGAAAATCTGATTTTAAAGATAAAAAGTACTTGTTTGGCAATAATTGAATTAATTATTTTTAGTAATTTTCTGCCACGAGCAATTGTGTGCCATTTTACTATACATAAATATACCCTACTTAGACCTAAAAAACAAGAACTGCATTTTCAAGTGTACACAGAAATTTTTCCATAGTTTTACCCAATTAGAGGGATTTAGAACATTCGCTTTTTTCCCCAGCATCTTGCCTTCACTTTTTAGGCCCTTATCTAAAGACTGCAGCAATTTAAAAAATAAAACCAAAATTATGAAATTGACCAAAGAGACCTAAGCTTCAAATCTCTCTTCAGGCTAGCTACACAGGAGCCAGGAGACCTAAACAACAAACACTTACTGACTTCTGCTATTGACTGCTTCTCAATATAAGACTCAAGTAGGCTTCTCAGTCTGAAAAAGAGGCACTTGAGGGGAAGTACAGTAGAAATCTATAACATCTTAAGTAGCCAAAAGTGTGCAGAGATTGATTTTCATTTTCTCTTCAAGTACAAGCACTATGATGGATGAAACACAGCTGGTATGCTCCAGATTTAAAGAAGAGGGGAAAAAAGGCAGTTCTTCACAAAGTAAGTTGTTTATCTGAAAAAGCTTAAAATGAAAAAAAAAAAAAAGCTAAAAGTTTCAAGGGGTGCCAGATGAGGCCCATTCATGTTCACAGAAACTCAAGTTCATAGAAGAGAAGTACAGTGAAGCTCACAAATTGCAAAGCAAATACACCCATCTCAATAATTCCTTAAGTTGCAAATGGTGGAAAACTGACACAGCATAGGTAATTTTCATACCTTATTCTTACAGTCGTTCCCAAGGGTCTGCTTTTACCACTGTCAGAGAACATAATGATAATGAACTCATTAAAGCTTTTAGTTCACACCATCCTGTCTAAAAGGTGACTTAAAGATGCTGGGATCTCTTACATCTTCTGGGGAACAACATTAAACCCAAAGCAGCAGGCAATAAAGCAGATTAAAGGTCTCAAAAGAGCTTCCAGCTATTTAAATAGAAGGAAGACTGGGAATGTTCAGTACCACTAAATGAGACCTCCCTGTGACTGCTAGAACAAGGGGAAAAAAAACCAGTCCAAAACACAAACCAACAATTTTCAACATTCACTTCAACCAGTTATCCACCTCCAAAAACCAGATTTTCCTTACCTTAAATAAATATTTTAATAAAAGCAGAAGCAGAATTGGTTGATCCATAGAGAAAGGTTATAGTCCCCGTATCTCTTAAGTGCTTGTATCACCACAGCTTCAAAGCAAAATCATGTCAGAATATCCTAAGGAGGGAAAAACTAATACACACATTTATACTTCCCATGGATAGAGAGGCAGCCAATGGTGCACCCAGGATGTGTGTCTTTGCTCTGGCCCTGCCTCTTCCCAAGCCCCATATCAAGTTTCCTGAGATCTTTTAATTTCAGTGAACTGTGGATATGCCTGTTGTTCACTAGGCATTTAAAAACCCCTCAGTGTAAAAATGGTTTTTAGTTTTTATGTGATTACCAGATCAAAATTCATTGCAATCAGTGCTACCCCTTACTTACTTCCTTCAGAATCTGGTTGTTTTCTGCAGTACACTTTTCTATCCAGATGTTCCATTGTCAGTGTACAAAATAAGCCTTTAAACACATTTCTGCAGAAGTACTGAGCACAGCTGCAGAACCACTGGTATGTCTTACGACCTTACAGAGGTCCCACACAAAGTCACCAGTATAAGCATTTATAAATAAAGAATAGACAAGAATTCACAGCAGTAGGACCACTGATCTATTTCCCAAAGGCTGCTGAACAAAAACTTTGCTCAGAAAAAATATATTGTGTGACATTCATCTTCGGCCAGATCTGAAGCAGCAATTTGAGTTGAACTTACCTCAATATAATTCCCAGTGCCCTAACCATTCCCAATTAATCTTTTAAATAGAAAATTAGTTTCCCACTGTGTTCTTTGAAATTAAATCAGTTTAATAAGCTGATAAATTTTTTTTACTGGTTATAGAATAAATAAAGATCAGTGCCAAGGTATATGTGTATCATAAAAATGAGCAACACTCATAATATATACTTTGTATTTTCTTAGGTGCTATCATCACATCCTACTTCTGTCTTGAGACAGTATCTTGTTTTTCAGTGGGTTGTTCCTAATTTTTACTAAAACCTGTATCCCACTGAACTGTGAATCGTGAAATAAGGAATAAAATTTTCAACTAAAGCTTTATTTAGAACTTGTACTAGACAAGACAGGCTTACTCTCACCAGAAAAATAACATTTTGGGGCTTTTATGTTATCCAGACTCAAAGACACACACAGTAAATCAAAGGCTGCTGCAGTGAAACCCCTCATCTCAAAACACTAAGTCAGTCCCCCTGTCAGAGCAGCAGAGCACAGGGGTGTAATCACCCAAATGCTATTTTAGCTATCAATGACAAAAGTAAGCTACTGCCTATTCAGCTGTTTTGCAAAGCAGACATGCTCAATTTTTTTTCCAGAGCAATTTGTAGTCATCAGGCACAAAGGGAGACTTTATTTACAAACTGATTTTCAAGACACCAGCAGGAGCCGTCTGTGTTAATACCAATAAATTACGTGTGCATGGCACATTCCACCTTAATCAAAAGAACACTCCCCAAAACATAACCACATTCCTTTTATTCAGCATTTCTAGTGTTTAAGTCTTAACATCACTCACT
>VXAZ01005475.1:3040415-3145581 GCA_013399875.1 Gymnorhina tibicen | reverse complement strand
TTTTTCCTGAACCCAAGTGGGAGAAGGGGTGGTTTGTAACCTGCCTTCCTTCGAGGAGACGTTCCTTTTGGACGTTTCCCTGAATTTGGCCTAAACCGTCACACTCACTACTGGTTTTCCCCAGAATGTGACATCAGTTCAGAAGCAGCTCTTCAAGCTCCCTCACATAAGAACTACTCATAACACTAGAAACTACATGTATAAGACATTTTTTCAGACTATCTCCTTGAAGCAAGATTCTCAAATATCTGATATTAGGGAATCAATTACCACTAATTTCAGTAGATATAGGACCACCTAATTGGTCCATATCTAGAATTATTTTTCCAAATAGGCAAAAATTGCAGTCCTTAAGTGATCAGTGTGTAGCTGCCAAGATCCAGTCAATGTATCTTATTTGGTATAGTTCATTGTCCTTCAGTTCTGAATATACCTTTCCTCCCTAAACTGCGGTGACCTGTTCATGGATAGATAATTTTTTTAGGTTTTCTTACTCTATAGGCAGCTTCACATTCCACCTGGCATTTAAAGAAAGATTAGACAAAATTTAGTACACAGTGTTAGGTACAAACCCTCTCCACCATAACCTTTTCTCAATAAAACCTTTTTTTTCTCTTGCATTAAAGTGCTGAAGTCTACCCCTCAAAAGAGTTTTTACTTACATGTTGTGAATGTTTTTTGAGGATGTATTCCCCAGAATAGTTTGGAGTGTGTAACTGTACAAATTTTTTGCTAATGTTCTGGCCTTCATGCTTTGTCCTTCATGATGGTTATATTGCTGTGGTTACGTGTGACAACTCATTTATGTTTTGTCCCCTGTACTAGAACACATCCCTGTGGGATTTTTTCCTTAGGACATACACCTGTACATGATTACAGCAGCAGCAGCATCTCAAGGTAACATCTGGAAAAGGTTTTGATGAGACAGAACTTAAAAACATTAGTTCAAGTCAATGTTTGCCATTGCCACAGTATTCCTGAGTGGTGTCTACATGTTTATTTGGCAGTAAGTTTTACACGAAGGTGAATCTCTGTAGTATTTGGAGACTGGATTTGTCCTTTAAATTCTTATAAAAGGCGAGGTGTAAGAAAAAGAGATGGAAAGAATTATACAGAACTAATGCATAATAATAAAAGAAAATCATTATAAAAAATAATTACAGGTGCTGTAAGATGAGTTTATCAGCAGTGCAGAAGATCAACAGAAAAAAAATTAGTGTCAGGAAAACAGAGTGTGAAAGAAGGGGGAAAGGAGCCACATCTGAAACAGAATTTTGCCAGTGCTGAAACACTGTGAACACCAGAGTGACCATTTGTAACCCCAGACTGGGTTCTTAAAAAATGCCTCTGCCTCTCAGTATATTATGTGGCTTGTAACTGTGTTCAAACACCAAACTTCAGGCCTGATGCTACCTTAAAATTTCACCAATACACAGGTGCATGTGTTCGAGAAGAGCTCTGTCTGCAACATGGAAATAAATCACGCAAATGAATTACATTTTACTTTTTATTTTTAGTATACAGCTTTGGCTAGCTAAAAATGGAAATGTTAGCTGCCTGTATAGCTATACTCTCACATTTTATTAATGAAAACACACAGTTAAGTGGCTTACACCTAATATTAAAAGCTGTGCTTCAAAGTCTAATTGTATATTGGGGCTAGGGTTGGTCTTAACAAATTACCTGGTAAAAAGGCAATGGAATTATAGAAGTAAAATATAAATAATATGGGAAAGACTTACCATTTTTTAGAAGCATATTCAGGTACAATCTGATTCTAAGTGTAGAGATATTTTTGTTAATCGCTAAAATATCTGCATAGTTTTATGGCTAAGCCTTTATATTGAGCAATATATTTTGCAAGCTCAGGTAGAAGAGAACAGTGGAAATGTAGGAATGAAGGGCCACTGGAAGCAGTTACAAATGGGAGAAATGACAAGGCATGGGGGGACTGCAGCACACGGCATCCACTCCATCGTGCACAGTTCCTCGCATTTTTCAGTGACAGTGTGGGAGTTTCAGAAGCATGCCTTCCCAGCCTTTCTTTTAGGGGAGTAGAAATTATTCTAGTCTTAGTTTCAGAGGGGGTAGAAGGGAGGAAACTCTGTGGGTATTAAGGCTCTTTTAGTCAATAATAAACAGACTAATTAATTTTGGTATTTAACGAAATAAGGTTTGAGTTGGATCAGCTTTCCAAAGCCTCTCACAAGACAACTGTGCAGACAGAGTCACGTGAAATTTGAGGATAGGGTTTGAGGCAGGAATGCAGACGTGAGAAAGCCAAGACAGAACCATAAACTGCATATACGTTAATATTTAAGTTGCAGACAGAGGAAACGTGGAGCAGAGCAGTCCCGCCGCACTGCAGGCTCATTCAAACCTTCTCCCTGGTGCAAGGCTCCCAAGGACAAGTTCACATTATATAAAACACATCACATTCTGCCAGTGTCAGGTTCCTTGAGCTAAAAGGGCTGGGTGGGCTGTCCAGGAAATGCTTCATGGGTTTTAATAGATGCTTGCTTTCTGACAGGGCCAAAGCAGCCCGAGTTTGAAGTTTAACTGTAAAATGAAAGAGAATCTTAGAGCCACCCAATCCAGCTCCACCAAAGATGTAAGGTTTTGCTGTAGGCTTCAGGGAGAACCCTGACACAGTTCCTTCTGATTGTTGCATTTAAAAGAGAAAATTGTCTAAGGGACACAAAAATAGTTTCATACCATTTATCTTATTACAGGTTGTCATGAAGTTTTAAACATAACTTCTTTTATGATTTCCAGGTTTTCCTAAGGTTTTGCATTAGCATTCATCTTAGCGGCAAAGCTTAATTGCATCAACACTGATTTATTATCACTCTGCAAAATAATGTTTATTAAATTATTTTCAATTACAAACACAGTTGTAAATCTTAGAAAAGCACAGGGCTTATAAAAGGCCACAGCTGTTCAATGAAAACATTTGATGATTGTATGGAAAAATGCTGTCTTTTGAGAGCTTCCTTTTTAACAAATGCTAAATTCATTAAGCAGATTTGCGCCAAACTCTCTTAATGCAAATATAGGATACTTACCTCTATCTCAAAAAAAAAAGTATGTATTTTTCTTTTAAAAGTTGTCCTTAAATTTGCTATATGAGTACACAAACATTACAGCTATGACTAGGATTTAACTTCTATTTCTTGCCTGCATGAAGTTTCTGTACACAAATTCTGACAACAGTATGAGACTATTTTGGTTCTAGGCCCTGGTGTAGAATACAACTTGAAATATCTGCCTTACAAATCATAAAAACAGGTAGATGAAGCATATGCTTTCTCAAAGTGTCACTTTATTTTGATCACTAGTTGATCACTATTTCTTTATAATGGTTAAATATTTTGCTGATATTTTAAATGGATTGTTATGTAATTTTTAAACCAAATCACAATTTTTAATGATATGGATGAGTAGATGAGTCTTGTTACTAATAAAAGATTTCTCTGTATAAGTTATTTTTCTTTATAAGCCATCAAACTGAATGTAGCAAACAATTAAAGATTTGTCACACAAAGCAGCAAAATAACCTTGGATTTTAAGGCAGATTTTAAATTTTGTATTGCTTATATTTCATTGTAATCACCCTTGTGATAATCCAACCTTTTTGTAATTAAATGATGACAGCTTGAAATTAAAACTGTCAGAACGTTTTCAAACTTTTAGACAAGAATTTTAAATCTGAATTTTAATTCATTAAAAGGAAAATTGATAAGGAAAATACTGACATAATTTAAATAATTTTCATTCAGTGAGTTTATAAAGCAAAGTAATCTTCTAAAAACAAGCTTAAACTTGTGTCCTTTATTTTTAAAAGCAGGTTATGTGGTATGTTTAATAAAAGGGAGATTATATTCACTTTTAGGTGGTGAATCATGGACATTTACAGCTTGATTGAACATGAATAACTCACCTAAGCACTTCAAAACATTTATTTTACTTGATTTTTTTTCCTGGACTCAAAAATTATGATTCCTAAATTCAGTCAATAGTCTAAATATCTATATTAAAAAAAAATTTAAAACATATATTGAACACAAATCTTCAGACTGGAAAAAAAAGACAAAACCCATTATGAGTATTTCAAATGTGCAGTATCCTGGATTTTTTTAATAAATATATATACATATAATCTTATTCTATACCTAGCAGAGAGCTGTGAAAATTCAAAAAATGCATATAGAATGGAAACCTTCATAGCAGAAATGGCTTTCAGGTATTTTTAAGGCACAAAAGCTATAACTCTTCAGCCTTCACCTATTCATGCTTCATATTTATAATATACATAAAAATTAAATACATGTCTAAAGTTTCAAGATATTATGACACTGCTGTATACTCTGGAGATTTCCTACAAGTACTTACAGATCACAGTCATGTTGTTTCTCAGTGACTTACAGTGTAAGCAGAATCCATCACTGACAACAGCTTAAGGGACAAAAGATAGATTTTTGAGCAAGACAAAAAATGTTACAGTTGAACGCACTATTTTTAAAATAAATTAATCCAGTCAGTCTCAAAACCCCAATATGTTTCTTTCCCATTTAAACATGGGAGTGTTTTCAACTGGAGACCTCTAAGTAAATGAACCACTAAGAAATTCTCAACTTTGATAGGTAGCCACAATCCAAAACTTTAAAACACTGGAAATGCAGATATTAACCAGCTTTTTTCACCACCTCATCAGAAAGCCACTGAGTAGAAATAAGTGATGGATAAACTACACCTTGTTCAAAAGGATTTATGTTTTTCTTGCTATACTTTCAAAGACAATTCATAGAACAACAAACAACAACTTTGCTAAATTTGGGGAAAGTTACATTATAAAGCATAACTGATGACTTTTTTATCTCCCTACAGAATACTATAGCCATCCATGATCAAAAAACTGTGTCTGGTGAAAGCTAAATCATGTCCACAGTAATGTTCAGTTCCACTGGCACGAGCAGTCTATAGGCTCTTGAATGACGTACATAATTTCAGTGCCATTTCCTGAGCAGCGCAGTGGCACAGTCAGGACTCGTGTTCCAACTTCCCGGCAGCATTTACAGAATCGCAGATGGCTATCAATATTGACATTGAAAATTGTTGCAGACGGGCATTTTCCATCACAAGAAGCCACGTTTATCTATGATTAAAATAAAAGAAAAAAGGAAAAAGAATAAAAATTAGATATCTCAAATTTTGTTATAAAAATATTACATCTCAAACTTCTTTGTGATTAAAACCCATTTTTACATTTGAAAAGGACTTTGGTCTTAAAAATTATTTTATCTTCTAAAATTCATTCATTCTAAGCTTAGCCACATTTAATATTTTTTTTTTTTAATTAAACTTTTCTTAATTGTTTAATCACATTTTGTGTAAACCTTGTGCTATGGATACCAAAACTGAATCCCCAGTTTACAAATTAATAGCTTTGAAACAATGCAACTTAACCCATGTCCTTTTTATGTTCACTGATAAAAATTTAAATTCTTCTAAGTAAAATGAAGGGAAGTTTATCTTTCTCCTTGAAGGTTCAAGAGGAAAAGCATATCAGTGCAAAAGGTTTTCCCTTTTTATTTTACTGTTTGTGGCTGAGGGCTGTGTTATCACTCAAAGAAATATATCCAAAAAGTAGATGCAGTAACAAACCAGCTGGGGCACATACTAGTTAGAAAATTATTTGTGCTCTAGGCTTCAGCAGAGCAAAGCTATCTCTCACTGTTATATTATGTGAAGAATTTTCTTAGCTGATATGTTAAAAGAAAAAAAATTACACTTTTTAATTAAACTTAAGCATATTTTAAATGATGGGAAATCAAGGATGGCTATACTAGGTCTAGTTCTCTTTGTGACAGACTTAAATCTGATTTCTTATGCAGGTGGGGCATATGAAAGTTGCTTTGAACCACTCCCTTCCAAGCCTGTGATGAAATGTGCCATACCCATACAACTTAGACCAAAAGATTACTCTTATAATTTTGTAATTTCCTGAGATTTGACAGGAGTAAAAAAAAAGACTTTGTCCTATGCATTAATAATCTCAGTTATTAATTAATTATATGTAATCATGCTCAGCCCTATCCAAAGTCTGACAGCAGTAATCTGGCCAAGAACACATAGGTAGTTCCCAGCCAGTCACAGCAGATACCACCATTTGATGGGCCAAAATCACATGATTGAAAAATAGTGCGAGTGGGGGAGCTGGAGAGGAAAAGAAGGGGAGTTGAGGGTATGAGGACATGAAAATCTGGAGGTACTTCTGTGTGAAGGGTAAGGGAATCTGGACTGTGTGAAGGATGTGCAGCCATCAAGGAAATCAGGAACAAGGAGATACTGGGAAAAGAGGGATGGAGGTGGGATGGTGGTAGGTCTTTTTGGAAGGTGGGTAGAGAGGGAAGAAAAGATAAAGTGTTTACAACAGAAAGTCATAAAAAGGCTTCATTTGTTGTGTCATTCAAGACATGACCTGGCCAACATTCTTGTTGCTCCTCTCTGAATGCTTTAGTTCTGCAGCAACGTAGAACTGCAGCAATGTAGACCACAGCTGCACAGAGCACTCTCTCTACTACTGCAGCACTGATTTGTAAGAGACACTAGAATGCGTTTGTTTCCACTGCCTATCCATTTGCCTAAATGACATAGCTCTTAGCCTTTTGTCTGCAGGAGAGCAGAGATCCTCACAGAACTGGATGAAAGGGCAAGGATCTTTTCACCTAGCTTAAAAAACCTATGAGTTTTGACTAAATATTTCATTTTAATATTCTTTATTTAGTCAATACCATGTCTTTATTTTGTCGTATTTTGTCTCAGCCTAGGTTGTTGAAGTAACTGTGAAGCTCTCCAGATTCTTCTCTTAACTATGGCAAATTACTCTAATTTAATCTATATATTTATACTCCCTCATTATCAATCCTTCTAAAACTAAATAAATACACCACACACTCCTACTATTAAAATTTGAACATGTCACTATTGACCTTCTGTCAGGATGGCTTTTAACATGTCATGACATTTTGCCTCTTCCCTAATGACTGCTTAGGTTCTTCAACAGAATCTTGCCAGAGGCCTTTTAGAAGTTTTGAGATACTTTGTCAATTGTTTCTCTTTTAAGTGCTACATGAGAAGCACATTTGCTGCTCAGAAATTTCCTGGGGTCTGTAGATGGGGCTACACCAAAGCTGAGAAATAAGATGCCTTAAGAAGACCCATAAATAAATGGGATCATGAATTTATGATATGGAAACCCATGCTATGTGAGGGACAAGACATGAGCATAAAGGTCTTCAAAGAGGAGTGCAGTAGTGTTCCATCACATTTTAAGTTGAAACATTTCTGCTCCTCTTTTAGAGCAGGCTATTATTTCATGCTAAAGAGTTCAGTGCCTTCATTAGTTAAGGTAGTTATGGTCTGTATTTTTCATTTGAAGCCAGATGTTTCTCCAGGTAGGAGGGCTCAGCCTTCCAGTAACAGAAATAGCTAGTTTTACTCCATTTATGAGTAGGATAACACTCCTAGGGTGAAGGGTCTGCTTTTGAGAAGAAAGGAGCATTTTTTGTTGCTTGTTGTTAGCTATAGCCGACTTCTTAATACTTGGCTTGGCATGCCATAGGCCCAGCATTGAAACAGCTCTTTTGTGCTTACCGGGCTTTGACTTATACAATCATTTTTTCTTATGGTTGTCCTGATTGTCATTTTCTGGCAAATCCTTTCTTCCTTTTTGCCTGATAAAATACAAAAAATGCATACTGAATCAATACATCTTCTGTACTGTATTTTCTTCTTTAAAAAATAAAAATATTAACATAATTTAAATAGTTATACTTTGTTTTCATTAACGTACACACAGAAACTATTACTTCCATAATTTTCTTTTTAAATCCAATATATTAATAAAGAGTTCCTGTGCAGTATTATCTATTTTTAGCTGGCACATATGAGCATCAAGTGGCCCAAATAAGCTATACAAATTTTTAAAATATTGAACTATGAATATGTTTTTACATTACACATATGCCAAGAGAAATATAAGCAATCAGAAAAAAAAAGATGTCTTGATTAATTTTGAATAGTATAAGAATTAATTCTGTTTTACTGGGAATGTTGAATGCAAATAGGATTTTGATCCTGCCTTTTATAAAATTTTCAGAACTTGACATTTGAGAAGGTGAAGCTGTGAATGTGATTACAACCTTCATGCAATTTTGCATGATTAAAAATTAAATATAATTATGTTATTTCAATATATTTTTGAGAAACATGTCCTTCAAAGAAGCTTTGAAAGAGAGACATGCATTTATTTGCTAAATATGGTGCACTTTTTATCACCAGATCTGAAGCATGTAGCACATGCAGTCAGCATACAGATCTAGGATGAGGGAAATACTGAATTTTTATGTTCAGTCTTGGAGATATTGACAGGAGGGGGTTTTTTTAATTTGAAAAATAAAGCTGTACAGTGAAAAGCCTTTTTTTTAAACATAGTAAAAGTCATAATATAATACTGAAACAATTAAACATATAATTTTCCATGCTTCACTCTGTATCAGACCATTATTACTATCTGTGTAACAGCAGTTATTTAGATCTCCTGATTCACTACCCATCAAAATGATCTGTTAGTTTTGCTGTGCAACCATTCTGGACTTACAGCATATAAAATAATAAACACTATTCAGCAGTTTCTTGACCTTCCTTCGTGGTTGGGTGTGCAGAAAAAACAACTCTTCTGTTCCCCAAAAACTTGAGAGCACTTTTATAAGAGAAATTATCTCTGAGTAACCAAAATATTCTGCAACCACAGCTCCACTGAGTACTGAAAAATTAGGTTGGCTGCAGAGTACAGCTAGATTTTAACCCGTGCTTTGAAAAATCTAACAAAATTATGTTACTGAATTAGCAGATCGTTGTATGAGCAAAGCTGTTAGACTATAACATTTCGCTTTTCCTTTCTCAGAAAATTAAAAAATTTCTGTGATATTTCCATCTGAAAGTGTTTCCCAGCTTGAGTATGTGTAGACAGTGCAATCTTTGTAGTGCTACAAGTCATACAGATACATATATCTAACATTTCAGCATATAAAGTGCTGATGTCTTATGAAAGCTCTGCTGCTACACTTTTCTGTCTCCAACCTTGAACTGTAAGATCTGCAGTCAGTATCAGATGTGCTTTGTTCACTCACTCCTTATTTGAGTAAGGAATTTCTGTGGCTTACCTATCCTAAAAAGCAAAGTATTACGAGTGCATTGCAGCAGTTCTGTAACAATTTGTAATTTCTGGTATAAAAAGTATATATTGCCAAGGGGTTGTATTTGTATGTGTTGTGTCCCCCTCCCTGCCCCTGCCCTCAGTATTTTCGTAACTTTGTAAAACATATTATTTGTGACAAAGAAGAAATACAGCATAAATCCATGTCTGCAAAGGTGAGACCAGACAGTAACACACACTCTTGCTCTATTTTAAGGCAAAAAGATTTCCATCATTACATTTACAGACCTGGGATCAGATTCAGAATCTCTTGGTAACAGTATTCAGAATTATGATTTAAGTAACATTTCTTATTAAAACTACCCTGTACAGTAAGTTCATGTGATAAAACCAATTTCAGCAATGAGCAGGAGGAATAACCTTCAGCAGCATATACCATAAATGGATGAACCTAATTCTGACAGGTGCTGAGCAGTGAATCTTAACCAGGCCTTAGAAAACCACTGATGTGGGAGGATCAGCAGAGGATCAGCATCTCTCAGTATCAGGCCCAGAACCATTAACTGCATTGTAACATTTAATGATGATGACAGCTATAACACATAGATCAAGCAGGGCTTACATTATTATCAAAAATAAAAAGAAAATACATTATTAAAATTAATACCTGGTTCACAATTAATACTATCAGTAGGCACTACTGGACTAATGGCAAAGGGTAATAGACCCAATCCAGAACCTGGCAGAATCATTAGGAATAGAAGATTCTCATGAAATAAAAACATTTCCATATAAATTACACTTCATTAATTCTTACACTGCCAACTGCAATTTTTCTTTTAGCAAAAGATGATGAGCTTTCCTCTTAGTCTTCTACAATTTAGAAATTCTGCAGCTGCTTCAAGTCTCACTAAAGATGGCCTACACTTTACTACCCTCCTGGTTCATACAAAACTGGAATGCTTACTTTTAAACCAAACTTTTGGAATTAGTCTCTCTATGGCAAGGTAAGAATTAAATATATGCACTCACGTTGCATGCATTAAATCAAGCTCTTTCAGAAAAGTTATTTGTTCCCATTAAAATCCCAGTGTGTTGCAAGCTCTATTTTTAAGTACTCAACTGCTTCACCAGAGGGCACATGCTTTCACTTAAAAATAAAACAAAATAAAAATAAAACAGCATATAATTGTATGAATGATATCTGGGGGTTTTAGCAGCCACCTCAGCAAGTATTTCTGAAGTATAACAATGCCTTTCCTGAGGCCACAGAATACAGCCAAAATTATAAATCATCCTGGTCCACAGAGAACCAGCAGTCAATAATTTTTAAGATTAATTTTCTAAAAAATGCCAACCTAATTTTTTTTTGAAGGGGCGGATTTCAATATTTTTCTACTCAGTTTATCTCATGAGAGAAAGATTTTAGTACAATTCTGGTTGTTACTTCTCTATGGTGATTGTCATTAAAAAACCAGATTCTGTTGTATTAAAATACCTTTCATTTTCCATATTTTGGTTACAATGGAACAACAATATTTGCAGTTCACTTTCTAAAACTCACATAGCTTGGAAATTTGGTATTGTTCTGTATTTTATAAATACCACTACTTCTCCTTATTTCTCTGAATTATCTTCAATACATTGCACTTCAGTTTTGTGTAATAACTGTGCAATATATGATTATAAGTCCTAGACTTGCTACTCAATAATATTAAGTAAAAGTTTGTGTACAAAAATTCCAAAGACTAATTTGCTTTTACTCTAATGCTGAACACAAAAAAGGCCAAAAAAGAGGGTTAAGATTTTCTGTAATGCTGAACATGTCCTTGCTCTACACAATTAGTTTTACAAAATAGTGTTTTATTTATATATATATATATATATATACATAAATATATACTTAGATAATAAAATTTTTTCTAGTCAAAACTGCAGAGAAAACCAGTTTTTTCTCAATCAGTTTTTAAAATTGCATAAATTATGAAGCCTTTATGTCAGTTTGAATCACATTTCATCACATTTTAAAGTTACATGCTCAGAAAATGTGAATTTATTTCCAGATATTAAAAGCTGATTTTATATAAGCACTGATATCATCAGTATTACTGTAATTTTTCCTCATTTCAGATTTAAGAAAAAACATTCCAGTATTTTGGGCCTAGAAAATACATATTGGGGATACAGAATAAATTGCTAAGTTTGAAGATGTATTGCAAAACGTCATTGAATCAGGAATGAATTTTAAGAGGGAATATTCTTGTCTTTTTAGGTGAAGATCATATAGGTGCTATTTTAGAGCCAACTTAATGATAAAAAGAATGTTTCCAATGTTTTAATTGAGACAACTTTTAATCTTCCATGGGTTATATTTGGAGAGATTTGGTTATACTCCAGAACAATGATGTTAAAAATCACCAAGTTAGCAGCCAGATGAAGCAAGGCCTTTTAATAAGAGTAGTTAGGTAACTACTACAATTTTATGTGATTTGTAGGGAGAACTGCATGCTTTTTCCCTCTTTAAGTCCCAGCAACGGAGGTTAAAAAATAAGCCCTCCAAAACCAAAGCCAAACTAGCACATATTGCAGCCTTCATCACTTACAGGTCTTGCAGCAGCCATCATTATACGTCTGCACAATTCCTCCATTCTAGGAAAATAAAA
Organism: Gymnorhina tibicen; assembly: GCA_013399875.1. Taxonomy (NCBI): domain Eukaryota; kingdom Metazoa; phylum Chordata; class Aves; order Passeriformes; family Artamidae; genus Gymnorhina; species Gymnorhina tibicen. The sequence continues at coordinate 3,133,698 of VXAZ01005475.1, read as the reverse complement.
GAAGAATATAGCAAAAACGTCTGGGCCCAATGCAAAGGGAAATTGTATCTCAAGACATTCCATGTTTTAACGATGTCAAACTAATAAAAAGTAGTGTCACTGAAATCGAGAGAATTACACAGATATCTATCAGCTGAAGGTTTGCTTCGCAAATTCTTTACAGCCTTTGAAACTGAACATGATCTCATCACTGATGACAAGTTCAGTAGTGTTCAGCTGACATCTGATCTAGTTTCCTTTGAAAAAGTCACTTAGTTTCTATAAGCATGTTTTTATATCATCCACTACCATCTGTTTCCCCACCACGGAGATTTATTAGGATAGTTTCAAAAATTCTTGAGAGTAGCCCAGATCTGCATATCAAGCAGACAACAGAACATAAATAGAACTTTTGGGATAACAACACACGAAAGACAGACATTTTTTAGCTTCTATATTTTCATGCGAGCATACATTTTTTATCTCGTTACAGAAAAATTACTGAATAAATTGCTCAAGAACTTCTTAAATGAGCACTTAAACTCAGATACTCCTGAATTATCCTGAGCTGCCTGTGAGAAAAGCTTCCTTCTCAGTTACTGGTTCAAGCCTATGGTTAGCATCTCTCAAAAACAGGTCAGACTGATTCAGAAAGTTAATTTTAGGGCTCCATTCTTTAAAATCTTAACCATCATTAGTAAGGAAAGACCCTAATAGATGGTGTCAGAATGGTTCCAAGGAGGGAACTCAGAAATAAACTCACAGTAGTACAGGCATTACTTTTAAATAGAATGCCTTCTTCAGGACTGGAAGAAATAAGAACATTTTTAAACAAATGGAAGGAATAAGTAGGACTGGTACCAAATGTGTCATCTTTAGTCAAGGCAGCAATGGTACTTACCCCTTCTACATATATATTTATTATTATTTGTAGTTCATATTAAATATAGGATGTACTACAAGTGCAAAAATTTTACAAGTATTATAAAGTTAGAGAATTATTAACTTAGAAGTTAAACTGTAAACAAATATACAATCTTTGTGAAGAATATATGCTCTTCAAAGCAGTTTATATGGATATGCCATCTTTATATTTTTAAATATATGATGTATGTAGATACCCTGGATATTTTTTGTTATGTTATACAAATTTTAGTTTAAGAGATAATGAAGTTTATACATAGTCTGTCATCTCCCTAATCATTACACAACTTAGGGAATTTTTAATATAGCTGACTTTTATATGGAGCATTTCTGAATTTCTTGATTTGTTTTATTTATTGTGTGTGTTCTACAAACTTGGCAAAGTATTATTCCATACTAAAGTAAGACATATATATAGTATTGTGTCAAGCATGATTCCAGTTCCGCAATATTCTAAAAGCAGTCATCAAAAAGACCCAAGCCAAACTTTTACACTCCTCACAGATACTTTGTCGGTTGGAAAGAAAACAGGAGTATAGCAAATTACTTCAAATTGCTCATTTACATGTTTTTACTTACCACTCCTTTAATTTAAAGAAAGTGCATGAAGTTTGCATGCGTTGTGGAGTATAAGCCAAATTCCAGAGCAATTATTGTCACTTACCTTACCCAAAGTACAAACCTTTGTACACTCAGTGTCATTAAATGGGGGGCAGACAACACTTGACCCCAGTAAAACAGCACCTGCAGCAGTTCTTGCACATTTGTAGTTGGTACAGTTGGAAGTCCAGGTGCTTCCTTCCTGAATATATAAAACAAAGCCATTGTAAGGAAAGCCAAAACACTTCAGCTTTATCTCCAACCTGAAATGTCTATAAAAGTGGTGCCCTCATGTTGTAGCATCTACTGGAGTGGAAAGTCTGGAGTGGAAAGTGCTGCAGACCCCCAGTAGGTGGCAAAAGGGAAAGACCATCCTCTAACTACCAGAGGCTACTCCTCCCTGGAGCCATGGCTCTACTCTCCAGCATGCTGCTGAGCATGGGTGTCCTACTGCAGAATGAAAGGACTCTGTGCCAGTTCAATAGTTTCTTTTGCTCTGAAATCAGTTGGAAGTATGAACCAAGTCACGGCCACATCTAAATTTCTGTGTATGTGCTGGAACACACCATCAAGATCCTGAACCCCAGTGCCTCAATTTGCACTTTTCCTTTCTGTAGTAACCAGCATGGAGAGAAGAGTGGTCCTGAGAAGAGGGGGACATAGAAGTCCTGATACAGGCTCAGAAGCTCTCAGCACATCTAAATCACAGTATATAATTTAGAGTTACAATTTGAACCCTGCATATTTGCATATCTTCGTAGAAAATACTACAAGCAATAAGATATTTACATGTGTGAAACTGCAGGTCTTTAGATTAACACACTCATTTCCAATCATACATCATAAACAGTCTCTAAGTGTGTAACCAGCAGTAAGGAGGCATGAAACAAGACTAACAGCATGAGTTAACTAAGAAATGCCTGTCAGATTCCTGTCTATTATATCATTACAGTTATTTCCTATCTCTGTTCAGAGGCACTTACCTCATACACAATCAGCGTTCCATTCTCTGTATGAAAAGAGCAGGACACGTTTTGACACGTACCACAACAAGTATTGTGACTGAAGGAAGGAATATATACTTGATGCTGGAAAGAAAGGAAAGGAAAAAAACGAACAAGTACTTTTTAAACATACATTATATGGAAATTCTTTGATTTCTGAAGTTAAAAACACCAAGGAAAACAATGGATGGATGGATGGATGGATGGATGGATGGATGGATGGATGGACAGATGGGTATGTTTACATAGGCTGCTAGAAACTGCCTCTCAAAATAATCGTGTAGACACAAGATACACGTCATCACTGTAAGTTCTCAAGTTCTTGCTGAGTAAACAGGACCAGCAAAAGTCTTCACTAAAACTTTTATCCTAGTTGTGCTCACGAATTGCATAATTCCTGTATTTTAAGAATACTCACAGCTTCACATTGCTGGGAACAGTTCATCATTGTGAAATGCATGGCATTGTACCCTGTGTTCTGATCTTTTTCTTGTAAACACTGCACAGTGTAACAAAGATCTCCATCCAAGTACTGAATCACTGACTGTCCAGGATTCAGTACTGTGACCTCTTGGAAGATGCACACATCATCCTTCTCTAAAACCAAAAGAAATAAATGTTACCAGACTGGGAAAAAGATCGTGAAATAAATTAACAGAACCACTGGTAGATGAAAAGTAGGGCAAAGTCCTATGCACTGCAAAAGTATTCTATCTTGTAGACTTGATTGGTTTGTGGTTTTAATTACCAAACATGAACAGGAGGAATGATAATTCAGTTTCAGAAAACGCTACAAAATGCAAAACTACCTAAAACTGATAGTGTTCCTACCACGGAAGTAAAAAAATTCTTTTGCTCTTATTTTAAAAGTGTTCTAATATTTAACATTCAGCTATTCTGCACATCACAAAATGTAACCTTTCTGTCAATTAAACTACTATGTCTCCAAATACCTGTGGGACAGTAATCTGCTCAGGCTCTACTGTAAATGTGTGCTTGGCTCTTGGAGGCAGTTTAGCCTGGGCTGCTGCCAAGACTGCAGCTTGCCTCAGCACCCCCATGCACAGTGAGCTGAAATCTGGTCTACGTGGGTAGCTGAGTGAGGCAAGGGAGCAGAGCTCTGATCATAAAACTGGCTACCTCCTCTTGTGCTGGCTGAACAGGTCAGTTGCTCTGTGGGAGATGTCTTGTTTGTGCTTGAAAGCAGCAGGAGCAGCTGCCCTGCTCACACTCAGCTACTGTTCACAGCCTGTTTCCGATTTGCCTCTCACCAGAGAGACTGTACCTGACTCTGAAAGCATGGCAAGTTCTGCAACACCCACACCCTTCCAGAACAGACACAAAATGGATGGCTTAGCAGGCAAAGCATCAAATTCAGAAAAGAGAGTATCATTGCATAACTAGATAAACAGACATCAAATTAAGATAAAAGAGCGTTTACATTTGAGAAGGCTACAATGGTCTTATTTCTGCTTTCTTTGCACAACCTTTTTGCTAGAAACTGAAACACAACAATGAGGAATACGAAAAAGTTACCACAAATGTAGTGAGTGCATCCACAAGCACTGGGAACACTGTTATCTATTTTTTTAACTTCTCCCTGAGTATAAAAAGATAAAAGTTTGCAAAGTCAAGCACAATTAAATACAGTGCTACACAGACAATTTTTCTCTAAAAATGTAAAATATTACTCTCATCACTTCCACCCCTGGTTTCATGAAAGAGAAAAACTGCAATGTACTCAAGAAACAGTAGCACATTCAGAGTTATTCAATGTATTTATCTCCTCAAACAGAAAACAGCACTTCATTTTCCATAGGGGTGCATAGAATAGCAGAGACAATAAACAGCATTTTTTCCTGAGATACAAGGTTTTTCCAATAATAAACATATTATCAAAAGATTGCCTCCTAAGAACTTTCTTCTGAAAGATAGGTGAAAGCTATTTAAATCTGAAATTCCTTAATAGACTTTATGTTATGCAGTCTTCACGTAAGGAACAAACTTCAGGCATTGGATAAGGAAAATATGGTCACTATGGTACTAATGGGAGTTTGAACATTCACTCATAATTATTTTCCAGCTCACAGTCCTTATTATGACAAACTACAGAGGAGCAAAATATTTATGACTTCTCATATCAACTAAATTCAATAATGTTAAATCATTTTAATCAAAGCATAAATTATTAAAAAAACACATTTCTTCAGATGATACATATAATCATAAAGCTCATACCTCATTTATTTTTTTTAATGGGAATTATTTATGTAGAAACCCTTACTAGCATATTGTTTCATGTCAACACTGAACAGGATAAAATTACAGTGGCTTTTTTTCTTTTTCCACCTTAAAACACACAAAGTGAAATTTCTCCAAGGAATGGTTGACTACATTATGCAGACACTGTTGGAATTACATGCTTGAGCTGGGACTGGAAGGCAATCCCACCTTGTCCCTGTTCACTCTTCACAACTAATTGAAACAAGGAGTGTAAAAGGGAGCAGTAAGACAGCTGGACACCATTATTAACAATATTTAAAATATACCACTTACCAATTTACAGGTCAGCAAAGTAGCATTTTCACAACTACATTCTGAAGAGATAAAGAAAACTGTGTTAATCAATTAGCTAACTCTTAGCTTTGGTTAACAGCTGTGACTAAGGAATAAAGCAATAATTACCACAGTGCCATTCTGGACAACATTGCCCAAGTATTTTTTCCTTCACAGGTGTCATGTCATCTGTGCAAATCATAGGAGGCTCAGAACAAAGATTTTCATCACAAACTAAATGAGGGGGAAAGACATATGAAAATTTATTCAACTTTCCTTCATGTTTTCCAGCTTACATTATTTTTGATAAACTATTTATAAAATAACATTCTTTTATATAAATGTTATTGTGTTTCTTAAGCATCTGAATTATACTTGGAACGAAAAACTAAACAAAGATTTTCAAAAGTGATTTTAGTTGTCTTGCAACATTTTAAAATTTTCAGAGTTTTTGAAACATCAAACAGGAATCCTTTAATATTCTTCCTACTTCAGAGTTACTTAAGATTATAACCAGTACCAAAGACAACTAAAATCATAATCTTTAGAAAACATGGACTTGAAATGTACTGTAAAGTGCATTTCTGTAAGATAACAGGGAGCAACTGCCCTCCAGGGATGATGCTAATAAGAAAATACTGCCTCCCTTATCAGTAGTGGCTTACTGGGACTGTGAAAGAAGATCACACACTAAGAGCTAACTTTCTCCCTGCCAGAACTGGGCAAAAAACAATGCCAAAGGCCTTTGCATAAAATTTCACCCGGGTAAAAGTGCTAGGAAAAGGAAAGGACCAAAATACAGGAACAACTGAAGTAAAAATTCCTAAACTCCAAACTTAGTGGAAGTCAATTTAATTATTTGAAATTACCCTGAAACACTGCAATGGGATGGAAGTTAACCTAAAAGAAGCAGTTATACTTCTAGACATTACATAAAAACGTATAGCACAATTTATGTGTTTTATGAGGCTACGAAAAGGACTAAGGTACACTGCAAATATTTTTCTTCTGCCTGCTCATTTTTTGAATAGTAGTCAATCCAGCAGTATTTGAAACTCTTCGTCTACTCCTTCCCTTAGGGGCTAAAAGTGCAGAGAAACTGCCTAAACATTAATGAATGGTACAACAGAGGAAAAACAACATGGAAGCTGTTTTATTATGTTAAATGTGTTTTAATATATGAACAATGGCACATTAATACTCCAAGGATTCAGTGCCACATTAATATACTGGTATTTAGATCACTGTGAAAATAACCATGTTCTGTCTGGTGAACTAAATAACCTCTCCAGACTCCACTGACTGGGTTTGTCAGCCCACCACTGAGCATACCAAGAAGCTTGAATCTACCTCAAATGAGGACACCCTCATTTGGATCTCTTAGTCTACACCTGAAGCCCACCCTAATTGTTGAATCTAAACAAATCCCCACACACCCACACGCTGTCTGTCATTTTTACTGACTTTGGTGACATACTGAACCCACAACAGTTACACTCACCGCAGTAGTAATGAGGACAACAGTAATGTATGGTATTAGGGTCTACAGTCAGAATTTCCCCTTCACTACACAAGGGAACAGGCTCAATACAGGATTCACAAACTAAATTTAAAAAAAAATCAAACATTTACAAAGTTTTAAATACTAAAACATTAGCACATGTGAATTCCATCTAATAGACTATATAACAAGAAATATTGTGTTTGTTACTCAGATAATAGAACTTTTAAGGATTTTATGGATATAAAAATGAAACAAAGTTCAAATATGATGTTCAAAGTTATGTTGGAAAGAAAAGATCCCCAAATCCAAGAATAATTATGCTCTAGTCAGTCAGATCTGTGTGAAATCTCACTGACCTCTCCAAGAATTCTACCTTAAGTTATTTGGTTTAGAATTATAGTCTGTTTTTGTAAATACTTGACTATTCCTTAGCTCTCCATAAAAATATTAGGGGCTTCTTACCACAGAGATGAGAGAAACAACAGGGATCTTCCTGTTTTGCTTCAACAATAAATTGATCTTCTCTGCAGTCCGGCTGGGAGGCATTAAAACAAACTGAAGGATCACATTCTATAGGATGTGAAACAAACACCATTTTAAAAGGAGCCACTGAAACAATACAAAAAGATTTTTAAAAATATTCTTCATATACTAAGTAAAATAAAATACCCCAAATTGATTGTAAATCATAAGTAACAAAAAAAACAAGCACAAAAAAATATTGGAGAATGTTTAAAAAAACATACATCATTGCCTGGTGCTATTTAGAGTGTCCCATTCTGTTAACAATCAAAACAACTTGTAATGCAAATTTTCTTCCAACATATAATACAAGTATGGAAAACTTTCCACCAACTGTGGTTTTGTATTTCCCTTACCACATCGGTACTGTGGACAGCAGGACAGGGGGTGGTAGCCTACCACTAATTTTTCATTGGGTTTGCATGTTGGAATAATGGCATCACACAATGACATGTTACATTCTGTGGGATAAAAAACAATCAATTTTGACATCTTTCAACAGCTACAAGTGCAAGTCCTATAGTTCAAGCTATTTATACCATCTAGAACATTGATATTCCTTTAGCAAGCTCACAATACAATATTGGTTACAGGCATCTGATGAGCAAAAGGACCGTATCAGCTGGACCATATATTCTCGTTTTCCTTGAAGATGTTATGAAGGAATTAGTATATTTTGCTTAATGTTTTAGGAACAGTAAGCTTATTCTTTTTCTAAACAACCATGGCTAGGCAGAATATTAGTATTCAGTGATCAGCTCCCAAAAAACATCTTCTGGGAAACAGCAGTAGATCAGAGGATACTGCTCATCACACCAAAGCACTAGAAAGAAAAGCAAGCAATCTCTGATGACTTCCCCAAATACCAAGGTACTTCTATCATTGAATATATATCAATTTATTATTAAATTCCATGCAAGAGCTTAAAAAATATTTTTTAACAGAAGTTTTGTTCAACTGGTGGATTTCTAAGAAAAAAATTATTTCAGTGAATAATTTTACAAAGAATAGAAGCCTCAATGGCTGGCCCAACCAGCCACAAGTACTTGAAAATTAATTCTAATAAATGTTACCTTGAATTTAAAGTTTTTCAGCTGCCTGTGAACGTCAAGCACTTATACTTTTCTGTTACTGAAAACAAGTGTAGTACCTACCACAAACTTTCTTGGGACAGCAAGCTCTCTCTTCAATGACATGGAGTAGAACTTCCCCTTCTCTTTCACAGACTGGTGGTGGATCCTCATTGCATTCAGGTTCTACAGCAACAATGCTTCCATTTTCTAAACAGCCATACATGCAGCACCCTCTCATGGACCCATTCCAGATCTCTCCAGCAGAGCGGGGTTGTCCTTTATTATCTGTACATGCTGGGGAATAAAAGCCCAACATTATATCCCTTCAACAAGGAGACAGCTCCCATTTCCTGCAAGCAACTACGACTTGCATAAAATTATTGAGTAAAATAATATGGCTGTGGATCATTATGATAAATGAATCCAAGAAAGGATGATGACCTTAAAAGCACCAAAGGCACAAATGCTTCACTATGGTGGAAATGGGTGAGGGCAAGGGACAGAACCTGCCCAGGTTATTCCTTCCTAAGTTCTCAAGGGAGGAAAGGCTGGGAGCTATAGAAGAATGACCATTATTTTCCCCCCAAGAGAGGTACATCTGCACTGGGTCCTAGAGCCAAGATAACTGAAAGCACAAACTGCTGTAACTTGAGGAAAAGGTAGTCTCTGTTGAAGGGACCTTTCCCAGATTCACAGCTACTGAGGACTGGCAGAGAACTTAAACTTATCTCTTACCATGAACTGTTAATATAACTGTGATCAATATTTCATAACTGCAAAACTACTCTGTCCTACTGTACTTACTACATTTTTCTTCTGGTATACAGAGGTTAGAGTCTGTTCTATGCAGAATGGTGCCATTTTTACACACACAGTCTTCCCTTAAATAGGAACAGGGAGAATCTTCATAAAACCATTTATTCAAGCATGTCTTGGCTTCACAGGGTTGCACACAAGGCTGGTATTCCTTGCCCTCAGGACAGCTCAATGCTGCAAGGAATAAAAAAAGACAGAGTGCTTCTATATTCTTTCAGCATTTCACTGGATAAATAGGTAGTAGTAACAAGTAAGTTAGCACAGAAAGCAAGCATTTATACTTTTAACAGTACTTTAGGTAAGCAGCTAATTCAATGGAGATTAATATTAATTCATGACTAAATGATGTATTCTCATCTTAAGAACTTGAACCCTGATTTACCAATGCTGTGATAAACTGAGATGTTATTTACAAGAATAATAGAAAGAAATATATTTTTAACTTATCACTAAACACTCAATCACTAAAAAAGCCCCATCACTGAAGCCACATAGGGGTACAGAATATGGCTGTCTGCTTACAACAGTAATCAGGTGCCCTCCATTTAATGCAGATGTTGTGCTTGTTGCACAAAGCCACATATGCAGAAAGCGCATCACACTCGTAATTCCAAAAATTAGTACTGTTGATCCACATCTTCTCACAAAATTCTTTTGGTGACACCTAGGAACATATTGCAATTTGGAATTAACAAGTATAAGGACTTTCTGTAATTAAAATAAATCAGTAATTAAGAGAAATAACAGCCACAAGGGAAAAAATCACTAGCAGTGTCTAAATTAAAAATTATCTTTTTTGTCGAGAACACTCATTCTGCAAAACTTAAACTGCCAGAATTTTCTGTGCTCATCAGTAGACACAGAATGCAGACCTAGTGAGATTGTCACACTGCTTACAAGAACTTTTCAGTATAGCCCTGTCAACTAAAAGTGAACAATCTCAGCTTAACGTTGCTGCTATACCTTCCATACAATCCTGCTGTGAATGAATTACTTATTACTCTCTTTCTGTGTAGGACCTGATGGCCTATGTTAGTGAGTCTAAATGCGGGTGGTGCAACCCATCTTATTTCTGTTGGGTTTGTTTGCATGAATTTGTAACAACTTGCAAAAGTCAGATTTTATTTCATTCTGCCTGTTCACTACTCTGTTGCAGCCAAGTTCTCCCTGTGGTTTCAGCAAATCTTAAAGCAGTCTCTCACTTTTGCCAAGAAGGTCATTACACTGATGACTCTGTTACCTATCCTTGACCAGCTGCTTCCTGCCAGAGAGTGCACAGGATGTTCCATCCACTCTTGGTTTTGCCCCCATCTTGTATATGAAAAAAAACAAATTTCATAATAGATGAACCAACTGCTTGAAAATGTTGATGGTATGTCAGTTTTTGCTATAAACCAGGAAAAGATGCACTATCAGAGTTCTCCTGGGAATGTATATGCAGTAAGAATTCTGACTCCTCAGATTTCCTTAAATTATTATGAAATGAGATATGTCAAAACAATTTTGCAAAGCATCTTACTACCCACTGGTGCTACTCTATCTTCTAGATTCCAAACTGCTAACCACTGCTCCCTCCCACTAAGTTTCTGTGGCAAATATCTATTAATTTTTGTATATAAAGAAACTACTGAAGTTTCTTCCTTTCAGAAGAACTCCCTGTATTTTTTTTACCTCGGGAAAGTGAGGAGAGGTCTCAGGAATTTGAAAGAAGGGGCTCAGCTGCATGCAATACTTTTAACAGCATTTGTCTGTGATAAAAACCAGAGTGTAACACAATAAGAACCAAGGGTGGAAAGGCAGAACAAGAAGAAGTGAATCAGGAACCTGATCACATTTATCTCCCAGGAAGAAAGGGCCACTTGAGTAATTAATCCTTTTTATTTTTAATTAAGTGGGGGAAGTCAGTCAGACCTCAGAGATTTGGGGCTTCCTCATTTTCTGTTCTGGGAAGCAGCTGTGCTGCACTACCCACCTCTAGTGATAGTCTGCATGCTAGAGCTATATCCCCATTAGAAAGCACAGTTTGTGAAGACAAATTATAATGATTTCTGTAAGAAATGCTGCAAAATTGTCAACATAATACTGACTACGTCAGAATTTTTTAACTGGAACTTGCTTCAGTCCAATAACTCCGACTGCATGAATTGCTGTTGTGTGCAGCAGAAGTATGAGGTTTTCTGTTCTAGTGATCCATGTTAAGTGTTAAAAACACCTTTGGAATGTTTTCATCTTGACATGATGACCCATTGTCTCTCCTTTGAGAATTTCCCATGAAATCATTTCAAAAAAACCAGCATAATAGCACAGGGATCAATATAGATGTGTGTTTACAATGGACAACATGACTAAAGTATTAAAGCCAACATGACAGTGGTATTAAAGCCATCCATTCCATTATCAAATCATAAAAATAAGCAAAACACAAAAAATGTGCGTGTACCGGTCACTCTTTCTTAATTATACAACTTTTATTAGATTTTCTCCTGCAATTTTTCCCATCATCATACTCACTTTCTTGTGACAAGGGATGAAAATGCTTCTGTTTAATAGTTCCATACAGTATGAGCAGTTATCTTCAGTACAGTTTCTTACTGGCCTCCTGGTTGTTACATCAAGTGATTTCTCAATTTCCCAACTCTTAATGAACATTTCAATTTCCTCCATACTTGTAATTATGGTCATGTTTTGCATTTTCAGGTCATCACTAGGATCTCCATTACACACCCCTGGAGACAGACCATCATATTCAAAGCACAAATAAACATGCTTCATTTGAGAAAGAAAAGTGCACTTGATTAAGTTATGATCAACACTGCATCAGACTGACCTGTGCAACGTGGTCACCTGTGTTTATAGATTAAGTAGCTACACGCCCACTGTAGTTCCAACTTCCTGCTTGTGATTTTACTTCTCAGCTCAGTGGCTTAGTAAAGCAAGTAGATCATACAATACAACTCATGATACCTTTCACAGCAATTAACTTTTGAAAAAAACTGCTACCAAAATGTGCTGTTGAGTGTAGCAAATTCACTGACGTGGCACTAGATTCTGATCTCATTCTACTGGTTATCAGTCAGTTCCTTGAGAGTAACAGTAGATGGTTTTCAAATTAACTGCTCGTCACTGATGATTTGACACTGTATTGAAATTTAATTGAACATTCTAAGTGCAAGAAGTTATGAAAAGAATCTTTTGATGAACAAATTGTTTTATCTAGAGAAAATATTGTTCTTACTCCATTTATTAATACAAAATCACTATAAAAAACAAACTTCCCAGACCCCTGACATTCATTGTCTACCTGAATTCATTATTGTATGTATTCTGTTGATTCATCAATTAAAGTATATGATCTCTTTAAGTGAGAACAAGTGACTAATCTTGTCAAAACTTTTATCTTCATACTGGTGTTTTACATCTCAGGTACTGATCAGGCAAAGTTCGTCTCTTGTTTTCTCTTTCCTTCTGCACTGTTAAGCACACCCTAAGCCCTTGCCTTCATGCTTTCAGCCCTGCAGTCTGATGTTTTTCAGGGTCCTTTGTTAGAACTGGACTAGCTTGGTGTGGCAGGCTGTTATTCTTTCAGACAGCATGGAGAAATACAGAAGATGGCGTTCAAATAAGAAGCATTTCACAGTAGCACCGCTTTCCAGTATTCTTAACTCTTTTGCTTTTCGCTGCAGATCACAAACTGCTGGCGTTAGAATTTGTAAGGCCATGCTACAGAACCGCAGAATCAATACAGCTTTAAAAATAAAGCAAATTTACACCATAGTCCCACAATTTTTTCTAGGATGAGAGGAAGAATATTGCAGAATCCCAGACAGGAACAAACAGCAGAGAACAGGGAAGAAGCACTAAAGAAAGCTTCAGAATTTACTGCAAAATATCAGGTAGTGCAACACTTTTAAGCTAAGTTTGGATTTGTCTGCATTGTCTTCCTTTTTTTATCTTTTCACACAAAGAGAAAATATTCTATAAGTCTTCCTACATTTGACCTCATCTCATCCCACTCGTTCAGCATGCATAGAGAAGATGGCATGATACTGGGAAAAGATGCAGGGCCAGCCTTCACCTTCTCTCACTAGATCAAGGAGAACTTTCCTTTTGTTCAAGCAGAATATAGAAATTGATTTTAAAGACTTGATTTGTTTATATTTATACTTACAGGATGTCTGAATTGCTTTTTAAGTTTTTAAAACTAAAAGCGGTTTAAAAGATTATAAAAAGTTCATTTTCCTTTTCAATATGAAATAGATTATGTAAAAATTAAAAACCACCAGAAAAGGAACATTTACGATAAAATTAAAGTAATTTTGAATTACCTGCTTAGACTTTATATTATTCATACTGGCAGAATTATAAAAAGGCTTAAGAGAAGTGTGAAACCTGCTACATTTACTATCATTGTAATTCAAGACTGAGACAACTCAGCACAGTTTTGGACCCAGTGTCAAGAGGTCTAAATACAGATTCTAAATTCACTATCCTCACAAGAACTGGACCCTTCCCACGACACAACTTTTGTCAGTACTTTCATAGCACTAAGCTGCCACTGCTAACATCAGACTGTTATTCTTTTCTCCATAATCACTGCAATATACTGTCACTATCTGAACTTCTTTAGCAGCCACTTCACTAAAAATTTTCTTTTTCTTTACTTGACTTCAGCAATACTCTTAAAACAGGCAGAGATAAGTAAATGAAAGAAGTAAAATTTTTAAAAGTTACTCATATACAATGTGCTGATCACTACTTGTTCTGTAAAGTACTTTATTAGCACAGTGATTTCAAACAGAATGATTAATTTATTATTATTAAGTAATAGTCTTTCACAGGCCCTCATATAGGATTGTCAGCATAGTTAATGAAGGTCAGAAGGAGAGCTATAGGGACAGCTGGTCACAGACACAAAAGGGATTTGCAAATTTCAATTGGGAAGTTATTGAACAAGAAAAGAATTGCCACCATAGCCTCACCACAAAGTCCTTCTGTCTTCCTCGATGTGTTGGAGTGTAATCCATACTGTATATCTATGATGCCTGTAACATGAGCCCACTTGATGCTAATACCAGCTGGGGTGTTAACAACATACATTGCACCAGTATCCTGAACACTCAGTCCTTCTTTTGAAAATGGTAATGGTTGAATTACAGAATCCACTACTACCTAAAATAAACCAAATACATTTTAGAGATAAAGCCAGGTTGCAATGATGTATTTTATGTGTATTTCTATTTTACAACAAAAGATTTTTTATTCACAACCTCTGCCGCATATAACAGTCACTGTGCTTAAATTAGAGAGCTTCCCACCAGTGCCACTTCCAAAAACTGCAAATGAAGTAGACATGAGGGAAAAAAAATTTTCTAATTAAGGAAAGAATAAATCTTGTTTATCATATATTGTATTATAAAACAAAACCTCATTCCAATTATTCAAAGTCATCTGTTCTGACTTGTTACTGACTAGCAGGAAAAGTAGCCTAAGTATTTATCACATCTAGGGTTCTAAGGTTTCTGGAAGTATAGTCTCAGGCATAACTGCTTTTGCAGCTTCTTTAAAATCTCAAAAGAACTTTGAAGTGTCATTTTGGAAAAATGACATTTAAGTGAAGCATGGTACCAGAAATGTATATTCTTTTGCTTCTAGCATAGCATGAATTACTGGAAACCTGAACTGCAAAAGTAATCCTAATCCTGTAGTGTTTTATTTTAATTCTGATACATCACATTCTACAACAGAATTGCTTTCCAACTATTTTTTAAGAGTACACATGCTGCTGATATATACTTACTTTTCTTGCTAAACGATTGATAAGTATTTGACATGTGTGTGTTGTGACATTCAATTTCTTAAAACAGAGCCCTGAAGTGTTTGCAGGTGGCACCTTGAAAGAAAAGTGACAAACAAGTTTAGTTACTATTGTTTTTCTATTTCTGTGCTAGTGCTATTGGAATTTTTTAATATTAATGCGTTTTATAATTAGCAAAATAAGTACTTACTAGTTTTCGTATTGAATTTGCACTCTGGAAAACAAAAATAAATTAGAAGTGCAATAATAATCAGCAGCATTTTATTTAGCAAAAATAAGCTACTATTTTCTTTGTCTTTAATGTTCTTCTACAATCAGCTAAATAATTAAATTAATTTAATATATTCCTTACAAGTAATAAAAAATACACACTTTCCAGCAAATTTCTGTGCATATGCTGAAAGGCCCTTTCAAAAACTATCTCTTGAAGAACTAAACACATAGACTTCTAAAGCTCATCTGCATATGTGTTCTGCATTCCCACCTCTAGACTGCAACCAGGAAACAAGAGAGCAATTTAATAGAAAACCTCTAAAACAATTCAAGACTCTTGCCATTAAGAGTCTTAAAGTTCAAATGTGCAGTTGCCCAGTGAGAGTAAATAAGAGGGATGGGAAGGATAGAAGCCCTTTGAAGGCCCTCATCACTGACTGGTTTATCCACAAACCAAAGATGGACTCAATCCGGTTGCTCAAGGGCTCCATAAATTAGGACTGTGGACAATGCGAAGGAAATATTTGTACAGACTCTAAGGATGAGACTGACCTGACCTTATCTGGCAATCTAAAAATAAAGTGGTCAGATCCCCTCTGTAGACAAGAGTTAGACAATACAAAGAACAACTCATCACGAAGTCATTAATACTTTCCTAAAATAACTACAAAATATATTTTTTGACTATTAAAAATATTTTTGTATTTTGACCATATTGTAAAGTATAAATTCAAGGTTACAGGAACACTTCTGTGTGGAGAACCTGAAAGGAGGTTGATACGATATGAATACATGCATATTCAGAAGTTATGTCATCTATGATAATTTAAAAGGAACTTACATTTGAATTTCCTTATAACACAACAATTACTATTTAACTCAAGAGAAAATTATTTTATCTAGATAGCATTATTAAGCATGCTTCTTGAAAATTAAATAACTTGGCATTTTTCATTGAGTATGGCTTTTATGTATAAGTTTTAATTGACATATTTTTGCAGAATTTCAAACCTATAACACAAAAATTCAAGGAACAATTATAATTATTGCATAAATGTAAGAATCTTACCTGATTAGCAGGACATTTTTCAATATGAGCAACAATAATTTCTCCTGGTAACTTGACTAAAACATAGGAAGCCATATTACAGAGGGCTATGTTGTTTCCATCAAATGTAATAACACTCAGTTCAGACAGTATAGAACACTGACCTAAAAAAGAACTGTCATTTAATGAGGTTACCACAAAACTGAATACAGGGCATTTCTAAAAACTTTCAGTTCTAACATTATTTGCTTTTGCATATGCATTCACAGAGATAGATAGATAGATAGATAGATAGATAGATAGATAGATAGATAGATAGACAGATAGATAGATGACCTTGTTCTGCAGACAGCATATTGAGCCATAAGCAGAAGAAAGTGTTTAGGTTACTCAGTGGAAATACCTTAACCTGCTTCTGCATGCCCATGGTAGGGGAGAATGTTTAAATTTGTGACAATTTTCACTTAAGTCAATGTCTTACAGGCAAGGTCAATGAATCTGCACAGTGTGAGATAAAATATATGCATAAAAATATATATATTTTTGAGATACTGACGAGGGACTTATCCGTCTTATCTTGAAACAAATATAAAGTGCAATATTGGTTTCATTAATGCTGCAAGGTTTTAAATATGACTTCACTTTAGCTTTTTTGTTCCCCCTGCAGACATTCATCCACCAGTTTCTGTGTTTCTAAGCATGATTAAAATCTGTAATTAGAGCTAAATGAAATATGGGGGTGCCGTCTTTCAGAAAATCTAGTATTTAATTTATCTTTCTTCATGAAATGTTAAAATCTTAACATTTCTACTGATAAAAATTCTGAAAAGTCTCAGCTGAAAAATACTGGTGTTCATGCTGCAGATGTAATTTCAGTGTTTTCATTCAAAAAAAGATATTTTGCTTCTCCTGAATGTCAATTCAAAGGTACCAAAATAGTCAGTATATTTCATTCTGTTTTGCTGATGAATACCTCTTTTTAATTCATTTTACTATTAAACCTCATATTCCCATTGTAATAACCCTTTATTTTATTAATTGAAATTTACATATCAAGGTTCCATGTTTTATTTTTAAATGAAACAGTAACTTACAGGGACATTCCCATTCTGGACAACAGCTATCAGTGTTAACTTGAACAGGCATTCCTCGAAAACCACAGTGTGGCTTCTGCACATCCTTAGGGCAGTTCCTTGAAAGATTGTATAACATCCAACCCATATTAACACATACATACTGGCTACATTTGTCAACAGGTTCGAGGTATCTCGGCTGTCATATAAGGAAAAAACAACCAGAGTCAACTTTAACTTCATTGGCCTTATGAAGTCTAAGCAATTACTTGTCCATCTCCCAGGTCTGAGAGAGTTTCACCACATCTACCTTCTCCTCATTGGTTATTTTGGAATGACTTGCATCTGTGTGGTTGTAACCAGTGACAATGATGCGCATCCATTCACTCACACCCTTCCTGTTCCATCCAGCTTTGGTGGAATACCCTACGTAAAGCATTATGCACTGAGGCTACACATTATAATCAGTAATAATCTGAAGCATTTTAAGAAACACAAAACCATGCATTCCCATCATTTTAAACCCTATGACAAAGAAACAAGTGGAAAAAGGAAAGCCAGGGTAAGATTATGCAGAAACACCAAAATTCCAAGGATTATGTCTTTTTCTGCACCTCAGAAATATATTTAGCTATCTAGAATAACATAGGTTTAAAGCCTTTTTTTTTCAGAGCAATACATCCAAGTTGCAGAATATACCAGGGCAGTGTAAGAGCAGCAATAAAACTATTCTCTAAGAATAACCAAGAATTTTAAAACAAGTAAATTAAATAGAAAATAGGAACTATTTTAAATCTCCGGTATTAAATACGTAGAATAACAGAATGGACTGAAAAGTAATATATATTTTAACATGTAGGGGCAAGTAAGACTGATCATACCACACACTCAGAAGATGTAGACATCAGTGTGTGCATCATCGTGCCAAAGTAAGCCTTGTCAGCTACAGCCGTCGTTTCTGAAGAGGAAGGCAGAGCCATTTCACCACTAGAACGAGATAAATCTATTATAGTTCTGGTTTGCAGCTCTGTGGCCTCTGTTACACTAAAATAAGGTGTAATGGGTTTCTGTGTTGGGATTTTGGACATATCTGATGTCGTTACATCCAGGACTCCAGAAACAGAGATGTTTTTGACTGAGGTTGTATTTCTTGAAAAAAGCAAACTCTGAACTGCAGTTACTGGCAAATAAGGTGGGGAAGATTTGTCAGTTGTGGTTGTCTTTGTCTTGGTAGCATTTCTTTGCTCATGTGAAGTCTGACCACCTTCTGAAACACCCACAGTTGTTTCAAATGAAGTTGTGTATTCAACTTCTGATGCTATGTATGAGGTACTCTTCATTTGTGATAATGAACTTCTAGTACCAGTTGTTTTTGTTATATTAATCTTTGGAGTTTCTCTAGTGCTCTGTAAAGCTTGAGTTACTGCAGTTGTAAATAAAGATTTGTGTGTTTCTATGGTGGTAGGAACTGAAGCTGAAGCCATATAAAAATCCAAACTGACAACAAAAGAATCAGTGGTTTTTGTGGTAATCCTAGAGGCTAGGGTAGTGCCTGAAGTAACTAATAGACTGTCTGAAGAACTAGGTAGCATTTTTGCAAAATTATAAGGTGCTTTTGAGGATGTAGCATTCACTGTTGTGCTTGTGATCATTGGTGTAGTGGATTGAGTGATGATTCCAGCTGATAAGACTGATATTGCTCCATCTTCTTCTGAGGAACTTATCGAAGAACTCTGCTTTCCTAGAGAAACATTAGAGATAGGAGTGGTCTTAGGAGGAGGTGAAGGCATAGAGGGCTGGCTTTCTAAAGTGACTTCAGAAGTTGTAGGCTTTAGTAAAGAGGGCATTATAATGGATTTTTTTAGTGCTGCTGAAAAGTTGGTAGAGAGACTTATTTTTAAAGTGAATTTAGAAAAATCCACAGAAATTGCAAGGTCTGTAATTGGAATTTCTGAAGTTCCTTGTGTATCTAGAGATGAAACTGATGCTTGGATAGCACTTACATTTTGTGTTAGTGATGATGTGCTACTGACTATGGGAATCAATGAAGAACTTGTAGTCTGAGATGTCACGTAAGATGGTACTGATGTTGATAACAAGGTTGTAAATAAAGATGATGACCCTGTAAAAGAAGGATCTTTGGAAATAAAAGCACCTGAGCTTTGAGCCACAGGGTCAGTTTTCAATTCTGTATCTGAACTTTTTGGGTACTCTGTAAGTTCTGAAGTGGTTATTGATGTAGCACTTAGAGGTAATACCAGTGTCTTGAGAGAGAAGACTGTAGACATAATGGATTTCATTGGCTTTTTAGAAATAGATGACAATGAAAAGAAATCAGTGTGCATTATATGCTTATTTTCTGTGGAGGCTCTACTTACTATAGACCTGTCAAAGATTGTTGAATTGACTGGAGGACTGGAAGCACCAGAAGGTATTGTATAAAGACTTTTGGAGGCAACAGTGGCACCTGCCATAGCTTTGGGCCTCAGGGAGGTAAACAGAGAACATACTGGTGTAGATACTGTGCATGTTTCAGGACTTGAAGTGTTTTTAGGGATTTGAGAAACAACTTGAGGTGAAGATACAGTCATTATTGGCAGAGCAGCAGAAATACTGCCCTTCTTTAATGGAGATGTCTGCTTGGGAAGTCATTGAAATTTGCACTGAAGATGAAAGTGGCTTTGGAGAAAAATTAGTTGAAGAACTAGCATTTAATGATATCAGAGAAGTTTTAGACAAGGGTTTTGCTGTTTTGAACTATGAAACTGTGATTAACTGAGGAAAACTTGTCTCAGAGCTAGAAAATCTAGTAGTCATAGGAATATGAGGAGCAGTTGAAGTCAGTACAGAAATGGGTGTTGGGTAAACTGCAGTTTGACTTATGCCAGTCCTAGTTCTAACAGACAAAGTAGATATAGGAGAAGCAGATATGCTTAGTGTCAGTCGTGGACCTAGAAGAAATACAGGTCTTGTGAATGTTGCTCTGTCAGCCAGCAAGGCAGACAAAGACACTTCAGAGTGTATTTCTGCTCCCTTAGAATGACTTACTGAAGGACTTCTACTCTTCCCAATCACTGCAGGCTGCTCAGAACTGACAAAAGGTATCTTGGAGGCTAAAGTTGTTAGTGCTGAGGAAGGTCGAACTGTTCCTAACTGAGTGGTTGATGTTTCAAGTAAAAATGGAACTACGACTAGGGAAGTGGGTGTAAATAATGCAGAATGTGTTGGAATAGGACTTGCACTGAGCAGCGTTATTGGAGTAGTTATTGTAACGGGTAAAGTTATTGGTGCATTAGAGCGGGCAGTATGTGATGTGACTGCTGAGGCTTGAAGAAGAATTGGAAAATCTGTTGAAGGGATAGGTTTGGAAAGGACAGAAGGGTTGGCTGTGCTGTGAAGTACATCAGAAGGCTTCACTGTACTTGGTAATGAAAATGTTGAATAGGTGGCTGCGTTAGATGCTTCCAATGAATAAAAGTCTGTAATGGACTGTGCCGATATATTCATTCCCCTTGAAGCTGTGTTTGCATTCGTGGTTATTTTGTCTGTCACACTGGCGTAAGTTGATTCATTCCCAGAAGTAACAAATAAAGGGGGCGTCTGAGGAAATCTCTCTGTGGTAGCACCCATGTGAGAGATGAACAGTGAAGGTTTCAGTCCAATTTCTGATTCCGTAGGTGTCACAGGTATGCCTAAAAGGAAAAATGTGTGTTTAACTGTCTTTTATGGATTATTAGTAAAGAAAAATAGCAAATCTATCTCCAGTCAAACCCCATTTAAATATTAGCAAATCAGATCTTGCCAATGGTTTCACATTGTCTGATGACTTTGAGGAACTCAGCTGACTGAAAATGTTTTCTAATTTTCTCTGCAAATGAAGTAGTTAATTTTTTATTATTGGTGAAAACCCTGATTTTGCAGAGCAGTTTTGAAGCAACAAGGCAATACCATAGAAAATTCATTAAATTCAAAATAGTAAAATATTTGGAGTAAATACATCACATCATTAGAAGATAGTATACTACATGAGATAACTCTGCACTAGCAAATATCAAGCATAATGTATTTAATTCAAAATTTGTACAATAAAATAAGATACAGTAATAAAATGTAATTTTAATGCTAAAATAACACTTTGTTCCCCAAAATAAGCAAATAATGTGGTATCTTTACACACCAGAAATTATGAAATAGATGAACTGAATTTGTTAGTGGTGTGTCATTCTCTGAAAAGACTGAACTTTTTGCCACACCTGTATTTATTTCATTTGGGATATCTCCCTCACAGATGTGTAATATACTAGCATTATATAGTCAAATGCAGTTGCTCTGAGTATAACATAATCACAAAAGGTTATGTATAACCCACTATTAGAGAAATACGAGAATTCAACTTAAAATATAACTTCTTTGAACGCAGAAGCTGTATTTTGGATGATTGGAAATGGAGTCTATGTCCCAGAGAGACAATCTTCAACAGAAAGATGTTCTGAGAAAGCATTTAATTCTAAAAAATGTACATTTGATTAAACCTTTCCAGGGATCTCTAGAGTAATTTATAAGAGTAGATCAACATAATAAAGTATACTTACAGTCTTCTGGATAAACACATCTAAGTGTGACCTCATCGAGGATCATGTTTTTGGGACAGTATGGCATGCATCCTTCAACCCTTTAAAATATTGCATAGTCAACTCTAAAGCCACAGTAGAAGTTTATTTTAAATTATCTTACTTTGGCTAAACAAACCATTAGAACGTCTTATCAGAGTTCTGAAAACTTTCCAGTGAAATGATGAACATAGCATTTTGAGGCATTTCAAGGTCAAAAAGTTATTGAGCAGCACAATTCTGTTTCTAAACTGTTAATAATTGTTTGCATAGGCTGATGAACATGATAGCTTTGGACCATTCTGCTTCCACAACCAGGTGGAAGTTTAGATCCCTAAGCAGAAAGGTTTTCCACAGAACGATGAACTTCTCTAAAAGACTGTTGTTTTACCCAGATACGTTCATTTGAGATATTAAAATATTTAACTCCATATATTTCCATATATAATATTTGACTCCATAAAGTCTTTTTCTTGTGTCCTTTCAACACAGGAGAATGCAGACAAATCACTATATTTCCATGCCTTTTTTCTTTCTGGGGGGACTTTTCAATAAGAAAATCATGACATTAACAATTGCTCCTATAAGGAAAAAGCCAAGAATACCAACAGAAGAAATTAGTTATATTAATAGTATTACTAATCATAAATTGCATATGCCTAAAGAGTCTGAAATTTAAAATATCCTTTCTTTTCCACCATATTGTGCGTTGAGCTTTTAGGAATTTTTCCTTTTAGTTTACTGTGGTTTCATGGAGGTCAGGGGAGAACCACGGAGACAGGAAATTTGTTTACTAAATCGCAAGGTAACATCACCCCTCTGAAATCCCTCTCTTCATGGCAATGGGCATCTTCCAGTATAAAAGTTCCCTCTTCTTACAGGAGAGGCGTATTCCTCCCTTATTATTCCTACAATTTTTGATCTCTGTCTTATAAACACCAGAAAGATGTAGTCATTTTAGCATCACGGTATGCTGGTTTAGGATGCAACTATAAATCCATAGAAGGAAGCAGCCTTCATTTAATTTGATAGCTTCCTACTTAACCACTACCAGAAGCTAATCCTCTGGGCTAAATACAAACCCTCTTCTTCTTGCGTTGGAAATCACATGTAAATGGGAATACAAACTGTGGGAAATTAGAGTCTTGTTACAAATGTTTTCATATGACTTGTAAGAGTTTCTCATAAGAGTGATATTGAAATCAGGATAGTAAAAATAAATGGATATTGAAGCAGCAGTGATTTTCAGGAAGCATATGGTATGCTTATTATAAAAAACAATACAGTAGCAATATGAGATTAATTTTACTTACAGAGGAAGAAATTTACATGCTATTCCTTCAGGATCACTACATGTCTTAAAACAAGGATTAGCACAAGATTCATATCGCCATTCACACATCCTTCTGTAAGGCACAGAAGCACTGAGTTCTGAAAAGGAAAGAAAGGGTATTATTTATTGATTCTATAGTCAATAAACAATAAATTTACAGGCTTTTCTATAACATACACTGGGATTTTCAGATAAATAAAAAAATGAAAACCAAGTAGACAAATTCTTCAGAACTTTCAAAAAGGTGAGATTTTGTTCTGTTTCAAGTATTTTAAATTCATTCAAGCTAAGAGACACTTCAAGCTTTGACAATAAAAATAGCTATGCACTTTTAGAATATACTCAAAACCTAAAAGATCGGTTAAACTTAGTGAAGATACTGTTGGTTGCAGATGCAATACAATTACCCAACTCATTTAAAAGAACAGATATCTATAGATTACTAATGAGATATTAACATACATAATTTTGTGACATGCCACTTTCTTTTTGAAAGAGTAAACCAATGAGAATGTAGTTCAAAGATAAAGTGACCATCATGTCTGCAAAAATTAGAAAATAATAGCATTTTGAGATGGAATGAAAGACAAAGAAAGAGAGTAATTTAAAATAGGATAAAATGTTTGTTACTATAGCTGATGAAAGACAAGAAAGAAAGTGCTCTAAAGGCAAGCAGAAAAAGAATATTTATCCCTAGGGATTATGCAAAATTTACCTTCAATACTAAAGCTACTGAAATGTTTGAATTCTTCTGAATCATCGTACTTTTCCACTTTAACACTGGATGAGGTGAGAATGATGAAAAAGCCTTTTTTACTGTGCAATTCGAAGGCACTGAGCCCTGGACTCCAGAGACCCTGGTGGTGGAAGAAGGTGGCTCGTCTCTGAAAGGAGGCACTTGCCTGCCACTGCTCCAACCCAGTGGTTTCATTGTCATATACGTACAGAAAGTAGTTTGGCCTTTCAGCAGATTCAAGGGAAACAAGAGATAGAGCTTCCACAGAAGAAAAAAAATAATGCAAATGGTGAGATTTTCACAGAAAACAACTTATAATTGAGATTAAATCCTGTATATTGGCTGTTAAGTGGCTCCTTTTGAAAACCTGCTTTTCACAAAAAAAAAAAAAAAATCAGCTCTATGTTGCACAAAAGAGAGTTAGAAACGCAGTGCAGGACCTAAAAAAGACTTCAAATGAGCATCTAATCCAGAACCACCACAGAATTTACCAGCTAAATCAAAACTACATTCAGTCTACTGCTACTAACCTTCAACAATGATTCATAAGCAGTCTCAGACTGGAACTTGCATATCTTGAGAGTTTTTCTCAAGTTTGAACAAATGTCTGACAGCTTAGCAGTGCCAAAATTTCGTTAGTAAATCATATCACATTGTAAGAACAATGAGGTCAGGCTTTTTTTATATACAGTGGTATCCAGAAATACAGTAAGAAAATCTATGGCCAAATAAGAGACATGACTTCTATTTGCTCTACCACAAAAAAAGTGAAAAAAATTCTCTGAAAATCTAAGAATTTATAAGAAGACCAACTTCAAACTTGATTTTCAACTTGCATAAGGTCTTGAAGTTCTTTAATCTAGAGGAATACTATCTCATCCCTCATTTCCATATGAAAGTCACCTGTGTATTGCAGAGATATAATGAACATTTGACTTCCGCTTGACATGGAGATTTGACAAGACTGAATTAATTCTTCTGTTGTATGTATTTTTCATTTCAAAATCACATCTAAAAACCCAATTTCCCCATGGCAATAAACATTCAAATGTTTGTAAACTTAGTTTGAAATTTTTCTGTGGAGAGAGAGCTTCTTTATGTTGATTTTTGAGGGTTTGTGATTTTTTCAGCAAATTAAATTATTTGAGAAAGCAATGACAAGATCTTTATTGATTTATTTGGCACAATCTTCATATATGTGAAGAAAGAAAAATAGATACAGAAGGAAAATATTTAAACATTTATTTTTGTTTTATAGTTTGGGTGAGTCTCTGATAAGTAAAAAATAGATCTTAGGATTAGCTGTACACCTAAGAAGTGACCTTCTACATTGCATAGAGATGCTGCTTATTAAAAACTCAGAAATAGACTGATCATTCTAAGTCGCACATTTTCTAGGTCAGGAAAAGTAACAAATACTGTGAAAACACAAAGTAGAACCAATCTTACTGGAGACAAAAATATCCTACATTGACCTTCAGTGCTGATATTTGCTAGACACTTGTGTAAAACTCACCGGTTTCCAGTTATAAAAACTAATTGGATTTTTTCACAAAGTTATTCTATTCACTTGTATTTTGTAATATGTCTAAAACAATTTTTGAAAACTCAACTTTAAAGCTGGAAGTGAGGTTTTCTAATATGAAAAAAAATCAAAAATTAAATCCTTCCTTCATTTTGAAATTGGCCACTTATTAAAACTAATAACTAAAAACATCTAGACTATTTTAGGACATTTAGAAGATGCAGCAAAAATCATTCATATAGTTTGAGATATATATCTCACCATTAGCAAAACTGCTGAGAACACTTACATAAATCTTTGTCTTTGAAAAGACCTGGAGTTATCATGAAACTGAAAATTACATTTCTGTGTGCTCCGGTTCTAGGCACGGGAAATATCCTTCTGCTGGATACATTAGCCCCTACAATTGTGTCATTCACTCCAAAACTTGCCAAAATATAGGGTCCTTCACCAAGACCTAAGAGAAGAAAAATCGAATAGAAAAAGAAAAATCGTCATCGCATAATATACAAAACTTAAGTCTTCATTTTCCACTTAGTTCCACTTGGTAGTGGAAACATGCATAACTCTGTCCTTGACCTTAACCCTGGCAGGCAGCTAACCACCATTTATCTGGTCACTTACCCCACATCTCACGAAAGAATCAGCGGGGAAGAACTGGAAAAAAACTCATGAGTGGAGATAAAGACAGATAAATACTGGTTTGGTTTGAGTTTTGTTTATAGAGAAATAAGGAAAAAGAAAAAGAAACAAAAAAAAAACAATTGCAAGTGATGAAAAAACCAAAATTCTTCACCACCAACTGACCAATATCTAAGTGGACCCTAAGCAATGCCAGCCCCAGCAAATTTCCCCTCTGATTTCTGTTGCTGAACACAACACCATTTGTTCTGCAACATCCCATTTGTCAGCTGGGGTCAGCTGTCCCAACTCTGTCCCCTCTAACTTCTTGGGCATCCCCAGCTTTCTTACTGGTAGATCAGCATGAGAACTGGGAATAGCCTTGATCTATTTACACAGGAGCTAAAATACCAATGTCACCACAAATACAAAATATGTTATTAAATTCATGTTAACTATATGAAGAAAATTACCAAAATCAGTACTCCTTCCTACTTTTTCATAGAATCATAGAATAATTAAGATCAGAAAAGACCTTTAAGATCATCCAGTTCAATCATCAACCTACCACTATCATGATGTTCACCATTAAAACCATGTCCTCAAAACTTTTTGAGTAAGATAAAATTCCCTATTACAAAGTAATTGTGGAAAGTCAGCAATACGTAGCAAGGTCTACATGCTACTACTGTACTAGGCCAGACAGGAGGAGAAAAATCATCTTTATAATGATGCTTATTTTAGGATGCAAGTCATCCTAGTCACTGAAAAGGTACATTAAAAGTCAGATTCATGTCATTTCATTTAGTCACGTTTCCCTTTTCAGTATCTATTGATAGGGACCAATAAGCATGTGCACAGTATTCAAATATTAGAGCAGATTACACAGGAATTCAGTCTGTTAAAAGAACACCACTTTCATTCTAAGGTACTGTTCTTTTTACAGTACAGTATTGTGAGACTTGTGCATAAAATCCCATAGCCTATCAATGTCCAAATGTTGTAGGTCTCAGCTCTGAAATTTTCAGTACAAACACAAGGTAACATCCTTCTAGAGCTTCTCCCCACACTGCATTATGAAGTTATTAATGGAGACATTACGGATCACTAGGATCATTCAACACAGTTGGGCCACTAATCTTCACTCATTAAAAATAAAAGCAATGTTAAAGCTACATACATCAAGTCAAAGAAAGAGCCCATACATTAACTGAGTTTTTAAATAGGAATATCAAATACTACATACCTTGGTTGTAATATTCACAGTCATAAGCTAAAAGAAAAAGAAGGCAAGCGTATTATTATCGTCATTGTTGTTGTTATTGTTGTTGTTATTATTATTATTATTACAAAGTAACAAGAGAATCCATGCATATCTGCATCCTAAATATGGAAAGCTCACTTTCAGCAGAGGAAGATTCATGTCCTTCAAGATATTTCTGTCAGTGATTTTATTTCCTTAGACTTTCGTTCAGTGACAGCAGACCTGAAGCAGGAAATATTCTACAGCCAAGAACCCTTCTTGCTGTCAATGAAAAGAAGAATGGACTGGATCTCTTTACACGGAAAACTGGACATCCACCGGTCCCTTTCCCACAGTCTCTGCACAAACACACCCTGAGCACAGCCAGCCCTTTCCAGCAAGACAGCAAATTTGGGTGTATAAGGATGACACAGCTAACACAGAGACAGCTTGAGAGATGTGAACTATGTTTATTATCCACCTGCTTCTGCCATGTTTCCAGTTATATATATATATATATATCCACCTGCTTCTGCCATGTTTCCAGTATAACTGGGCAGAAAAAAGCCAGAGATGCCCCCCAGATGAGCTGTGGTGCGTGGCCAGCCCAGGTACATACCACAGAGCAAAGGAGAACGCCAGTGAATCGCTGCTCCTTGCTGGCAGCACTTGTGGGCATAAGCTGCAATACTGGTACACAAACACTCGCAGTCCCCACCAAGATTGCAGTTGCATGTATCTGTATGACAATTTTTGATAAAAGAAGTCACATCAATCTACGGGGGAGGAAAAAAGAAGGAAAATATGTGCCTTAATTGCATGAGCTGTACAAATTCCTCTTGCAGCATTTTCAGCAGGAGTTTTACTTCTGGATTGACTGAAAGGATTAAACACAAAAATAATGTATTTTCCGAAGTTTGGGCATATTCCTACACAAAAGGTACACTTCAAATGATCATCTTATACTAAAGTTACAGGTCAAAAGAAAAATTCAGTCAGTGACTACCAACAAATATGCTTGTCCACACACCTGCTGTTCGCAGATTTTAAAGAATTATTGAAGCTTGCAGTTATGCTTTCATAAGGCAAATACTGCCATCTGTAGTCATCCTGTCAGTTTTGCATGAACAACAACAAAATCAGAGCTGTGATTCTGATTACCAAGTTATTAAAGTAATAATTTGTAGAGGGGATTTTTCCCAGGGAAAGAAAGCTTAAGACCGCTGGTGACATTGGGCAGAAAAAAAGTATTTCTGCACTTATCTGGATTGTAATATAATTTGCCCACAAAACTTCATTAGATCAGAAACCCACATTCTCACTGTAAAATCCTATCACAGTATTTCATGGTTTTACATGATACACTATTTCTTGAGTTTAAATCATCTTTTTTGTAATGTTGAGGAACATTTCCAAAACAGTGTTCTTACTCAACACATGGAATATTTAAAGCAATGCTTTTCTTCAGTTTACAGTCGAGCTGAACCAGAGACTAAAGCACTCAAATGGCACACGTCAGATTACAGAAATACCATCGCAGTAACAAAGCAGCACTTATCTAACATGAAGACAGCTTCTCAGCTGGCAGCTGCTAGAAGTTGGCAGGGACTGGATCAAGTGCAGAGAGATGTTATTGTGCTTTCATTCTTTTTCTTGTTTTGAAAACAGGGATACCACTGGGGACGTGGGGGACACACATGAGAATTAGCTCCATTGAAAATGGCAGTAGTAGCTTTGTAGGAATCACCAAACAGCAAACTGGCGCCAAAGACCTCAACCTATCTCTCAAGCCTGCATAACAGCATCTCTCCATGAGTCAGCAACATCCTGCTCTTGTGACAAACTGGGAGCCTTGGGCCAAAGTTCCTGCTGAGTTCAGGAATTAAAAGGAAGACCTTTTTTTCTGCAAGTGTTCCATTTCCTTAGATCCTGTTAAATTCAGTGCTTATCTGGGCAACTGCAATCCATCAGTTACTGCCAGCCAGAGATGCAAGATTTTGTCTCCCTGAAAACTGGGTATTGCAGCCTGAGTTGAACTCCAAGGCCACCTGTCCCACAGACAGGAACTTGCCTTTGTGCACTGCAGGATCTTCAATCATCCACATAGCAGGAGCAACAAAAAGCACGTTTGAAACCCACACTTATTTTTTCTGTTCTTTCCATGCCCCCAGTGTCAGTCTCTGATTGGGCTTTTTTCTTAGCACCCAGTTCCCCACATAGCAGTTAGCTGCATATGCCCTTAATAGGAGGTCACTTTACATTACATTTGCAGGAGCTGTACTTTCACATGCTGATTAATAGGTTCTAAAAACACATTAAAGATGTTTGCTTTACAGACTGTCCCATACAAGATAGATACGTACGTGTGGAAATACTTGACTACTAATTAAATTACATGTTTTGCACTTGGCATAGATTTTTAATATAATTATGCTAAATTTTTTGCATAATATTTGCAAATTCTAATCACAACATGGATATAGAAAATGAATGTTCAAGATAAAAGATCTTTCTAAGTTGCAATAATAATAATACAGTTTCTTACAAACTCTCAAAAGTTCCATTTTTATTTATTATTTGCCACTTTGAAAATACATTCATCACTATGTTCTCAGGCACACGCTCAGAAAATTCTTTACATAGTAACTTCAGTCAACATTAATAAGTCTCTTGGGTTAAGCTATTGCAACCTCCTACACAGGCAAATTCCTAACCATGTTGATGTCCAGCTTCAGTCCTGAAAGTCAGGAGGTTCTGCTGGGACAGCTAATGATCTCATTTAGTATTAATAATCATGAAGAAAGCAAGAGACTGAGACAAAATGTTGTAGTGGTTCTTGTTTGCAGAGGCGTAAAGAAGCACCTAAATACCACTGGGAGGCTAAAATTGGGAACAGGGAAAATGTATAAAGCAGGTCTTGCATTGAAAATGGGTGGATTAAAATGCAATAAAAGATTACCACACAAACTATTGTCCCCATCAGTCTAGACTGAACTGAAGGACATTCTTGTAATTCAAGTCCCAGGCTCAGCCAGGTATTAGGAAAACAAGGACACCAAACTTCAGAGTTTTGATAAAACCAGATGATAAGCTGCCAAACAATTAAAAATACCAATAGCTCTAAAGCTGAAACCTTGCTCTCTCATATTTCTTTCTATATAGAGAGGACACTTAACAAAATAAAACCATTTGAGCTAAGCTGTAGGTGCATTACACGTACACTTATTTTAGAATCCTTCAATTTATACAAATTTACAATTTATAAAAATTTAGCTACCTGTATAGATAAAAGTTGTATATAAAACCTAAAGAGACTAGAACCTTGATTATTCAGTTGACTAATGCACAACTCTGTTATCACTATTAAGTTTAGATTCCAGTCTTGAAAGGAACAGGGAGCTCTGCACAAATATAGCCCACCCACACAGAAATACCTGCAGGGATTTACTCTGTATCCTCACATTAAGACTAAGGGTAATGGCAAGAAGAAATTAATTACTGGAGTTTTATTATTGTCATGACAGCATATCTTGGATATTTAATAAACTTACCACATTACGACAAGGTGCAAAAAGATTGCTGTATAAAATTGAGCATTCCTTTTTGGCATAAGGGAACTTGCTCTGATGTACTTCACACGGTCTCACTGTTTCATTTGGGCTCTTGCACTTGAAAAAAGCAAAAAACACCACAAATATTTTATAGGTAGCTGTGTTTATCACAGACTCAGGTACACCATAATATCATATAATTCAATACTTGCATAATCAGAAAACAAAAAATTTAAATGCTATCTTCTGCATCTTCTTTCCCTGATTTGTTGTTATAATTGAAAGCATTTGCACAAAAAAGAATCTTTGTGTTTCATTCTAAAGTACTAAAATGTTCCTGCTGTCTGCTCAACGGATAAAGACAAAATGTTTTCTTTGTGACACATTATAATCATTACCAGAGCAACCAGCTGTAACATCACAAACAAATACATGGTTGAAATACATCCTGGGTGGTTTTGCACTGACTTTAAATGGAGTCATACTACGGATGGCTTTAGCCCTGTAAGCTCAATTAAAGAAGCAGTGGTAGGAAGGGAGCAACTCATTAAAAAAAATAGAGTCAAAGATCATCATGATAACTCAAAAATGGCTGAGGTGCAACAACATCACTTAAAGGATCTCTTAAAAAAGAAAAACAAAAGAACCAAAAAATACAGGAAAGGGACACTCAGCCCAGAGAACACAAGTTCATCCGAAACCGTGCTGTCTTGGTGCAGCAGGGAAGGTGGGTGTAATGCACCAGGAGGGTGTGACGATGAATCCACAGGCTTCATCAGGGTGTCCCACAGCAGCCTCAGCTGCAGTGCAGTCACTCACCTATGCTGCCCTCCTGTGCAGTTGCTCAGACACTGCTGCGAGGGAATATGTGGCCACTCCCAGGAAGGAGAAGCCCTGGAAGCATCTCATGCTTCACAGTGCTAATACAAGCACATTTCCCAGTAGCACAGTTGGGTTCTAGGCCTCCAGCTATCAAATACTCCATTACAGTATTTAGATTTTTCAGAAATGGTGACCAGGATACACCTCTACAAAGGCCAAAGGTCCTTTCTGAAAAAATCTAAGGCCTACGGCAGGGGCAGATGAAGTGTCAAATCTGTCTGAGCACAGCCTACCAGCAAGACCAAGGTTGAACTTAGATCCTGAATGCTCTGGCAGACACAGACATCAGGAGATTACATGAGATTTTACAAATATATATCTCCACCAAAAGGTAAGGGGAAAGTCTGGGCTGCATAAGCAAAAGTTATAACATCCTACAAGTTAATGTGCTATGCAAACACTATACACCTTTTTACGGGAGCTGCTGAACTGATAAACTGAAAAAGAAAAATTCACACACTTCATACCGAGTATTTACACACTTGTTTATGTATGACCTTCTAGACGAGCAGTATAACTCTACACATTTGCCTTGCTTGCTTACAAAATTTAAACGTTTTATGTAGAATAAAATGTAACCGAATGGAGATATTGAGGCAGAGAAGCCTTAAAATCTCTATTCTGAAGCATTCTTTCATGAGGTGAGAGATATTTGGTCAATTTCCTGCTCTGTCAAGGAGAGAACAGATCAAAAACTGGTCCTGACAGACATCCAAAGGGAGTGCGTTACAAGTAATGATTTTTCAGGAGGTCCACAAGGCTATAAAACTTTACATCTCAGGACAAATTAATGAAATACCTATTCTCCTGTGTTATAAACCAGAGTTTTGGTCATCCGCTCTCTACAGCCTCCTCCTCCCTTCTCCTCAGAAACCAAGTTCCCATACTGGGTTGTGCCTGTGGCTGTTCTGAGCCTCTTCTGTCCATCCCTTCACCACCTCTGCTTTGTCAGTTTACTCTGTTTACAAAATGCAGCTAAAATAAATCTTCATTTTATTTTCAGTGTTCAGAAAGAAACTCTTTTCCAGACCTCTTTTTTCTAGCATTCATATTCTGTTTACTTCTGGTATCCTGATGCTTCCAACCCCAGGTAAATTACAATTGTTTTTAAAATTGGGGTGAATCGAAAATATCAGAAGCAGTGTACCTAACTTTGTAGAATACTGAAATCCAGACAATTATAATTGTCTTTCATAGAGGAAAACATATACTGCCCTGAAGAGATTGTTTGGTTTCATTTTAATTTAGGATATGTTTGCTATGACACAAGACATTATTAACACATTTCATATCTACAGACACAAAAATTAAAATGTCCTGTTACATAGTGACCATAAATTTAGAAAATATCTGTACATCATGTGCTTATAATGTGCTCATTTAGAAATTAAAATTATAATCTTTTTTCTCTAAATTTTTATTGGACATGGGACTTACCTGTCCTAATACCCAGCTGTCTCCAAATACCTGTGCATTTCTCACTTCCATGTTGTTTGATGTAGTCAGATCATTTGAAGTATATTTGTCAAAATTTCCACACAAGCCCGCCAGTTTTCCCTGAAGGAGAAGAATTTTTTTCGTAAACTCACAGTCAATAACTGGCACAAATGACATACATGGAATATAAAAATTTTTACGTGAAAAGGGGTGAATGCAAATCTGACTTATATTTTGAAAATATCTCACACTCTGCTATGCCTGCAATTCCATATTGCAAATATCTTTTAACAGAAATCAGTGGTTTTCTTCTTGTATTCCAGAACTTGTTCTTAGTGCCCACCTGTGAAAATGGACTGGAGTCTTATAATATTTTTTTCTGAAAGCTTAGTAGTGCTTCCAGTCCAAAAGTCAAAAGTTCAGGTGAATTACCTCATGATTGTGAAGACTGACTAGTTGTTGTCATTAAAACTTGTTACCTCTAATTTTAGCTCACAATAGCTAGAACATTTGTAATAACAATTATAAAAGAGACAGCTGCAACTTTATTGTGTTGGGTATGTGCTGCTGACGCAAAACCTATGTATATGCACACACACATAAATATATAGGAAAATAGATATTTCTGCACAACAATAAAAATTAAAGTTGAATTTTTAGGGTGTTGTGTCTCACACTAATGAGTTCTTTTTTCTTAAGGTCTGCTGCAGACATCTTATTGAACCGGAGCCTCTGGAAGAAACAGTCATTGGAAACAGAACGAACTGGAAGTATTTGTGTTCCTGAATGCAACCTCAGCTCCCTGCTAGCTTACTCAAAAACAGAAGAAACCTTTTCCTCTATGTGTATTGATGGCTGATAAATCAACCTGTAGGTGAAGTAAGTATGTTACAGCTATTTGGACAGAAGCCTATAATAATTTTGCTTTAAAACCACATTAGATGGTCATTATAGCTTTGACTGACACTTCAAAAAATCTGATACTGTATTCTAGCCTAGAATGCTTTCTTTTCTTTTGCTGAACAAGTCCCATTTTAATACATGTGTTTATGTTTGAAACAAAGGAGAGATGTAATTCTGAATTGCACAGATATGGTTACGCTGCCAGCACCCAAAGACTGAATTGCAAAGACACCAAGGTAGATGATGATCTAGGAACAGAAAAGAGAAGAGCAACTGGCAGAAGAAGGAGCCTTGAATTCTTCCTTGCATCATGAATGAATCCTGTCACAATATATCCATTAGGTTTAAATGTAAGTTTTTGTCTAGATCCTTTCCTGTATTTTGTCTTTTTAAATTAAACCCAAGATGTGACTCCATCTGTTCATCTCAGAAGCCTCTAATACACCCCAGGTTGCGGTTCTATCATCAGTCTAATGCAATCTATACTACAAACTTGACATCTTCCATGTCACTAGATATGGAAGCTTCTTTTCCATTGGCTTTAGCAATTATGAAAACATACAGTGAACTGGGTAACTCAAAACTACCCCTCCCTTTGAGCCCCCAAGGTATCTTTGAGTCAGAACTGAATTCCTGCGTATCTCCAAGGCTGCAGTTTATCAAGCAGTAGAGTAACCATACACGTAGGAACCACGCCTTCTCTTCAGAAGTTGCATTCTCCATCTCTTCTTACCTGGGAAATGCTAGCAGCTGAACACCATGATAAACAGCTATATCACTAGCAGTCTTGAAGAAAAGACTATCACAGTTATTCAATAAAAGACCACATTAGTAATATAGAGAATCCACACAAAATCTCAGGTTTATATTTTGGCTCACCTTCCATCGAGGTCCAACTTTAACATGCATCATTGTCTTCTTATCCCATAGAATTGTAATGTCCTGTTCTGGAAAGTGTATCACAGTATAATATCCAGCCTTCCAGAGCTGATAGTTAGATTTGTTCTCCTGTGCCCCTAGGGTCTTCCAACACAAATGAATATTTATTAAGATCTGCTAAAGTAATGCTACCAAGGTATACAACCAGATAACAGCAAAGTTTATATTGAAGAATACTTCAGCATATAGCTGAATCAATAATATTAGTAGAACTGTTGTTTAATATTTTGATATTTTGTCTTTTCAATCATTCAAGTTTGCTTCATACTTTGGTTTCCCTTTCAAAACCAAGTGGAAAGAAACTCATAAACGCCAGTATGTTTCAAGTCCTTGAAACTTTTGAGCAATCTTCTTTGTAGCACAAATAGAACTCGGAAAAAAACAGTGGGGGGGAGAAAAAAGAAAAGATGTGTCCTGGGACCTGCTGCTTTATCCTGGCCTAAGCACTTGTACTATATGAATTCAGACTGAGAGACGCTTTCCAAAAACATGCTCCTTTAGAGCTGTAAATTTGCAGTGCTTATCTTAAAGGGCAACCCAAAAAGGAAAGAAAATAACTAACCTGCTTCTCAGAAGGTTCACTAAAATAAATCTCAGTGTCTCCAACAGTGATGAAAACATTCTTCGAGCAAACAATATCATTATCAAAGCACTTTTTGTTCTGAGCAATTATAGATATATTTGAGTTATCTGTGCTCTGCAACATTAAGAAGAAATCATTTTACTTATATATTAAATTGCATTTCACTCCGGCAGATTTATTCTATGCTTATCATCACCAAAAAAGGTGGATAATTTAGAATTTACACACTTCTGAAATTAAATTTAAGTTACCAAACCAGGAAATGCATTTTTAAATTCAAAGCTGAACTTTGGAGTTAAAGACAAAGAGCCATTATGTTCAGCTGTGACTCCTCTTGCTGAAGACTTCACAAACTCAGAGGATCAGGCTACCCCTAAAATAAGAGTCTTGTTTAGGCTTTTAAAATATGCTTATACTTGGAATCCAATATTTACGGCACACTGTGGTTGTCAAAATTGAGACATGCTATAAAAAGAGCTTTATTTTTAAACCAAGGTACATGAGATCAAGCTGGTTTTGTATTTTTAAAACCAAGAAACCTACCATCTGTTAGTAGTAGATAGAATAGTTTCTGTACCACCACACATCAAAATTCACAAAACTATACTCAATGTTATTGGAGGGGGTAAAGGTTTCTGCCAATATTTTTGTTTGTGGGGAGGGGTTATTTTAACATTTAGAAGATTTGAATATTTTGTTGTCCTGATTTACTGGTGTTTTAGTACTTTAAACTCAAATTTACTGCCTTCTCAATCCCACACCTTTTGGCTCTACAGCCTGTATATTAATTTTGCATTCTAGCCACAAGAAATCACCTTTGCACCTTGGCTCAACACATCTGTTTATTCACCTACAGCTTCTGTGGTTCTTATGTATCCTGAGGGAAACACACATGCACCTTGTAATTCCCCATGCTAAGATTTTTACTTAAAGGAGACCGTCTTTTCAGAGTTGCTAACATTACCACAAACAAAATCAAAGTTGGGTTATTCCTATTATTTCCTACTTTAATTTGCTTTCTTGTTCATTTCTGAACCAATCCTTGCAAATCAACAAGCAGCCATAACTATAGAAATTACTTGAGAAAGTTAACTTCGTAACATTAATATGAGCCAATAACACTGTTTCTGAATCTGGTTCAATTTTTTATCAAATTCAGTCCGACAGTCATCACAAACCTGAGATAAACAGGAAATTAAAATTTTACGGACATGAAATAAAAATCTTGGAAGTGGCAAGTAGCACCCACTGACTAATCTAGCTTTATGTGGGACACTTGGGTAGTGCTGGGAACAAAAACGTTCTCTTCTTGCTAAAACTCTTGGTCCCACCCTCCTTTAAACATAGTCTCTGAGACTATGATCAGATGAAAGTAATTGCAGGTGCTAATGGGCATGGTGTGCAAGATGGAAATGGTGGCTCTTAGCATCTCCCCAGTCCTGGGAACTACTCTTGGCTCCCAGCAACGCTCTTGAAGTGCTCCACTTGGCCACAACAGGAGGCATCCCTAGCCTTGGTTTGCACCCACAGCATCTCTCGCCAGAGCTTTGCTCCCTCCTGTGGTCAATGCACCACTGCCTTGGTCAGTGTACACCCGAAAGGTGCTGGCTACTTACTCCTAACTGCTTCTTGCCTGTCTCACATTTGTACCCTTATTTATTCCATGCTCATCAGAATTCAAGAATTTTTTTTAAAAATCAGTCATTTTTTCTCATCAGTGATAAACACTGCATACAGAAAACATAGGTATTACAGGAAGCAGTTTGTGTATTTTTTCTTAATAGAAGTCATAGTGACCAAACTCTTCTTTAAAGAACACTTTCAATCTAAAATCAAAACCAAACCCAACCCCAGATGATGGAAAGCACAGAGGTATTTTTTTGCCACACAGAGGAGGTGCTACAGTTTTGCTGCCCTTAGCCTAGCACGGCCCACAATCCAGAGGATGCTGCTACCTGGCATAGAAAACACTCTACAGCAAGCAAGTACTTGTGAGTGCGATGAACACAAGCTGTGGGAGATTGCCTGCAAGCTCAATATACCCTAATGCCAGGGCTTAGGAAACAGATGGCATTTGTCAGCAGTTAGCTTGGAAGACAACATTTACAGTGGGTAAAATTATTCACTAACTGCTTAGGGTAAGGGGGTGTAGGAAATCAGATCTCCATGATTTAGCAAGGGAACTCAGTTTAAAAGTTTCAAAAGCTTCAAGGTAAAGCAAAGTTCATCTGTTCCATTCTGTTGTAAAGTTGGTTTAGATTGCACTCAAAATAAAATTGGTCACTACCTTATTGGGAAATACACTATGTTTTAATTAAGCCAGGCTTGCTGCTGGAGTCAGTACAACAATTATTCCCCTCCAAGTCAGATAACAGCCCAGAGCATTTTTTGATTTATTGGATGTGATGTGGTAAATTAAAAAGGAGACAATCTCATTAGTTTGCTAGATAGGATGCAAGCTGATACATCCTGTGCTGGCCAACTGAAAAGCGAAAAAGGGAGCTACCTCCCCACCTGGCTCAGTGCAGAGAAGGACTTTGCTTGCAGTCTCTGGGTCTGTTTGATGCCCAGGACACTGTGGGCTCTTTTCATTGCACAGTTCATTCCTCTTCAGTTAGCTTAGTCTCAGCAAAAAGGGACACTCTGAGTTAATAGGGAAGCAATGTCTTCTCCGTAAAAAAAAGAAATGAAGAGCTTGATCTTAAATAAGGATAGTTAAATCAGGCTAATTATCCCACAGTAAAAATACACCTTTTTTGGCAATGAAGACAAGTCCTTGAGGCAGCAGCGGGTAGCTGTATTAGCTATGCTAACTGAAGCTGCCGCCTGTGCCTTCTGACAGTCCAGGCCAATCCCATCAGCTGAACTGCATCAACATACTCAAGTCAGAAGTTTTTGTGTATGGTTGGGATTTGAGCCAAGGGCACGAGCTGAGTTATATTTCAAGTTAACTCTGCAGTACAGAGAAGCCTGGAGCCAGGAAGTGTTTTGCTGACCAAAGCCAGAACAGGGAGTCCTGTAGACATGTGAAGTACTTCCTTACTTGTAGGACTGCATGATGGTGTTAAATTACTAGAAATTATGCAGGATGGAAATGCAGAGAGACTGTGGTAGTGGTTCAGTAGAGTCATGAGTAAACCAGACATTTAAGAAAAAAGGGCTTTGCACTAAATCCTGAATCATCTGCGCTTTCTCTTTTTCTAATTAAATCTTAGACTTAAATACAAACATAAAAATATCATTATGCATTACATGTCTCTTATGGCTCTAAGCTTTCACAAAATTATTTGCTTTACATACATACTCTTGCCATTCTCTCCATATACCTCAATAGACACTTTTCCCAACCATACAGTACTAGACAAATTCAAACTTGAATGACAGTTTCTATCACAGTCTTCAAATTATGCTGTATCTGCTGCACATGCAGTCTCTTCTTTCAGTAAAGAAGAAATAAAGTGAAATTGAAACGTAGCACTTAACTATTACCAATGCAAAAGAAAGGACTATTCAGATAAAGTGAGGATCATCTGATGTTTATACAAGACAGTGAGGTCTTAGGCAAATCTCAAGAGTTCTTAGAGAATGTGATGGTATAAATTACAGTGATCAAGTTCCATCTCTCTAATCTGCACTAAATCCACACAAATATGAAAACAAGCTTTTGTCACTACCACTAGAAGAAATGTCTGAGTAGATACTAGGAGCGGGTCTAATGAATAACAAGGTGGGGGTTTTTTTGGTTTTGTTTTTTTTCTGCACAGCCTCTTTCCAAGGCAGAGTCACTCTTTACCTTTTTAGGTAAAATGCACCCAGCAGGGGATGTACTACAGTTCATCATGTGAAACCTACTTACGCTGACAGAAACTAGAAATAAAATGGTTTTCCCACTGCAAGAGTATCTTCCCACGTAAATTACCATATCCAGCCTGTTCCAACTTAATATCAGTTTCTTTGTGATAACATGGAGTTGCCAAGCAACAGAAGAGACAGAGTCACAGCTCTGGGCAGTCAGTCAAAAGCTCATTGTCAGTTCCACTTCTCAGGACATGCTTTTTCTAGACTTCACTGCACTTTTTTTCCATATTTCTTCCTAGTCAAAAAAGCAAAGCACTGCTTTCCTTTTTCTGTTTTGGTTTTTTTTTTTTTAGCTGTGCTTGGGAATGCTAGAGTTTATTTTTGTTAGAAACTTTCTATTTCAATATCCTGTTAGAAATTTTCTACCCCTTTTAACCAATAACAGTGCTGTGTAGTGTGCTTACATCCTCAAGATGCAGCCTGGGAGAAGACAATTCAAAAGCGGCTGTATTTATTTCTTTGAAAGTTTCATTAAAATCTCTCTAACTGTTCAGAGTACAGACTCATTCTTTTCCATTCTTAATACTCTGATTTACCCATTATTTTTGGTTTGTTCCCTACAATACACTAAATTGCAAACTAGGGTGGCCATAAAGGCATATAAGGACATCCTGGGAATGGGATAGAGATAGATTAGGCCTATCTTCCTTTTGCTTTAATGATGCTTTAGATGTTTTCATATATAGCCACAAAAAAGAAATGCAAAAACCTCTAAACATACTGAAAAAATATACAATAGTTTAAAAAGTAGAATTTGCTTTCTCCTTCCTGCATATTTTCAGAGAGATTCCTTAGCTCTGTTCAGACTTAACATTTCAGGAGATTTTATGGAAAGTCAGAATTAGTTTAGTTGTGGTTTATTGGCTCTGAGTTTCTTCTGAAGGAACTTAACATTTGAAACTACTACTTCTAGTGAGCTTGATCTAGGAGAAGTGAAACATCTTAGCCCAGATTTAGTGAGCATTTGGGCATAAATATGTAAGTGATTTTGGAGAGCAGACAAATGCCTTGGCATCTAACATGTTCTTGCTCTATTAGTTTCCTGTGCCATTTTACTATGGATTTCATCTCCAGATAATCAGTGAAAACACATTGATTATGCAAAATTCATATTAATTTACACTAAGAAGCATCTCTTATTGAAAGGCTTCCTTTGTTTTGCTGGTGCACTAATTTCTTCTGTACTTTTCAAAATTATATATACAATCCACATAACTTTATTCGATCCCTGTTTTTGCATCCTGCACTAATTTGTATCAGCAAATGTTCTTCCCCATAGCTATTAAAACAATGAAGCAATATTGCTTGGAGTCAACAGATGGCACTGAAACACACTGTCTCAGTTTGGGAAGAAATCCACATGAAAGTTGGGAGAAATATTACAGGAAAGATAGTGGGTGATCCTCTTACACAAGAGAGAAAAGAGAGGAAAGGAATAGTAATAGCACTTTTTTTTCCACTGATGCTATGGATTTTTATTCAGCTATTGAAAACAAAAGAACCAAAAAGCCCATTTAGGAACTAAGAACCTGAGAGTTAAATTATTCATGCAAATGCACATTACTTTTCCTTCACATCTTCTACATGGCTGCAGATTATTTTCACTCAAAATATGGCAAAGAAGCTTTCAGTACACTTGTAAGATATGACAGATTTCTAGCTTTGAGGCACAGTTGAGTAGAAATGGAGGAGAGCAACATGACTGAGTAGATTCACTGATGAAAATTCAAGAAGAATGAGATTATTCCAGCTACTGACTCATCGTCAAACAACTTCCAGATGTTTGCTAATGCATCCATGATAACTCTTTCTTAGTTCTTTAAAAGTGACTTCTGAAAAGGATACATCTCAGGCAGAATAAACTCTAAAAAACTCCAAAAAGATGCATTACAAATATGTACATATACATGTATGTATATAGACAAGCAATAAGAAAAACATATTATATAATCTTTTCTTTATACATAGGGTTTTTTTTCTAGCAGATTTTACTGCAGTATAGAACTGTTGGGTGTTCTGACGGTTTGTCAACAATAAAATCCAAATACTTTTTTTTAGATATACAAATAATAATGAAAATACATGACCGTGAATATTTTGCTTTATCTACTTAAAACAGAACCTTGTTCTAACTCAATGTTTCTTAATTTTGAAAACACTAGAGAGAGATCACTGAAAAAGTTTTGATTTTCTTTTTTTTGTATTTTGAGAGAACTACATTAAAAGGTTAGAGAAAAAATCATTTAAAGCAGATTTCCTTTTGTTTCATTTACTTAACTTTGCCTGCTCGTGTACCAGATTTAGCTTTTGCACAGATCATATTACTGCAATTCCTTTCTAATTAAAAATGAGACCTTCTGCAGACTGAAGATTTGGGAACATTTGAATATTTGTTTACAAGTGACACATTCTGTAACGTGAACTATTCTGAATTACAAATCAGCAGCACAGTTGGTGAGGTTAGTTTTAATATCTAAGCATGTACTTATATATATTTATATGAGACCTGTTAGTCTTGTTTTATTAATAACTGCATGATAAATGTTAATATTTTATCCCTGTTGGTTGTAATGATAAAGTGCAACAGGAAAATAAAGGACAAGAGCTCCAGCAAATGATTGCAGGAGCTAGAAAGCTGGAAGGTGCACACAGCTTTTATGTTTTTCAATATAAAAAATGTTAAGTGTGTTCATTTACACTGCTGAAGTTTAGTTTTTATGTATTCAGAAAAAAAAAAAAACAACCTCATATCCTGACCTAAATCAGAATAAATTTAATTCACAGTTCTCATAGCTCACCAACACCCAGTCAGAGGCCATAAACTGCTAAGCAGCACCTCCAGGTGACTGGCCCAAGCATCCCACCCCTTCAAACACAGAGAAGGGCTGGGTGTTACTGCTGCCACCATGGCTCTGAAACAGCAGCACATCATGCTGGGGTTTGCTCATCCTTTACTGTGCTGTACCATCAACAGTCCATGCAGCTGTACCCACCAGAGGCACTCCAACTCAGGCAGCCATTCTTACAGGGAGCTGGCTTTTCAGGCAAC
Organism: Gymnorhina tibicen; assembly: GCA_013399875.1. Classification (NCBI taxonomy): domain Eukaryota; kingdom Metazoa; phylum Chordata; class Aves; order Passeriformes; family Artamidae; genus Gymnorhina; species Gymnorhina tibicen. The sequence continues at coordinate 3,091,301 of VXAZ01005475.1, read as the reverse complement.
AATAAGAGTAAAACATTTTGGAGTCAGTATAGCCAAAGGGCTGTTGGATGATGAACACTAAACCAATATCAGAAATTCAAGGCAAAAGGTTACTAAATGGCAAAGTCCTCAGGAAGAGAGTCCAACTTTTGAATCACACTATGCACACACCAGCTCCAAATTGCCATTCTCATGGTAAGAAACTTTTCCCCAAGCCTTTCCTGGAAGCCTTCCATGCTAATCTGCACAAATTGAAAGAAATCTTTCCTTTGTTGGAGAATAAAAGTGATTCATTCACTGCATAATTTAATGGTCTGGAGAATCAGGTGGTGGAGGCGGAAAGGCACATAGAGGTAATTGAGTCTGAAATCATTGATCTGAAGAAAATGGAACCAGAGCATAAATCCATTGCCAACTGTAATCAGATCTTTTGCTCACAGAAGGAACAGAAGAAACAGAAAAACAGGTACAGCTGAAGACAAGATGGAAAGGGATGTCTCCCAGAGGGAGCTTGCTATTGACCCTTCAGGACTTCCAGAGACCCAGAAAAAAGAGGGCATCCAGAGAGGTTTCCTCTGAAATCATGGGACTGATGAAAAGCAAACCATTGGCATTCTTTGCAACTAGAGCAGGGTAAACTATTCAGAGCAGTGTTTTCACTGAAATGTAGTCCCTTTCTTTTTTAGACACAAATTTTCACACAACACATCATTATTTCTACACAGTTACTGCTGCTATAAATTCTTTGACAAGTGTTTTAGGTGGAAATATTTTGGTACATCATTTACTCATGAAACTGCATGCTGGAATGTGACTTGAGGATTAGATATGTTAATTCAAAAATTAAAGGCATTCTGACTGAAATCCCATGTACTGTTTTATTCCCTGAAAAAATGAAAATTACTTTTAGAGTCTGGTGTCCAGTTTTAAACATTTGTGATTTCAAATTCAACATTATTTATTTTCCCATTAAAATCTTCAAAATCTATTAAAAGAAACTTTTTGTCTTAACTATGAATAGTCAGCTTGACAACATTGATTAACCATGAACCTGCAGCTTCAATCCACTATAGGGTGACCAATAGCAAGAAGAATGCATTTCTTTTACAAATAGGCTATGAGAGAGACCATACAAAATATTTAATTCTACAGATTTGCAAATTTCATGGATCTACAGTCTGGCCACCTGGCAGAAATGATGTTGAAAAAAAGTTGCACAAAAAATTACAAATATTCAATAAGGGAGAATAGGATAAATGCTACTTCTGACTCCTCAGATGTGTCAAATGAGTAACTGAAAATTCCTGCGTTCTGTGTGATTGCTCCAGCTTATGCCCAGTCATCATCTAAAAAAATTTACCAGTCAAGATAAATATATCAGCAAGTAATCGCTAAAAGATTATCAGTACATCAACCAGTCTCTGTATTAAGCACTCTAATAAAAGCATCATTAACTAAGAGCTTTGAACTTGCTTCAAGTTACAAAAGAAGAGGAATGCAAGAAAAGAGTTCCCTGGCTGTATTCCCCAGGGCAGTCCAGGTATCTAGCTCTGAGGACATGTCAGCAATAGCAGAATCATTTGGGAAACTGTAGTAGTGGTTCCTGAGATGATGCATGTTTTGTTAAATGAACTTAACAAATGGGCTCGCATGTAATGTTTCCTGATCCAAAAGAGTTACATCTGCACTTCTAATTGGCATAATGGTTCAATTATTTGATCAAATGGCTCAAATGCGTGTTGCTTTCATAATCCTCCAACCTTGGCTTTAAAAGAGCTTTCATGATTCCATGGAAAAAGCTTAAAATGGTGACTTTAAAATGCTCAAACCCCCAGTGGCAGGTGAAAAGAAGTGAAAATATTTTTATCCCATATTTTGAAGTTAAGACTAATCTAATAAATAGGAATACTTGAGGATGAGAGCTTAGTTATGCTGACCTTCACCTTTCAGGATACAGGAATGAAGCAGTCCATCCCTTTCTGTGCTTTAGGACCTCCTTGACAACCTACTAAAGTTAGTGGAAATACTTCGGTGGGGGGTTTGGAGTGTTTTTTAAAAGGCAGATGAGCATTGCAACAGAGCTCCTTCTCATTTGAGAATATTCTGATGGGTAGTTTATCCCTCTAAACTCTTGCTTGAAGTCTTCCCCAAAGCAGAGAAAATAATTTTTCTGAGAAATACTACTAATAATATTTCTGAGAATATTTTTCTGAGAAAAAATTCTCTTCTTCTTCACAGAAGAGAACATGTCTGAGGGGCTCCAAGTGCACTGACTCTACAACCCTTAATGAAAATGCTGAGCTGCAGGAATAAAAACCACCACAAAGAGAGAAAAAGGCCAACACTTGTCATAGAAAGACATCAATTTTACTATAAAAGCAGAAGTCTATGAAACAGGTAAGTGGAAGAAACAGACAGCAACTAGTAAAAAGTTTGCCAGAAAAATAACTCCATTTCTTGGCGGAAAGAATGTGGCATCATCAAAGACAATAAAATAAGACAATAAGCAAGAAAACAGAAGAAAAAATATATTTAAATATTTTTACGTAAGAAACTGTTTGACTTTAAATTTGTCATTCATATTTAGATTAGCAAACTGAAGTGTTTACATGATCTACACTGATAAATGAGTTGGTCTGCTAAGATTTTTTTTTACCTTTGAAATTACTGAGCTTTTAAAATGTTAAAAGTAAATATTGATGTCTTCTCTGTGAATGTCATTTATCTATACAGAGACTTTACATCTCAGTGTGTAATGTAATTCCTTGATAAAGGTGAAGTTATCATTTCATGAGACTTTACTGCCCTAATTTTCTTAATTGCTGCTCTGAACACTTTCCATCATTTTCTGCCCAATGGATATATCTGTGGAACTATGTAGTTATAAAGGGCTTTTTCATACACTTACTGTCACCTTAAACAAAAAGGCCTTACAGAGGACACTGATGTTGAAAACAAGTTTCATAATTGGCTGAAAGCTTATACTTGATTTTTCTCCCACAAGAGCACAAGGGCTCCTTATTAAAAACATAATAAAAGGTAAGGATGAGTTCTTTGTTTGGTACAGTGCAATATGATGACAAATTAAAGAGTTGTTCAAACAGATCAGATTTAGGGAGGCCAACAGCCAAATCAAACAGCAAGGGCTGGTAACGTGGATGGGAACAGCACATTATCATGCCTCTGGGGACGATGGATTCAGAACATAATTCTTGCACTCAGTTCTGTATCTGGGAAGAGCTCATATGCCAACAAACTGATTGTAGCTATAACTTCCCTTATTGCCCCGCTACAACACCTTTAGAGTACTTCTGTTAGTAGAAACAAAGCGGTCCACTGCTTACAGAAAGGAGATTAAAGGATAAAAGATTAATGATAAAAGGGAAGGACAAACTTACTACAGTGTTGTATACACAATACTACAGCCAATTCAGCTGCTTCAGTTTCAGGTGTCTGGTGAGCATTTCACATTATCCATAAAAATCAGCCTTGCAACAGCACTGCAAATTAGCATCAAATCAATGGAATGTGTATTAGCAGCTATCAAATTTATGATCTGTGATACCTTACAGGCAGGAAACTTGAAGCACACAGCACACGCATCCCCATGGCAGGGGGATTGGACTAGAAGGCCTTTTAAGGACCCTTCCAACACAAATCATTCTATGATTCTGTGATGGTGCTAAGAAAAAGAAAGGGTTTCTAGAACATTTGCATGCTTTAGGTGCTACTGCCTTGGATAGCTGTGCCTGCCAAAATGTTAGGCAAGGAATTTAAAATTTTGCATTTGTATACATATTTTTCCACCTTTCATCTGGCTTCTCCATGTGGATAACGGGCTATGAGAGACAGGGCTCTCTTGCATACCTGCTCTAACAAATATTAGCTCAAGGTAGACTCATATTACTTGGATACTACTATTAAAAATGTCATAGTATAGGGGAAGAGGATTATACAGAGAGAGAGACATGGCAACCTCTGCTCTAGGAACAAAAAAGAATACTTGAAACAAGAGCAGCTTCATCATGCTATCATGTCTGCATATATAATGCAGCTTAACCACATCAGTATGTGGTACAACTGTAGTGTAACTGCGTACATGCAAAAAAAAGCATATGTGAAACTGGAGAATGGATGACACTGGATTATCACTCAGGCTGCCACTATGAAGATGTCCATTACATGTGTTTCATTTATTTTTCTCACATAAAATTCCATTCCTGCATAATAGTAGCTAGTTTAGTGCCTACCTTCATGGTAATGTAGTTACAGGGGTTTTTTTTCTGTTCATTGATTTGTATTTATTCATTGTTGAATTTCCTCTTGCATGTTATTATGCAGTGTTTTCTGCCATAAGATCTCCTGAAGGTTTTGTTTCAGCTGTTCAGACTGAATTCTTATCATCAGAATATTCTACCTCAATCCTCACATCACCTTTTCAAAATTGTTTCTGATGCTGAGTGCAGGTCTCAGCATGGATCCCTGCGGGATTTCGCCAGGATTTCTCCCTTCTAAAAAAAAAAGGGTCACTTATTCCTGTGTTTTAACCTCCGATTTGTAATTAGTTCAGCAGAGGGCAACAAAGATGATGAAGGGACTGGAGCATCTCTCTTACAAGGAAAGGCTGAGGAAGTTGGGCCTGTTCAGCCTCCAGAAGAGATGACTGAGAGGGGACCTCATCAAAGTTTATAAATGTCTGAAGGGAGGGTGTCAAGAGGATGGAGGCAAGCTCTTCTCAGCCAAGCAACGGACAGGAGGCAATGGGCAGAAAGAGATGCACAGGAAGTTCTGCTTAACATAAGGAAGAATTTCTTTACTGTGCAGGTGACCGAGCGCTGGAACAGACTGTCCAGGGAAGGTGTGGAGATAATGAAGAATTGTCTGGACACAATCCTGTGTGCCATGTGCTCTAGGATGACCCTGCCTGAGCAGGGAGGTTGGACCAGATGATCCACTGGTCAGGTTGGTCCATTCCAACCTGACCCACTCTGTGATTTTGTGAATTCGTGTCTCAAAGAGTACTCATTCTCATCCTATATGAGAGTAGTTTCTATAAACTATTTTTTGAAATCTTTCTCAAAAAGGTCTTTGAGCTAAAATACACACGTATTAACTTGATTATCCTTATCGATATATTTATTGCATTCACAGAATAACTCAGAAGATTAATCATGCCTGAATTTCTTTTATTAAAAAAAAAAAATAAGAAGAGTGGTTCAACTCTTCCCCCATTGCAATTTCTCTTTATTAAAATTTCTATTAAGTTCCTTCATATATAAGTCAGACATATTGGTCTGTTCCTGTCAAATTCAGCCATTAAGTCCTTTTAAATATTTGGTTATACTGCCATCTTCCATTCCTCTGATTCCAGGGTTGCACATCGCATAGTTCATCAGTACTATGTTTTAGTTCCCTCAAAACCCTGGGGCATCTGCCATACAATCTCATCCTTTGTTTCTTTTTCTTTTTTTTTCCCCCTTAAAAATTCTCTAAACATTTCCCAGTCAAAAATAAGCTCACAGATACATCTTCCAGACATAATTATGCAGTGCCTAATTTGTAATAAAGCATCCATCAATATAGATCATTAAATCTTTCCATATACTAAAGAAAGAAAAATTGTGAACAAATTAGGCATACTTTCTCACATTGACTGAGTTTGGGAAAAAAATAAAGCTTGAAAAGCTGGGAAAAGTCTGAGAAGTCTGAAAAGCAGATCTATGTAGGCAGAATTTTCATCATTTGTGTCATGTTCACCTGAAGAATGGCCCATTGGCAGTGTGCCACGTGCCTTAATTATCTGGCTGCCAACTTTATTCTTGGATGCCAAATGCTCCCCATGGTTTGTTTCCAGATAGGTTCTTTCTTACACAGTAGAGTGACAGGTGATATTTGATTGCAGAAGCCAAGTATTCCAGTATCATACTGAAGTTTGAAAAAGCAGCATAGATTTGTCTTACTAACCTCTCTGAATGAATGAATGAATGGCACAAGAATTAAGAAATTACAACCCACCTTCCCACATCATCATACAGGCAAGATGATTTTACAGGTAAAGTAACCCTTATTTTTTGCATCTTAAAGGATGAAGGCTTTTACAAAGGTTCATATATCTCTAAGAATAAGAGCTCTTTTATCATATATGATACATGCCAGGAGTTTGCTACGAGGTATTATGATCTTTTTCAAATCTCTCTTTTTTCTTTTTAAACACACTCAAAAATCTGGAACCAATGTATTTTATTTCACAGCTGTGAATACTCTACTAAAGCATACTTGAAATAAACTATTTGCAGTAGTCCTTGTTGAGAAACTATGCTTCATTCTTAAGGTTAGACAGTCAGGAAAATGAGTATTCTTCTAAACATATTACTGTAACTTAGAAGACAGTCTTAAAATAGCAACAATTATAATAAACAATAGTGGTTTTAGTAAAAGACTATATTTTTTAATGTCAGTAAAGGTATTTTTAAACAAGAACTAGCACTGTACTCTAAATGTGTGCTATGAGGAACATTAGCATGTAGCTGCCAGACAATCTCAATGAATTATTTCATTGTTGAATTATGGAATCATTCTGTTTGATATTATTATACACATACAATCCAGATCTGATGCAGATCGTGTTCAAGAAGAATTCCAAGCAGCCTGAGCTCATCATTATCCCTAGGCCAAGTACGGCTTATAGATAATTATTAAATAAATCTATAGATTATACCTAGTTCTAAGTTTCTATAGTGTTATTCTTCGCTCATTGTGACAAAAGCATGGTTAAGGTAAAACAGAAAAGATTGATTTTTCTTTTTCTCTAAACCACACAGATATGCAAGAACACACCCATGTACCATTCTCAAACAGATGAGCACAAAATGTCATTTACAGATTGTTCTTTCGCATCTGTTCCACACCTGTTTTCTTAATGCTTGTTCCTATAGATAAACTCCTGATGTTCAAAATATTTGTTGTCTCATGGACACAAGAAAATGTATGACCAATCCTCTTACCTTTAGCAGGTAAGTTTGGCAGTCACTGACGTAATCATACTCCAGTCCATCAAAGGTGTAATAGTGTCGGTCTCCATAAATGGTGCACACAGCAGGACAGGGGTAACTGGTGCAGTTGAAGACACCTCTCCGACAAACACTGCAAGGAAAACTAACAATCAGTATCTCCTCATAATGGCAGTCATTTGCCGTATATTTTCAAGAAAATGCTTTCTTGTGTTCTTTACTTCAAATCATACAGAAATTCATGAATGGAATAAAATTCTCAGACCTTGAAACAGAGAGCTATATTGTAGATCACTTCTGAAGATACTGGTGATGCCATGGCAAAAAAGTGTTGAACATTTTGCCATCAGCCCATATGTACAATAAAAATGCATTAAAAATAAATGCAAAATCTCAAACTTTTCCTGGCTTATGCAAATATTTCCATCACTGCCTCCAATATAAATAAGGCACAATGCCACAACATGCTCCTTCATAAGACATCAATAGTCTATTTTTTCTAAATTTTGATAACGGTCTGCAAATTTTCAAAGGAAAATACTTCAGGTGCTACCTGTAAGATTCCAGGGTATCAGACATATATGGGATGAGTTTAAGAAATTAATGCTGATATTTTGCAAGATTACTTTTCCTATCAGCTACATCCAGTGACTTACACAAATTTGTATGAAAGTAGTACTGGCATCCTCTATTTTTGCTTGTCTAAGTGTAAATGCTCAGTTGATTTGCCAGTGCAGTTTTTAACTGATTAAAAGCTGCCATGCCAATTTTTTTTCATTATTAAATATACACTTAACTGAATATAGATATTTTGGCTTGCAAATTAGCATGCACGGAAAACTGTTTTGTGCCCATATGAATCAAGTAAAGTTCCTTAAAAAAGATGCTGGGTGCTAGCTCATTTTTCAATTCTAATGGATTTTTTTTTTTTCTAATTTGCCCATGTTCTCCCCATACAGTCACTCATAGTAACTGGTAAATTACACTGCAAATCATCCAGTTCTCAAAGAAATAGACTACTTACTGCTGTCATACATTTAATATCTCTCTTTTTCTCCTTGGTTGTCTTTCATGATATTCTATTCTGCAAAATGCCTCATGTCTTCATTTCAGAGACTAATAAATATGTGTGCAATTAAGCATTTGTTCTTGACTGCTTTTTAACTTGGATATCTTCAGCTTCCTTTTCAGATCTGAAAAGGCACTCACCGCAAAGGCCTCCTACTTATCCAAGTCTAACAGTAAGCCTAATAAAAGATATATCCTGTAACTATCTATAAACAAGCTTATATATTTTTGATTTTCAAATACTCAACACGTTTTCTCTATCGGTTTCACTTTGGGTCTACATCCAGATGATTTGAAAGTATGCAAAATGAACTCACCAGGTGTAACATGGAGTAGCTATCACTTCTCCTGACAGAAACTCCCTGTCTTTCCAGGTGCATGGACAACTTTCAGGAATATAACATTTCCCTCTGTGCTCAGCCATCCTTCAAAATAAATGAATTATTGAGATTAAAGACTAAATCCACAAGAAGATCAACATAACTGAATGCGTAGTGTATTGTTGAAACCCCAGCAAGGGCAACCAGTCTTCCAGCCAGCCAAGGAAAATTGTTTCATCAGCAAAAACTGTCCAAATCAAATGATCTCCACTGTGAACAGCTGGAGACCTCGGCAAGTTCAGAGCTGCAGCTCTCCTATCTAGAAAGGGCTATGTTGGTGTGGGCAGCAGTTCCCATGCCGGAGTGTAGGTAGTGTAGGTATTCTTCTCTGAAAACTGCAGATCATCTGGGTACCGTGCGAGCTGCTGATGTGGCAGCTGGATTGCCCTTCCCTCTCTGCCGCTCTCTTGTCCTGCTGTGCCAGGAAAGCAGCTGGACTGGTGTGCCTGCTCCTCTGCACAGACAGCACCTGTCCTGTTCCGAGTGCAGAACAGTGAGCTGGCCTATGGTACCCGTTGCACACTTTATCAAGGGCAGTGGTGGGGGTTACTTGCCTACACAAGGGAAGCTAAAACAACTAATAAGACAAAACAGGCATTTAATTCAAAATGTGTCAAATCTAATTAGATCAATAAGCAACCCAGAGATATGGCCAACCACATTTTTACTATCTCATTTCCACCTATTTATCAATATTAACTTCTTTAACAAAAATGTTACTGACACTCCCAGTGCTGTTCTTTAGGAGAGCAGGTCCTGGAGTTGTCATGACACGACTCAAAATACAATCTTGAGATTGTTTCACTGGAAGTTGAAAGGAATACACAGCTTAGAGTTTTCTTCACCCCATTACTAGTTCATTAAACAGCAATCAGCTTAAGTAAGAGTCAAATGTTCAGAAAACTTCTTAAGGATAGGAAAACACCAGAACAGATGGCTTGGGAAGGTATTTCATCTCTGTCAATAGAAGCAAAATATCTCCCTAGAATAACATCAGTATCGCTGGTGCTGCCTAAAGGCGGGAGATTAACTCAGCCCCATGAGGTCCCTTTCCATCCTAGTCTGTGCTTCTGCAACTCAAGTTAGCTTTATATCTCCAGGTCAGTGTAAGGGTGATTTTCCATGTATCTTTGGGTGATGAATTTAGTGTCATTTACTGTCATGGGCTGTTATATTATTCAATTTTTAAAGTATACCAGAGACTTCCAGTGTTTCTAATTCTTTTGTCACTTCTTCAACTACTGACTGAAAAAACAACAAGCTGTTATGCAAGAGCTTTAACAACAGAAAATGTAAACAATTTTTACTTTAGGAAGACCATTTTTTGCATACTAGAGCCCATCCTTTCAGGGGTTTCAAAAGGAAAGGGTTTCAGTACCATGCAAAACCTGCTCTACTTTATATTCACCATAAATACCAGGATGCTAGAATAACATGCCAGTCTCCAGGAGAATTCAGGATTCCACCCCAAAAGCTTAGGTCATTCAGTCAAACAATGGGTAGTGGTAGAAATAAGGTGACAAAGGAGAACCAAAGAGAAGAATGGCAACTTCAGAGAGTTAAAAAAACTACATTACAGTAAAATGTCTCAAAACAAGTTTTTGATTACTTGTCCACTTAGATTTAACAGCAGGAGATACATGCTTAACGTTTCCTTGCATAAAAAAAAGGACCTTCTGAAACTAATTTTTAAGATAATACAGCTGGGCCCTTCCTAGCTAAAACCATACTCACTTTCTGGAACCATCAGCCTGAAAGGCATAATTAAGTATAATTTAGCAACGAAGACATTACTAACTGTACTAAATGTTACACTCTTACTTTTCAACCTAATAGCAAAAACAGTGTTTATTCTCTTACATAATAAAAATAGTTCATGTGTTTTACTCTATTATTTGACAGAAACTTAGAAATTGGCTTGTTTGTACTTCTGTTATCATTTATATTTCAGAAAATAATCAAGTAATACTCAATTTGAAATTATATGATTGTGAGAGCAAGACTTTAGCTCTGTTTTTTAACTTTTATTTTAATTTCTTCAAATTTTCAAATGAACTTTCATGTCAATACTGCTAGTTTAATTTCATGCAAATATCATGGTGACATTTCAGCAAAAATTTACTAGTTTATTGCTTCTACAAATTCATGCACTTTGTGTGTTAAAAATAATTTTTTATTCCTCTAACACTAATGGTCCTGAAAGCTAACTTCTCAGTTGAGGCTGAGGTTTTAGAGGACTACAGATTACCAGACAAGAACTAGTGAAATCTTAAATAGCTTTGCATGAAACCTGTACCTTCACCAGTGCTTAGTCATCTATGAACATCACAAGGTGCTGGAAGGGGAATGGTGACAGTCTCGTTTATACTCTGATCCGTGCACAACTGATACACTGTCAGGAGACCACTGGCTACACACACAGTGAAATAAAATGGAAAGTTGAGAAAAAAAAGGGAGCACTCCACCTGAGATGAGCAGCAATTTGCACAGCATATTTGACTTCTCAATCTGCAAGTGCACACAGAAAGTGTCAGGGGAGGGAACGGAAACAAATGGAGGGAGTGGTGGTTGCTCCTGACACCAACTACAACAGAAGTTTTTAAATTTTATGCTTGGATTTGACCCCTGCCAAGCTCAGCAGACTGTTTCTGGGCACCAAATCCAAACATACAAGCTGAGAAAACAAAAAAAAGAAGAATGAGGGGAAATAGGGCAGAAACCTGCTCTCCCTGCCCCAGGCTGGGCATCAACATTGTAAGCCTGAGTAGAAATTTAGGTGAGGAAATGACTTGGGCAGCAATTAGCAGGAGCACAAATGTTTTAAATCACAATTTTTTGTCATGTTTGCTTTTACGTTCAAAAAAACTACACTGTGCAAGTGGTGGAAGTCATCTGCTGTCCAGACAGTCCCAAATAGCAGCCAGCTGGACTGGGAGAAAGCTGGATATCTGATGACCTTTTAGCTATTACTGTGTGTCTGTGACAATTTATAGAACAATAGTTTCAAAATTAGAGGTGTGATACCACTGGAATTTAAAAAGAAAAAAAAATATGCAGAGTTGAACTGTGGAAAATATGTATTTGGCTTGTGCTCCAGGTTGTTCCACCAAAGCTTACCCAGGGGGGCAAATGCAGCCACTTGCACAGGGTGGTGAGGGGACACAGGAGAAGTTCATGGCAAGGTTCGCACAAGAGATGCCGCAATTCACACCCGCTGCTGGCAACCCAGGCACAGGAGATCTGCAGTCATAGTAGATTTTTCCTTCAGGGCATATGTGAACTTCAAATGCAAAATGCAGGTTAGATAAGATCAACTGTTCTTTTACACTGAAGGTTTTCTATCGGTTATTGTTCACAATCTATTTATTTGGATACAAAGTGAGGTTACATTACAGTTCATATAAGAATGCAATCTGAATAACAGTCTATAACATAATCTATATTATAGAGATATAAAATTAATATATGTTCTAATGTTAAAAAACAATAATATTAAGCATCTGGATGTATGCATCCTGGATCTGACACACAGTCTGTTCTTAAAGATGGAGGCATTATGCCTTAGGCAGAAAACATCCTTAGAAGTGGCATAATTTTCAAGGTAGTTCTAAATCCATTAGAAATGCATTAAAAATTTACTTTCTAGAAATCAAGATTTTAAGGCTTCCTGAACATGGATAGTGAGGCTAATTATGGGTATTCCCATGAGAACACACTGACCTAGATGTCACATGCAATTATTTATTTCTTATAATTTCCCAAGTGACTAAGTAGTACAATTTGTGCTACAGAAAATGAAAAAGGGGAAAAAAACCCCAAGACTATTTGTGGTCCTAACCTCCTATTTTAATTATGTTGTGATGTAAAGTATCTCATAATTTAAATGAAGAGAAATATGAAGAGAAAACCAAATTACTCTTCAATAGCAAATTCTCTATTTGTGCAACTTTTATATGGGACAAGACTGTAAATTACCTATGTTTTCTGTAGTGGCTTCAATACATTTCACTGTTCCATTCAAACACTGACTAGAAAAGAAAAGGAAACCCATGTTTATTCAAGGGAAAAATGTTTTGTAGTCGCCATGTTAAAAAGATAATACAATTCAACCTAATTGAAACAACAGAAATCAGAAAGAGAAAGAGGATTAAAATCCAAAAGCTTGAGTGCTGTTCAATATTTTGTTGGTATTTTCTAACTGCTGATCTGTAGTGAGGGCCAAAATTCATAGTTTATGTACTATACAATTTCCTAACTTCCACCAAAATAAAAAAAAGCTGAGTGTGTCAGTCCCTGTGAGAATGGACGGCCAGGTGATTTAGGATGCAGGCAGTATAGCACAAACCTGATCCATCGTGGCTTACAGAATTTTCCAGGTACTTTGTTAAAATAATCAGGTACATAATCCAATTTATACTAGGCTCCCTTTTACTAAGCGTGCAAAAAAAAAAAAATCTTGATACAATAAACTTTCAATCTACATGAAAACAATTCTGAAACCACTTAAAGTAGCATCCACAGTGTGATATAAGAAAGATAAAACTCTTGTCACTCAAACCTACCAGGAGCCTGTTGGTGTAGGAAGGATTTCTCCAGGCTGGAGGGCTTTGCCTTTGTAGTGACAATGACAGCCAGATCTGTTAAAAGAGTATTCATGCATTTAGATACAAAAGCAAGATGAAATGGGATTTAAGGGACATCTATTTATCAAGATATTATGATAAGCAATTCTTATCATAACATTAACTTAATTCATTAACTCAGTCCTTATATGCACAATATTTTTGAAAGACAAAAACTTAAAGATGACGGTCAGACTACATTGAAGTCAGTGGTAAAACTCTTATCTTCAACAAAGCCAGGATTTTCCTCAGTCTCTCTACTTTTAATTTGCTGTTTCTGTGCATTATTCTAATAGCAAGGACTTCTCAGTTACGGGAGTAGAATGGCAACATGCAGTTCCTGTTCAAAGTATTGTTAAAATCATGACATAGAGCAATTATCATAGCATTAACTCTGTCTGTGATAAGAGCCAGATGGGTTAGAAGTAGCAACAGAATTACCTAGAAACCATGCAAAAATATGCGAAGAAGCTAGTTCACACTCTTGAATAATTTGAAACAGTCTTTATCCCTACAGTATGAACTTTACTGATCTTTCCAAAATATATTTTGCAATGAACAGAAATAACTCTGTAACTACCCATGGTGGTAAGATGTAAAATTTTGGTACACAATGTACAAAAACTATTTCCTCTCCTTGAACATTTCCTCCCATTAAACTGAAGAGGTTTGCATCGTGAGACAGAAAAAAGACACTTCTAGCCACTCTTTCCATACTATCCCTTACTTTATAGATTGCTCCTTTATAGATTCCTTTTCATTTTTTTAAAATGTTACTAACAAGGTTTTCACACGAAAATGCTATTCCATGAATTAAAAAATTTCGTTACCCTTCTCTAAAGCAGTTTGATGTATCTGCTCCGAAGTGCAGTAGATGTATGTACACACAGTAACAGATGAGGCCCCACTATTGATTAGTAAGAAAGAATATGAAATCTTCACGTATTGTTTGTTATCTTTTCTAGGCAGTCTAGAGGGAAGTAGCAGAAAAGCTACTTTAAATCTTGCTGGAAAGAGGAAAATGTGCCCATACATATATTCTATTTTTTATTACTTACATTGATACACAAAAGTTGACCGACTCTTCAAAATACTTCCCATCAGGACAATTACATCCTTCTGCACAGTCGTCAGCACAGATATTTGCCATAGAAAGTGAAGCACAGGAATGTTTACAAAAAGAAGAGCACTGATGATAAAGCATACCACTATGACACATCACAGCTGGAGGAAAGAGAGGGAGAAAGAAGGGAAAACGGCACAGTATTAAAATGTGAAAAATAGAAAACAAAGCGGTGTATCATGGATGTTCAAAAAAAGCAAAGCAAAGTGTCTCTTGTTGCACTGGGTTTAGTTGAAAAGCATGAGAAAAATATGCTGGTTTACCAATTTCTTAAGTTAGAAATGTTTAGGTTCAGGTGGTTTGTGTTAAAATAATTCTTTGACTGGAATTGTCTGTTTTGTAAACAGTAGCTATCTATTCTTTCTGTATGTTAAACTGGGCATCTATCTAATAATTCAGGCTTCCAAGAGAGAAAGAATGGTCCAGCTAAGGCTGAGGCATCACTATACGTCTTAGAAACAGAAATACAGGAGTTGGACTTGGATAACCCTTGCTGAGTCTCTTCCAACTCCGGATACTTTAAGATTCTGTGAAACGCCTTGTTTTAAATCATTATGGTATCCTACTTGTCAAATCACTGTCAGCCATGTTCTCCCCACCCTAGAGAGCCCCTGCCAGCAAAGCTCCTTATGGAATGTCTCCACTCCTGCCACTCCCTGACTACTTTATCATAAGACTTAGGGGTTCAAAGAAGGAATTCCATTTCTCTCTGTGACCAACAGAAAGGGCAGAGACTCCCTGTGAGGCAGCTCAGGGGCCCCAACTCAGATGCCTAATGTAAAGGTTATTATCATTCTCCCCAGTACATCATTGGCGCAATACTAGTTTCCAGGAAAAAGCCAAACCCTGTATTTTGTGGAGCAAATGAAATTTGTAGGCTTTTACACATTTCTAAAAGATATTCCATTATGGAAATGTTACTCACCACAGTAAGAAACATGAGATCTGAAGTCAACAATGACGCCGTGCTTGCCGCAGACATAAGCATAGTGTGCCAAAGCGTTGCACAAGCAACTGCTTCCACATTTGCACGCGTCAAAGCGGCAGAGCTGGTAGTATAACCCTGGACTGATGTAGGCATGGCAGGGAGCAAAAATGTCTTGGTTGACGATATCACAGTGAGATGCATACCCAGCTAAGAGAAGGTGACATTTTTTTAGCCAGATCCATTTTAACAGTTAGTCAAATGAATAGCATGGAATATTAAAACCAAACATAGCCAGCTGAGCAATAAAACCTTGCATTCAATGTCTTTCTGTAAAAGTCTGTAGTTTAAAATAGATATTGCAAGCAACTCCCACAACAATAAACTCCACTTAAGATAAAAATAACTATGCTAAAAAAGTTATGCCTTCCTCTAGTAGCACAGGAAATTTAAATGCCAAAATAATATATTTCAAAGGAGTAGTTAAAAGAGTCGCCAAAGCTTGGAATATGGTTTTCCTACTTGACTTTCATTTAGCTTTAACATCAACAATGGCCATGTACTTTTTGGCATGTGGTCTCAGGAAGTATTACAAAGCAGAGCTTGAGGGCATGCAAATCCCATGTTGGCCATACACTTTCTAGCAGCAACAAATCCTCCTCCGGCCCTCGGGCCACTGAAGCAGACTACCACCACAAGTGGTGACATAGCTAAGGAACACTGTAATGTGGATATTATTTAAGCCACTTTTGCTGCTAAAAGGATGCCCCTGCCCTTCAACCTCCACGTTCATTTCCGTGTACGCACATTTACAGAAGAGTTTCACATTTTTTGGAGTCTCTCAGTAAACAAGATTCAAGGACTGAACTTGACTTGGTTGGAAATTAACCTGACAAAATAATTAACCTAACAAACAATCATTTATTTTTTTTAGTTTCGTCAGATCAGTATAATCTCAGACCTGGAAAAGATGTCTGTGCTTGTAGCATGGTGTGGACCACTTCACTCTCCACGGTTTTTTCACAGTGATTATTAGAGGATCATGAGGAAATCAGGCTGGAAAGGACCCTCAGAAAGTCATGCACTCCACCCTCCTGCTCTAAGCAGCTTACATTTATGTCAAACTTCCCCTTCACTGAGATAGCACAGAACTGAGGGTGAGGCATGAATGCTCTGAGCTGATCTGGCTGAGAGATACTGCTTTAGAAGACAGACCATGAGGAAGGCACAAAAACTCTTAGAATGCCCCACACTGTTAGAGGTTTATTGTTATTCTAGGCTTGCTTCAACAGGCTCTAAATATGGATAAATCCCACATCCTTAGTGAGATCTGATGTCTGAAACCCTAAAAATATTAGACTACATTCTGTCAGAATTGGCAACTACAGTCCACCCATTGTCTTCATTAATTGAAAAGAACAGCAGTGCGAAAAGGAGACAGTGAAAGTTCAACGCAAGCCATAGGCATGCCAACCAGCCAAAACGAAATCTTTACTCAGGAATTTGAACAAATCCAAGGCTCTCGTATTGTCTGCATCAGTTTTTGTCCGAGAACATAGATGGAGGATAAAGAAACTTTTAATGCAACAAACATCAAAAAGCCAGAGACAGGACTTTTGACCTGAACACTGTCTCCTGTTCTTTCTTTATCGATCTACAAACATGCATCACATCTTTCCTCTCAACTGGCATAATTTGCAGGACCATAGACAGCTAACACTCTGCATGTATAGTAGACAGCAGAATTTAGTACTCATAGCCAGTACACCCAGCACTAAATGACCAACTAACTTTTATTTATCAAGTACTTACTTCATTTTACATGTTAAACATAGGGAAAGAACTGTCTTTGCCAAAAAAAAAAATTAAATGAAAAGAAAGTGCACATCTAAACCTGGAGCTGAAATATATGTATGTGAAACTTCTCCTCAGAGAAAACAAAAGCTATCCCATACTAATAAGATACAGCTATTTCCAGACTCCCATGTGAAAACATACCATTTTGCTGATTAACGTTGCAGGGATCAACCACAGGAATATTGATAGGCGTGGAGCAAACTGAGGAAACCTTCCATGCATTGGCATGAAGTTGTGGGGTCCCTTCTATCATCCCTGCTGGAGATCTGAAAAGGAAAAGATCAGCACTGCAAGCATCCTGCTGACCTTAGGGACTACATGGGTGCAGATGCAAGCTCATTAAAAAGGCTTAGATGCATAGTCACATTGAACAGTCAATATGCCAAAAGAATCTCCATCTGTGACGTACAGAAGAAGAAGAAACAGAAGAAGAAACTTTTTCTTCAATATTTTATTCATGTGAAAATGTTCCTACACTCAAAGTCTGCCTTCCTTATGCTTAATTCAAGTACTCTGGAGTCAGTTGGAGGAGGCATTAATGAGAGGAGGTTTGGCCTTTATCCCAGTACATAAATGGAGTGAAATGTCGAAATTTGACCTGCTAGCCAATTTTGGAGTTCTAGAGCAGGGCAGTTTGCATTTTGATGCTGGCTTGCACCGAGTATTTCAGAAGCATTTATTATTGCCAGACAAGTTTTGTGACATTATAGCTTGAGGAACTTTGGAGGAAGTAAGGTTAAAAAGTAAGGAAAGTGTGCCCTTCTAGTTAAAATATTCTTGTGGTTCAGAATTACATTTTGTTACATTAAAACTTGATGTGGGGAGGAAAATCAAGCAGTACTGTCAACCATGTGAGGATGATGCAAGTATTATCACCCACTCTTTTTCTCCATGCTCTTATATTTGCTCTGAAGATACGGGAGAAACAAGAAAGGAAAAAGTGCATTCAAGTAATATTACCATCCAGTAACTTCTCCAAATAATGTGGTAGCTTTCTATAATTACTTAGCAAAACATCTTAGAATGCCTAAATTTGTGATTTTCGTATTTTTAAAAATGACTACCATTTTAATTAAGACAGTTTATATTGGTTAGTTTAATAAAGTTTGATCATGTTAACAAAATTAAATAGTCAGATGATTATGTTCAACAAAACTTTTCAGTTGTTATTAAACACGATATAAATGTACAACATGCAACTTACAGAAAATCATCTCTTAAATTTCCATTGTACGTTCCACATAGTCCTAATGTTCTTCTCTTCCATCTGACATCAACTTGAACATAGATCCTCTCTCCATCTTTAGCAAACAGTATCTTCAAACCAAAACTAGTTTTCAGTTGAACAAAGAAAGAAGATATATTCTGAATTTCAATAGCCCCTGAACACAGCAAAAGAAGAAGAAAAACAAAGTCACTGAAACCCAACTTCCAGGTTGCACTGGTTTACCTATTAAACAAAAAAGATTTTGAAAACTCAGAAATAAAATGAGAAAGTATGCACAACCCCACCATCAGCCAAATATCCTCACCCATTCTCCATCTGAGCTTATTTCCAGTAACAACACAAATCAGGAATTCCAGCTATTGCTGACAGTAAAAAAATCTCACACCTTTCTGTACCTGTGAGTTACCTAGAAATCATGCTTGCATCTCTCTTTGATTTCTTTATTTTAGAAGAAAACAATGCAACTGCAGGCCTCTGGCAATGAGAAGACAAGACAAAAAAACCCCTTGTTTCTCAGATTACAGCAATATTATAAGACTAATTAACAGATGTCTGTAAAGTGTATTGAATCTTTAGATAGAAGGTTCTCTCTTACCACTATTGACATGACGTCAGTATAGCTCCTTCCTTGGACTGTATGTGAACAGAGCCCCTATCAAATTCCCAGCTTTCCTTCCCAGCAAATCCATTATGTGAGGAAATGGAGATTTCACAGTCACAGCATTCATTTGCTACATATTGTTGACCTACGTGCAGCTGTAGGCTTAAAGTAGATTTACCTTCACAAGCAGTCTCTATGCATGCACACTCACAGACTCAGGTGCATAAACCGAGAGAGGAAGATAAAATCCTTAAAGAGGTCCTTAGGTGATCAGACTTACTAGATACACACAATTATCAAGAATGTGACACCAAAACATATTTGTAACAGACTGTGGAAAGAGACAGGAAAGTGAATAGGGACTGATTCAAAAGAAATAAAATGAAGTTACCAATCAAATTATGAAGCAGAACTGTCAACATAGAGCATAACTGAGCTATGAAGCTCATCAACATAGAAAGCTGTTGATGCCAAAAGCAGAACTGTGACTGGAAAAATTCAATGAAGTAAAGACATAGCTGTAACCACCAGCACAGGATTCCCTAAACTCTGTTTTGCTGAAGGCTGTGTAAGAACTTTACTCTCATTTTACTCTTTCAGAAAGAGACTAAAAATCCAGTAATTGGTCACAATAAGTTTTCAAAATTTAGCAATATAATTTCTACCTTCAATGCTTAATTTTATAACATGCTTTTAAGGCTGGTTTATTTTACCATCCTTTCCAAAAACATGAAGTAACCTGACTGAAATCACAACATAAGTCAGCAGTGAAATCAATATAGATCCCATGGAGCACATGGGATTCTATTCCATTCTATTTAGTCTAAAAATCTTTAAATAAGCTAGACCTTAGGACCAAGGTCTCTTCACCTCCTTTCTTTTTCTTACCTCCTTCTCCCTAAACACAAACAAAATGAATGAAATTTCTAGGTACTCTGTAAGATAAGAAATGCAAAGAAATGAAGGCATAATGAAGAACCGTTTCACAGACGATAAAAGTAAAATTCTATAACTATTAGTAAAGTTCTAAGAAGTAAGTAATTGTACACTTTTATAAATTATGTTTAAAGAAATTCCCTTTTCATAGACAGATATTACTGAAAAGTTTTGGAGCATATAAGAGACAGAATGTGAACACTGGTAAAATTCTTCCCCATGCACTTCTTACCATTGAGGTTAAAAACTTGGTTAGGGACAGTTTGGACTTGACCATATCTTGTGAGAGTTACTTGTTTCCTCACATCATCTTCAAGAACTAGTGTTACAGACTCAATGCAGGCGTGGTCAAAGTTCTAAGTAGAAAGAAGTTTCACCATTAGAAACAGGAAATGACATTAATACTACCATGGAAAACAGAACCAAACAAACAGGGGCGGGGAAAAAGCATATTGAAGGGAAATATCAGAATTGTCATCAGGTAAATCAGCTGTAAACTATCGCTCAAAGCATTTAACAAAGCACTCGAAATTGTATGTACAATATAATATAATATAGTATTGCTTATGCATAATCTCCATATGTTAGAAGAATGCACTTTAGCTATTATGGCAGTCTTATAGCAAGTGGACAGATGTCCCCAGGTACTGATACTGGGCTCAAAATTCGAAATTTGCATGGCCATCCTGGGTACTGCTCATTGGTGGGTTAACCAGTGGTAGAGCAAGAGTCTGATCCTGTCTAAATCAAGCTGCTGCAACCAGAGCACAAACGCAGCAATGCAGGAAAAAGAAACTTTGGCACACATGAAGGTGTTTCTCACCTTGAAATGCTGTGATGATCTCTGATTACAGACAAAAAGGATATGAATTCTCCAGTATTATATTACAATAATTTATAAATATCTGACTGTTGTAAAATGGTGACCTATAAACTATGTCACACACATCATTTTAGTGTGCAATCCAGGCAGAACTTATGAACTTAAATACAGGACAAAAGCCAACACAGAATTAGCTGAAACCAAGAGTCTTATGCTGCCTAGGGACGCCTCTGTTTTCATCCAGAAACTTTTCAAGGTGCCTAGAATTGTACAAAGGGTTATTACCAGTGGCATTCTTGTTTTTCCATGGCTACCTAACCAACCATTTCATACTTGAGGCCACCTGAAATGCAGAAACAGCTGTCTCAACACCTATGCAGGAGAAGGAGGTGTTTACAAAAAAGGCAGAGAGGCACCAGCTCATAATCAAGCTTTTGAAGGGAGGACATGAGAGACAGTCCCATAGTAGGTCATTGCTCCCTGCTGAGAAGTTCAGACATCCCTGTCCTCAGCACATGGGCAGCTGTGAGTCACAGTCTCAAAGCCCCTTCTCCTGAAAGCATAACAGCATCATTAAATCCACTCTCACAGGTAAGTACTCTTTATAAGCACCTTTATTCCTAAAGCCTGTTGTTGAATGTCTGCCAAAATATTTTCAAACAAGTACGTGTGGTGACTAGTCTCATAGATAGTTTTCTAAAAGGCATTGTTCCAACAAATTAAATGTTATAACATATCACATAAAAATCTAAAGCTACATAAAAAAATGGTCTTGCCTAAATAGTGATGTATTAAACCTACAGTGATGCCAACAGCAGCTTTTCCAAAGCCTGACATCTGTTGGTACCATAACTAAAGGTGTTTATACAACTTTAATATGCGTAAATGAGTAACTCTTTAGACTTGAGCCCACTGAAATTGTAACAGCTTTTACAAAGGGCAATACAACATACAGCAACACAAACAATTACAAAAAAAATCTGTAAGATGGTTTCAGTTTATATTTTCTAGTTAACACAACCAAGTAGTTTACAGTAGAACTCATAGAAGATTGCCTGAAATATGGATGGACTCGTTTGTTTCAACATTTCAAAAAAAAATGTGGCTTACCTGTCCACAAGGTGCTTTTTGTAAAGTGATTGTGAATTTGCTTTTTCCAGTGCCTTTTACCAAAATGTACTGGCAAATCCCAAGAAAGGTAAAATGACGTCCATCAAATGTCGTGAAATGAGAGCTGCCTGTGATGGAGCACTCAGCTTGAGAGAAAAAGGATACAGAATGTTCACTTCCACAAGAATGTATCATTATTCTGCAAATTATGTAAGAGAGAAAAAAAAAGAAGCTTTCTACTGATTTCGAAGAATATAACCCAGGCTAACTTTAATCTACCTAGCTATAACGGCACTTGGAAACAAATTATGCCAGAGACACCTGTGTCCAACAGATACCATCTCATAAAGAACACATCCATGTGCAGCATCTTTTGGTTCTAACCAGATGAGATGCCTTTGACTAAAACACAAACAGACTTTTCTCTTTACTACAATTCAGAAGTATCCTAGAATCTTCTTATCATTTTTTTTCCATGACTCAGCGTGAAAGAGGACGAGTCCCTTTCTCCATCTTTCTAGGTGTTATGGCACTGCTTGTTACCACTGGTATGAAGAGGATGCAGTCGTCAGTGTCTGTCATCAGGGCACACCTTTTTGGGGTTTTTTCCCAGTTCAAATCAAGAATGCACTGCTGAAGCAAGTCTCCAGCTCATCTCCACTTACTGCACTTTAATTCACACCATGGGGTAGCATCAGAGCACATGAACTAGATTCATTTTGGCTGCAGGAGATGCTCTGTGGGAGCACATCTAACTTGCTCCCACTGCTAACAGCAACTCAGTCCCTAGGACCAGACCAAAGTAGTCGTAACTAACCCTCCACGTGTGCACACAACACACACAGGACATAGAGAGTGGTTCTCAATGTCAATTGTTTTACATTACAGATCCACACTGTCAAGCCTTGCTTAGAAACTGTTAAGCCTTATTACCTCATTCAAAGAGGGCTCCTTAATTTGTAAAAAAATCTCTCTTTCACAAGCTTCATAATATAATCTTGTCTGAAGTACAGAACTATCAAGGGAGTTTCACTATCTGCCTGCTCCATGATCTTCTGTGTAACTCATTACAGAGACATGCTATCTTTAAAGACAAGGATCATTATTCAAACACGAACTGCTACTACGAGAGAGAAAATCCAGCACACAGCATCAGAATGATGGTTTTCTTATTACCTACATTAAAGTTGTACCTAGAAGTGAGGAGATCCTTATACCTGGCCTAGGTACATCACAGGCAGTGAAAATACATCATCTGTGGCAAATAACACTGAGCATAAACAAGAGATAGAAAACAATACGTGGATGTAGCACACTGAGGTAGGGAAGCCAGTGGGAAAAGGCAGCATAAGTATGCTCAGGCAATTAAACAGCTTCATTCCAGCTGGCCCACAGCTACTGTCAATATCCATCTGCCTAATCTTTCTTCCTAAATTAGAAGCCAAAAGCCTCGGATCATATATGGTTCTGTTGTCTTCAGAAAAGTTTATCATTTTTGTTATGAAGTGAGAAGAGTAATGAAATACAAATACCTGGACAGTCGTGATCAGTGCAGTTCCAAATGCCACCAACACAAATACTAAAAAGAAAAATCACAAAACACAGGACCAGTGTTCTGATCTTTAGCAAAATAAGTAGCTTTGAGTTAATTAATATGCCTTGAATTCACGCAGAATAGCCTGTATATTTTAGTGATACACAGGCCTCAGATTGTAAAACATAGACAGTAACTATTATTTAAAATGTAAGTGTGACTACGATGTTAAACTAAATATGGACAGTAGTTACAGAGAGATGAAACACACAGGCTTTCACATACCAGTTGCTACATTCTTGTTCAATTTTTGAGCCTACAGGGAAAGCAGTTCCATGATAAACACAAGGACAATTCGACAAAGAGATACAAGTTCCATTTTCCATAATAAGACCTATTGGGAAAGAAGTTAATAAATGAGATATAAAACAAATTAATAAACTCCAGATCACTGCTCTTCCCCCATCTGACTCAAACATTCCAATCTGGCAGGTGAAGTCATCAGTCTTAAACAAGGACCAGCAAAAACAGTTGCCCAGTGAGTGCAGAGAGCTGAGAGTGAAGCCCCCTAAAAACAAGTTTTCACTCTGAATTTCTTTATGAAAAATGTCTGCCTTAAGCATGTAAAACTGTACAGACTCAAAAATGAAAATATTCTGAAATCTCATTATCTTTAGTCCGTCTAGAACTAGAGCAGTTCATAGTCCAGTCAATAATTTTTATTCAGTACAGGTCTCAGAAACTTTAGTTTCTTGTACAGAGCACGACACGTTCTCTTTAAGGAAAATTTCTATAGATTTTTGAATAATTCAAATAAAGTAGACTAAATTTGTGCAATACCTTATTTCAGGAAGCATTAGTAACGGCTCCATATTTTAACTGATATTGCATGCTGCTAGACAATAGCACACAATAAAGGGCAGAATCACAGTGACAATAATAACAGCTATGGCAGAATTTACAATATTCAAAATTTTCAGGATTTAACTTGAAGCACAGTCTATTTAGACTGCATTATGATGTTGGATACTAGCTTTACATGTATTTTTTGAAATAAAATTGACAATATTTACCATCTGGACAGTAGCAGCCATCTAAACAGTGCAGGTTGCTGCCAAGACAATCTTTTTCAAATGTGCAGGTTGGTGGACAACAACTGATACAATCGCGGTGAACAAAGGTGTCTTCACACTTCTCAGCTAAAAAAACCCCATGGTATATTGAACATTAGTGCAATTTCTCTTTCCATGCTAGAAAACCCGTTTCTGTCAAATAAACATTGTGCAGCTCTTCTGGTATAGATAGTTAATCAGATCAAGTACAATGGATGTTTTGGAGGAGGTTTAACTCATGAACTATGGTGAAGCTCTCATCAATACTTAAGTCTTTCTTTAGCAAATCTTTATATCATCTCTCCAAAATAAATTATAGCTTCTGTGACAGGGAAATGTACTCATATCTCAGCTAGTTCAAAGCCTTGTGCATGAGACTGAGCTGCAATTGATGGGTGGTAGTGATAACAAGAAGTTGCTGGATTAACTGCATTAATTCTGCTATAGGGCCAGTAGAGGCTGAAAGATGTTTGTTCTCTGTCCTAGAATATGATCAGCACACGTTTCAAGCAATCCACAGAAACATGAATTTTGTATGGATCTAAATCATACCACAATGGAATTAAAATATTCCTCTAGCAAGTCATTGACTTCATTGTTTGCCAGCAAGAGTGAGACTGGCTGATCAACTTGAGTATCAGGTTTGAGTTCTACAGTGACAAATGTTGTCAAGATGGAATTATTTGAACTGAATACATGGGATATCTCAAAGGTCACGTAGTATGCTTTTAATAAAGAGTCTTACTACAGGCAGGAAAGTCATCCCTCCAGTCCCGCACCGGGGACCCAGCGTGAGAGCATGCTCTAGCGTACTCTGTCACTGCCCTGCAGTATGTTTCATCATCATCCACTCTGAAATGATAAAATAAGAGAGTAATCAAGGAACTTAAATTCCATCTACAAATTTCTGCCATGTGACATGGCACAGGATATTTCACACTTAGCTGACACCACTCGGTCATAAAGGCACACAGGGAAAATGTAAAAAAGAATGAGCTGAACTGAATACATCATTGTGGTTTTATCATTTGATCTCACAAAAAGTTATTTCATTTTAATATTACCACAATGAAAAAAAGCACTAATCTATTATTTTTAAAAAGTGAGGCTTATAGTGAAAGAGAAACAGGACCTTTTCTTGAAGACAATGGACAACTCAAAAGTCTCAAGATCCCCATCTCAGGCCTCTCCCTCCTGCATGATGTAGAAACTCTGACCTACACTGATAAAAGACATTCTGGTTCAAGTAAGAACTTCAAGTCTCCAATTGCCTTGAACTTTGATGAGAAGAACCTTATTAGTCGACTCCTGACCTTGTGCTGAAATTCTCAGAGCCAGAATATCCACTGAATACTGTGGACAGGCTCACGGATTTACAACACAACCTTGGGCAAAGACAAGATTTCTGCCTTAGTCTACGCAGAAGAAGATGTACTGTGGATTTTTACCAGAATCAAGTAAAAAGACATTCATTAATGTTTAGGCAAGTTCAAATTTTATTCAGATGTAAGTCACATACGGTGAAATACCACTAAACTTTTGTTACTGTGAAAGTCGAACAACTCACATCATTCACTGTGGAAGATTTGATGCCAAAATAAACTAGTCATAACATGACATTTCTATTATAAGCATATTTATGACAGATCAACTAAGTTTGCTTCTCAGCACACAAGATCATGCTTTCAAAATTAATCATCTTAAGAATGTGTTATACTGTGTTTGTATTCTGCTTTCAACACATCTGGTATCAAATCAAACACCACTATACTCTTTGTTACAGTGATCAGAGTCTCTCCAGTTCTCCTTATCTAATCCAATTAAATGGGTCTTAATAGAAAGAAGACTTGGCCTATACTATTGCCACACAAAAAACTTAATAAACTGATACTAAGCCACAAGAAAAGAGGTCTCTTTTATAAACAAAATAAGCCTAAATTAATGAGGTTCTGAGGCACAGAAACTTCAAGGTTTTTAACATTCACAAAATTCACGTCAACACACATCAGATTGTTGACAAAAAATCCAACCCTCCTTAACAACACAGCACTGATTCAATATCCTACTTGAAAAATTTGGTTTTTGTTATTCTTCAGAAGTCACAGTAAACTCCTGAGTTACACAGAGACCATACAGAGGCAATTCATCTCTTTTCTGAGCAACATCACCATTTGCCTACAAACACAAATTCTTCCATCTTGACTCTATGGTAAATCAGAAAACTAAACATTCATCAAAAATTGAACTAACAAGTTTTAATGGATTATACTGAGTGATCCTTATGTTTAGTCTTGTGATCCTTTCTGTATGGTTTTGATTAAACTGGTGATACTCTGAGAATTATATACTCCAGTAAAAATCCTCCTATTTGTGACAATTACTTCTTAATTTGAAAACCTTACTAAAAAGAAAGTGGTACATTGCTCAATTATCTATTCAATTACTGGACTACAAGCTTAACTTGAATGACAAGAACTAATCAGGAGTCTGGAGAGCTAAGAGAAAAATACCAGGTTGCCTACAATACCAGCAGCTAAGGGGGTGTGACTCCCACCAAAGCAAATG
Organism: Gymnorhina tibicen; assembly: GCA_013399875.1. Taxonomy (NCBI): domain Eukaryota; kingdom Metazoa; phylum Chordata; class Aves; order Passeriformes; family Artamidae; genus Gymnorhina; species Gymnorhina tibicen. The sequence goes on along the minus strand of VXAZ01005475.1, from coordinate 3,064,428 downwards.
AGAGTAATTTCTTTTGACAACTCTGAATTTAAGTATTCGGAACCCTTTTGTAAAAATTCTACTAATTTGAACAATAGTGGTTACTCATAAAAAAACAGTCCAGCTGTGTCTGAAAAATGGTCCAGCTTCTCCAGTATTGTTATTTCTCCTTAGTATCATCTCCATGTAGTTCTGTTTCAGGGCCTCCAGATAAAAGTTTCACGGGTTTTTTGTGATTAGCAGCTCATCTTTTGTCATGAATGATTCTCCATGAATTTATCTTCCACTTATTTGTCTAGTGTTTCCTTGAATCTATGTAAGCCCTTAGCAATCAAAATATTCCTTATCAGGCTGGTTCTGTGCCTTTTGTCCCCACACAAAATCACCCCCTGAGAAACCCCGTCTCTTTCATTTTGAACTTAGTTCTTCCTAACTTCCCTCAGTGTTCTTTCATTCTGGTCTCATACAAAAGAGTGAGCATTCATTTCATGTGTCAAGATTAAATACACAAGAATTCCAGTACTTACCTGCAAAGATCATTCATACAGCTTGAAATATAAGAATACGGATCTATGCTTTCATGACAGCTGAGAAAAGGAAACTGTAGGAATATTTGGCACTTGAAGAATATGTCCTGTGCATTAAGGAGAATCAGTAAATGAAAGTTAGCCAGTACATTCTGAACAGGCATCATTCTTCTTTGTTTCCCTAGTCTAAGGTCCTTTATATCCCCATTAAAATTTGAGCATTGTGCAGTCTCAGTTTACTATTATATCTCTTACCTTATTCTTCCTAAAATTTGTCCTCCCTGCCTAGGCCTGCTTGACTGCATGCTGGTTGGTCCTAAACCAGCTGGGATGAAAATGTGTGCAACGACAAAGAAAAGCATTTTGTGTCAATGCAGGAGCTGACCTGCAGCTATTTCTGCATTATTTCACAATTGCTAAAATAATGAGGTATAAGATGCCAGGACTGGAAACCGAACCCAAGTTTAATGCCGTAATGAAGAGCTCTGCCAGCAGACTGGTGCCACTTGGCACATCCATCTGAGCCTTTGTACTTTTAAGCTAAACATACAAAGAACATCAGGGACTCCCTAGCAACAGCCCTGATCTGAATCTTTCCTTTCTCAAAGCCTCAATGCATTTAAGGCTTTTTCAACACTGTGTATATTGTTAGATTCTTTTACCATCAGTAGGCAGCGAAGATTAAGAAAATTCATGTATTGACATGTATATGCACGTATCTATGTATATATATAAAATAGGATTAGTTTACCTCAGTGGATTCTGCATTGGCTGAGCAAGGACTGGAGAAATCTGAGGCAGTAGGGACACAAGCTATACCATCTGAGGCTTGCACAGCCCAGCTATTTGCAAATTCAGCAATGTCATCTGTATATTCGCCTACTGCATGAAAACATTGAAAGAGGAACAATAAAAAAAAATTGTCAACACAAACACATAAGACAGCTTTGAAATCTTTAATCATTTTTCAATGTGTTCACTACCTCAATTACTGATCATTTCAGAGTATGAGTTGTAAAGAAAAGTAATATTTTTCTTTTTTTTATTTCAGATGGTATTTTAAATGACATTTAAGTAAAAAGATTGAAAAAATACATGACAAGGTGTTGGCTTGGGTTTTTTTAAGTGCAATCACCGATAATTTTATAACAAATATACAGATAATGACAAGTGTAAGGCATTGAATACTTAAGAAAAAATACATTTCTTTGAAGCAATTTAAGTCTTTCATCATGTTTCACAAAGGTCAGTTAGTTCTATTATCTCCCTCCTTTTCCTTTATTGCAGAAAAGCCCTACGACACACACGAGATGCCCAGCTCTCCTCACAGCATGAGCATGGGAGAATTAACGAACAAGATGCATGACTGGAAGTCATGGCAACAGGCTTAGTTAGATACATGAACATACAAGAAGGTTGGCAGTAAAGAAACAGACACAAAAATCCCATATACTTGCAGCAAAAACTAAATCTTGCATTTTCTCTATATTCTTAATCAGGTTGAAAAGGGTATATTGCCTCCACTTTGAAGAACCTTGTAGTAATTGGTATCTATGCTGTGGTTATCTCTATCTATGCATGGCTAGGAGACAAGATTCTGAAATTAAATCAGTTAGAGAGGATTTTTTTTTCCCAGAGCTGTACCGTGGAATACTTAATCAAACTTCTAGCACAAGAGGTACAAAGTTGGACACTTGCAATGTGGAAAGCCACAAAGCACAGTAATCAGATACATATCCTTGGATCTCCACAAATAAATGATGATAACATCTTAACCATCAGTCTATTTTACTCAAGAGTGAGGCAGACTTAAAATATTTCCTCCTCTCTGACAGAGTATTTCTTTATGCAGAAAACCCTTCCCAAACATATAAGGCTGGGTTTGATCTAGAGGTGAGCCTGTTGATAGAACTCTGCTTCTACAAAAACATTAAAAATATTTAATGTACATTTTTACATGGCTTTAAAAAAACTTCTAAGTCTTTAAAAAATACCACAAAGTAAAATCACTATCCTTGAAACAGATCTATACACAGATACAGTCTTGCATATTAAAGCAATACAAAGATGGCATTAAAGGTGAAGATAAGGAAACAGAAAATGTGTTTGTTTTTAAAATGCACTTTGAAATGGAATATTATATGCCTCTCAGCAACTTATGTATTTGAGCATTACAAACAATGAGCATCTGGACTCTGAAAGACTCAGGATAGATGTAAGAGCTACCTTTACACTACTCAGGGAAGTAGTTTTGTTGGGAGAGATAAATCCTGATATCAAATGATTGATAAGACATAGAAACCCTTAAAAAAATGTTGCAGCTTGGAAGGGAGCTAAATCAGCAATCTATTCTCGTGAGGATCTCAGAACTTCGTGCTTTGTATTTGCAAAGTCAAGGCACCATGTTATACAACTGGTTCAACATTAAAGTGATTTATATAGCTCTCAGATGTACAGTGCAATAATGCTATCATTTCTGATAAAGAAAAATGCTAGAAGAAATGATGATGGTGGATCAATTTAGCTCAGAAAATGAAGACAGGTATGAGCTGGAAATCTGTTATAACAGATAATACATTTAAAGACACTGAAATTACTATTTTTTAGAGATCATATGAACTCATTAATCCCTCCAAATATTATTTTTCTCTATTATTACACATCAGCAGATTACAGTGGTTATTAAACATACTGTACTCTGGTGTGCAGAAGTTACTGCACAAAACTTACTGCTCTCATGGCAGAAAAGCTATGAAAAATTTATATTTGGGCAGATTTTTAAAGACTCTGCGAAAATAGGTACAGTGAACTTTCCTTCCTTAAAAAAGTTTAAAAGCTCCACCATAAACAATGGAGAAAAAAGTTACAGTGGGATACCTTCTGTGACTTAAGAACAGTGCAGAGCCATGGGACTAGATTCCCTCACAGTTAATGGTAACAGTAAGATAATCTTATTTTGTTTTTATAAGAGTGAGAAAAATCCTCCTCATATTTTCAAGCTTGTTCTTGTTCTTTTTTTTTTTTTTTCACAATAGTTGCAAGTAGGACAAAAGTCCCCATGGAGTATTCCCTACCTAGGCTACAGAACAGAAGTTTAAAAACTCATCTCTGCCTCAGACACAGCACAAAGCAGCTCCTCATCCTACAGGGTAGTCAGAGGCCCATAGTCCACCATACCAACCAGGAGATACAAGGAACTCCCTGGAAACAGCTTGGAAATTTATTTATTTCAACTAGGATTTTTATGATGCTGCTATAAAGGAATGACTCGAGATGGTGCTCTTCCCTCCATCTTTAAACACAGAGAAAACCATAAACATTTGGTTCATTTATTTATTGTTTGAAGGCATTTTCATCAGCTAGGATAAACATACCCCAAGTGCTTTGCTGAGCAAGAGGCTTAAATACACATATAAATACTTTCTTGAACTAGGACATTTTCCCTTTGTATCTTTAATGATGAGGAGAAGGAAAAGTAGAGCAGATATACTATTTTACTGAAATAATTGAAACAGGGCTGCCTTTTTACAGCATTATATTTATACAACATTGTATTTAAAGTGAACATGGAAACTGTTCACACAAAGTAAGGGCAAGCTATTTACTTACTATTTTGAAGTATCAAGTCATCGTATTTATTGCCATTAAAATTTCCACAAAGGCCACAAGGTTTTCCCTTATGATCTTCTGTCACCTTAATATAAATACCAGAGTTTCCATCCCAAGCAAGAGAAAAACCAAAAGTAGTCTTCACCAGAATATAGTCAGCCAGTCTCTCAATGAAAGCATTTCCAACTGTCTGAGGCAATATTAATCTGGAAAAATACAGTCCACATCAAGGATCTCAGATGAGATGAGGTTCATGCTAGAAGAATATCACATAAAACATCACCTTCTAAATCAACAAATGTTTTTCTTGGGTGTACACAGTCACTTCATTCAACTCTTCATCATGTTTTTGCTATCTTCTGTTTAATCCTCTACATTGACCATCAAAAATGAGTGCTTTCTGTTGCATACACCTATCAGTTGTACCAATTATAAGCTTGAAAGAATAATGCATCTTTACTTTCAAAGCCTGGCACACTGCATTGAGGAATACTTGAGCTCACAAACATGCTGTGTTGGGCAAGGAGCTATATGGTGCTATGACCACCAGCAGCCCTTCTGGGCACTAGGTCATCACTGGGTTAGACATCTGCAAATGGAGGAACTTGCAGTACAGAAACCACCATTGACAAAAAAGCTGTAACTCTTCCTCCTTTGGTCAAAGACCACTGGACAGTAATAAGCACAGATCTAATCCTGGTCTTCCAAAGTTGCTTCTGTTTGGGTAACAGTATTGCTGAAGCTATCATTCTCAGATACTAAAGGCCATAGCATTACAAAGGGCATGGCAAAAGCACCTTAACAACTTTCTTAAATTTTCTGTACTTTATCAACCAGTAAATAAACTTATGATAGCTTTGGGTGCATCTTTTTGCTCATTAAAAAAAAGAAAAGGTAAATTTGGAGGTTTGATGTACCACATAGATGTTTTGTGGAGTTTTTGCCCCAAAAAGCTTAAGATCTTTGTTTTAACCAATTCAGACTTGTCTAGAAGAAGATCATGTCTTATATTAGCTATAGCTACCAGGAGTAAATAATGACTGCCTTGTTCAAAATAGTATCAGGATGCACCAGGGATTAACTGGGATTGCCAGACAAAGTTTGTACAAAGAAGGAATGAATAATTGTTAGGTTACAGCTGAGAAGTTGAACACAGTTAATGCAGGGAGTGTATTCTATCCTCACTCAGGTATTATATCAGTACTGTTACATCTGCTCACACTAGAGCACACTATCAGCCCCCATACAGAACAGCAAGGGATCAATAAAGGATCAAGTAACTTATCTGGATTGTGTAAGAAGCATCAATTTCCCAAACTCCACATTATCTTTTTGCAATAAAATACTAAAATCCACCATTAGAACACTCACCTGATTCCATTTTTTCTTACTTCATGTCCTGAAATCATTATTTCTTCTTGGTTTGAAAAAAATAAGCTGATGGACCTATGACAAGTATATACTGAACCATAACAGTGAGGACTGTTATGAACCTTTGAGGGAAGAAATAGACACACAATAAGAATAAATGCTTGTCTTCAATAATTTCACACCATTTTTATTAAATTCGTATATGATATTTTACATTTTTATGCTCCAGTTACTGAAAGATCTGTACAAATAAATACCTAGAATATTACAAAGTCACAGTTACAAAGACATGCAAAACTCAAAGTTCACGCTAAACAATACTGCTAAGAAATACAGCAACTTTTTAATAGTGCACAGCATCACAGGCCAGTGGTCTAAATACTTGATGAAAGAGTCAGGTGTTGTACGCTTGACAAACTTCAGAGACACCACAGTGAGCTAGCTGATAGTGGCCAAAGTAGGAGCTTGTTACTTGCACTGAGGAAACACCCCTATTGCTCTGTTTCTAGAGGTCTGATCTATAAAACAGGATTACAAATCAATACAGAACCTCAGTATAATAGCAGCACTCTCCCTGCCACCTGAGACTGGTACCAGCTGAACTACAACATGCCTTCCTGAACCACTCAGGATTTCTTGAGATTTTGAAGTGCTCCCACAGATTGTGGCAGGCATCTAATTTACATGGATCTGTTAAAATCCATTTTGCACTGGCTTTTCAGCCCTACTAACGGTGAAGGATAGACTTCTCTGAAGTGTGCTTCTCCCCGTGATACGCATATAGCATAATGAGCCAGGTTTAGTCACATATCAACTTATCTCGCTTGAATACAGTACTCTCAGGACTTGAAAACTGTGGGTTTGTGCTTGAGCAACACTTACACAGTTTTCACTACTCTCAGAGGGAATGAGCCACCCAAACCTGCAGGATGTCCTATAGTGCTTCAAAAGTCTGTGAGCTTATTTTAGACACCACTGAGGAGAGAGGGAAACATGCTTTGAATCTCAGATGCCGACCATTACCCAGAAAAAAATGTAGACAGAGTTTAGGTAGCTCAAATATGACTTACGTTACTGTGTGTGTCATCATTCTCTGAGAAGGATGGGAATTTCATTACCAGTTTACTTGACAGTGCTGTGAAGCTAAATAAATTTGTAATTGGGAATATTTTACCAACATAGTGATGGAGGCTGTAAATGTAACTCTTTTGAAGAAAATATCTGTGACTAAACACATACAGTGCTAATGAATACTTGAATTAATCTTCCTTAACTGACACTAAATCCTGGACTTAAAAACCAGTTACTCTTTCTTTAGGTGAAATAAACTAGACCAGCAAAAGCATTAAGTGTTTTTACATGTATAAAGATAATCATAATTAAAGACACCATAAAAGTTATTAGTACTGGCAGATGGCTTCTATGTAAAACCAGCCCAAGACAGAAACACAATAAAGGAAAATCAAAATAATTCTTATGTTTTCTTCTCCTCTTGAGGGGTGAATTATTAAAGCCAGAAGGACCATAATGTCAGGATTTGGCAAGGTTTTTGTCTCTCCGTTGCCCAGTCTGTCTACAGTCTCACATTACTTATGACTTTGCTGAGTAAACATTTTCAGTTTTTAGTAAAACATTGCATTTGTTCCAGCAATTGAACAGAACCTTCTCACTTTCCAGAGCCATTGGAATCCACTGACATATTGATTCTAGATTTTAATATAATCTTGTATTTTGCTACAGCACTTTTTAAAAACTTTTAAGAGGTCACAGCTGCACCTAGAATCCAAATAATTAAAATGAAATTGTGAAAGACTGGTGTAGCAGCATCTCTCTGTAACCTGAGTAGGTAGAAATGGCAGTTTTAATGGTAGATTTATCTTCACTAAGTGCTGTTATCTGAGGGGAGAAGAGGTCATCTGTTTATAAATGAAAAACAGTCCTCAGATAAGAAATCAGGATCTAGATCTGCCCTCATCCCTACAACCACTGGACCCACATGGGCTCAGAATTAGGAGCCCTCTTGTCTGTTCTTCCCTGCCCAATCAGCTCCAAATCCCAACCATTTTGAATAAGGTAGTAAAATGAGCTTTTATCCTCTCCCCACAGTAGCCACCAGCCTGATAAACAGGGCATCTCTCTTCGAAGAGGGTATAGGTTTGAACTCTACCTGACCCAAAGTCATTAACCATGGATACTCAGCAATTTGAAGAAATTACTAAAAAGAGTGCCTTCCACACATAGGTCAAGATGAAAGCTTTTGAGCTGTTAATCTTCTCTGCATGACGTAGAGGTAATCCAAAATTAGAATGCAAATCCCTTGAGGGGGCAGGGTGGGGGAGCAAAACCCATTGGCCAAGGAGGCAGATCCTCATAGCATGCCAATAGCTGCAAATCAGGGCCTAGCACATTTGTGTTACTCGCTAATAGGCAAGTGATAGCTGTTTCCACTTTACTCAGCAACTCAGTAATTTTTTTTGCAATCTGATAGCTGAAGTGTATTGAAGTTTCTGAGGTCTGCTTTAAGACCCACTTTTGCTTCCAGAAGGGAGAGAGCAGAAATCCCATTAAAGATAGGAGGAATAAGAAATACTATTTTTAATATACTGACTCTTTTGATTATAATTTCATCAGTATTTTGAGTTACTGCATGTAGGTTTAGGCATTCCCAGAAGTTTTCCACATTTCCAGAGTTTTATATTTAAGTAATTAATGCCCAGTTTGGTACATTTATTGTCTCTCTACTTATTTTACTTGTTTATTTACTTTTGTATTTGCTTACATACTTATTTCTAGTGTATGTTCACATACTTACCCAAACAGTGTATTGGGGTTCCAGCATACTGCAGTCTTTTGCAAATACATAGGAGCAATTTCCTGGGAAGTAGTAGTAGATGCCATCAAATGTTTCAAAATTATACTGTCCCCACGATTTGCAAATCCCATCTCGGTCCTTACCAGTGTTAGGTACTGGAGAGAATACACCGAGTTTACAAGAAGCATGGTCATCAAAAATTGACAGATGTCACATGCATCTACAAAAGTAGGAGCTCAGAAAGGAAACGAGCTTATAAAGAAAATACATAGCAAGTACAAAAGATAAACTTATGTCTTCAACTTTAAATAAAGTCAGTACTCTTTTTTAATCTTAAATCTGTAGTTTTAGCCATGTGCAATCATCGTTAAATTTTTATTTGCTTCAGTGGAGACATTTTAATTACAAGTAGAGGCAAGGGATTTAGATATTCTGCATATCCTGGAAGACAATTCTTGTTGATCCCTATACACAGCAGATTCCAGAAACTAGTGTATTTAAATAGTGGGTAATTTAATTTGCAATAAGCCACTGTTCATTAGAAGAAATGCAGTGGTTTTTTTGGTTGTTCAGCTAACTTGAAAAAAAACTGTCTGGCTACTGATTGACTAGACAATGGTCTATTTGTTATGGCATCTATGTGTCATTACAGCCCAAGTGCTAAAATCCTCCTAGCTACTAGCCAAATAAGAGTCCTACTACAGAGTAACCATAAATATGCTGGTAACAGTATTTTCTTCAAAATCTGTATCCTAAATCTCCCTGAAAACTGATACTAAACTATTTTGGCCCAAAAAACTTACCAATTTGGCACCTGCTTCCTTGAGCCTGAAATAACTGACAGTCACAGTCACCTGCCTCTGTGCAGGCTGCTCCATTAAGGCACTCCTGAGGACATGAACCTGTAAGCAAGCATTTCAGCCTTTTAGTAGATACCATATTTTGCAAACAGGCTGAGAGATCACAGCTAAATCTGTTAATTGTTAAATCATGAGCAGATATATTAGCTGAGAAAATTAACCAACAACAACCTCCATTTTTTAACATATGCTTAATTTTATCCTTCATGTCCCTTGGTTAAAAGAGAAGCAAGGTTCTCATTTGGTTTGAGACTTATAAAGTAACAAAGGAGCAAAAGGTCAACCTCCTCCAAGCAAACAAAAGGTCAAGTTCCCATGTAAAGAAATCAAATCCCAGTCCTACTGATCTCAAAATATACAGGACACAGATCATTCTAATTCACTAAATTCAGCATAATTTATACATCTATTCAGCTTCTCCCTCCTAAACATTACTGCAAAGGGTACATTCATTTTATGAACAGGCCAGAATATGTATTTTAGAGGGTCAAAACCAGTCCTAAACAACCTTCCCCACATGCTAAAAAAAAAGTCAGCTAAAAGGTTATTTCTGCTTCAGAGGTGACTAGAGTCAGAGACTTTAGATTCCATGGGAATGGCTTGTTTTATGTTATAATTAGTAATTTTTTCCAAAAGCAGTTACATTAAACAGTTTTATAGTCTGTTTGAAAGCTAAGACCTCCTTGTCATTTACTAATCATTCATTGAGGTGCGTCTAAACCATAGTTCCCCAAAAGCGGAGATGAAAGCTAGTCCCAAAGCAAAACTTCATTGGGTTTTGCAGATAGCTGCTTGCCTTCTTGGAGTAGGATTAAAACTCTTCATACATACAAAAGCTTCCAATGTTGCTGATGGAGATTTAAAAAGCATGGCAAAAGGCAAGAAGTAAATGAAATAAACAGGCCCTTTCAGTTCCAATGAGGTCACAGTAAAGCTGCAAGTGACATTAAATGGGACCTTTACAGTAAAGGTACACAGAAGCCACCAGTGATTAAGAATATCATCTGTCATTGTGAAAATTCCTTTCCATGCTTAGCTTTGAATTTTTTCCGTTTAAGAACTGCTTTCCAAATATGCATAGACACTCTGAAAACACGAACAAAGCAAAAACTATTGTTTCTATAACAGCACTAATGGGGAAATCTTCTTTGTTGCCTTTAGAATTTTGAGTTGTAAAATTGCATATATTCATTTACATAGAAACATGCAAAAGAAGGCACCTATCCAAGAATTTTCCAAGAAGAATACCAAAATTCCAACCAAAGTTGTATACAGTGAACTTCTCTGTAAAACAATTTCTGTAACTTGGGCCTGCTTTACATGTTTGTCCAGTGCTTAAAACCCTCCAGGAGCAGTTTCATGTTCATTGCCTGAGTATTCCTTTCCCTTTGCACAAGTAGTTACAAGCCTCTCTGACATACTTACATCCTCTGACAAGGCCAGAAAAAAAGTGGCAGAAATGAAAAATTGCAATAGAACTAATCTTAAAAAAAAAGAAAGGCAAAAGATTGGCATCGTTAGCTGTTCAGATTTGGATGTAAGGCCTTATTTTGAAAGTACAATTTTAACAGAAATTTCTCCTTCTTTAACATGAATAAAATGGGAAAATGAGACAGGACAGGGTTTTGTAGCAGCATGAGGGGAAGAGAGCCCATGGTAACAGGGGAGGAAGGCAGCATTTTCAGGGCTCTCTCCTCCTGCAGGTGAGGAGCACAGCACTGACCTCCTGGCGGACTCCGCACCAGGGTCCCATGATGGTGCAACCGAGAGGCAGCTTGAACCTGTCAGAGAAACATAAAAGCATAATCAGGGGTTTTGTGGTTTACAAATGAATTGATAAAAGCCTGAGGCCTTGCACTCAAACACTGGGTTGGGACTTTTAATACAGAAGAGTAATTTGCATCTCAGCCAGCACATGGCACTGTCATGGGTGCTGCTGGAGGGATTGGCAGCCTGGGGAGGAGAAGCATGGTGGCTTTTGAGGGGACTGGGGAAAGATACATCTGCTCTGTGAGATCACTACTGGCCTCTCATCCATGCCCTCCAGTTCCTGTGAATCACTGAGGCTCCACATGGGAAGTTTTGCATTTACATTTGGAAGGAAAAGGGAGGGGACAGAGTGCATTCTGCCTTTTTCACTTCACTCATACCATTACTTGGAGAGCTCCCTCTAATGCATCCACTCCCCTGACTCATGCTCTGAGCTGCACCCTGATAATCCCACTATGGCCAGTCTAGCTGCAATGGATTTTGTGTTTTCCTTGACATCCTTCAGAATTCCATTTTGGTTCATCCCAAACAAAAGAGAAAGCAGATCTTCCTGACCTGCTTCCTGTTTAGGAACACAGAGCCTCACACTATGAGAGAGCCCTGCATCTGGCCCAGCACTCTGCTCCTGCAGTTTGTCACGTCACATTGTCCCTTCCAAGAACTGATCCCATTCCGGACTGAAAGTACTTTGGGGCTTTTGCCCCCACTAGCCTGACTGGAAAGTTTACCACGATGAAGTGCTGAGTGGTTAAATATTTCCCACTTACATTTATTCATGGCCAGTTTTAATCCCTTCCTTTATAAATCTGGTCCTTTGGGCTTAAATAGCTCTTCTTCCCTCTGTTCTTTATTTATTTCTTAGCTGATGTTCTGTGAAAAAAGTTATATTTCTGCAGTCTCCACAGACTTAAGTGCCAGCCTTCAGCTGCACAACTAAATGAAAAAATTGTTTTAGTCTTTGCTCGTAAGCTAATTTCTTTCTTCCCTAATGATTCCACTCACTCTCCACATCTGGAGTTTGAACTGATGGATCGCAACACTGTGCAATCAGTGAACACCACTGTGCAAGGAACCTGTTAGAGTTGGTCTTGCCAGTGCCTCCTGCAGTGACAAAAAAATTTCCCTTCCCAAATGGAAATTCGTTGTGGGATGCATCCAAGTAGTACAATCTGTCTGAAATCAACCTGAAATGGATTTCATTGAAACACCACCTGGAAGGCCCCTGCACCAAAATTATTCCTGGTGCCCATAGTGAATTTCTAGCTGGAGCAGGTCCCTTTCCTCCTTGCACAACAAGACGCATTTCCATTTTTCCTGATAGCTACTCCAAGCTGCCCATCTCAGGAAAGCAGCTTTTGGCCTTTGTGTCATTTTGCAGAGGTAGAGCAACAGCACTTCCCTACGGAGGGCCCTCTGATGACACCACCAGTCCTGCTTCTCTGAGAGGCTTGATTACCCTTAGAGCAGTGTTTCACACCAGCTGCCTTCTGACTCAGTAGGGGCATGTAGATCTCAAAGGGTCTAGGACAAAATCACCCCTGGTTCAGCTGCAGGCTCCCCAAAACACCCTGAGGCAGGACTGCCTCTGGCTTCCTGCCTACCCCCTTCAAAAGGGGTTATAACCCTTGGCTGGGCTCCATAGCCCAAGTGTGTACAAGTGGGGGAACAAGATTCCTTCGTTTATGATTGAATTGCAGCACAACATTGCCGGGATGCAGCACTGAGGCAGCGTGGGGCCAGGGCAACGGGAACCAGAGCCAGGCCGCAGCCACCAGGGCACCATGTCCAGGAGGGAACCTTGCCAGTGGTGCCGCCATTGTGCCTCTCACAAACACAAACAGCTTTCCAGGGAGTTCTGTTCACCCTCACAAAAGTCAGAGACGTCCCGGGTTTATTTCCCATGGTGTGCGTCAGTCGTCTCAGCAGGGTAGGTCGCCCACTGGGCGCTTTGCTGAGGGAGAATGAAGGCATGAGGCACGGCTCAGGCGGGGTGAGCAGGTGGGGAGCAGCTGCTCCTCCTCACTGTCCTCCTGTTACCGCAGCTCTTCTCCCCACAAAGGCTCATTTGTAAGGATGGCAAAGGCCCAGAGCAGAAAACGGAGGAGGATTTCCCCTCCCTCCAGCTTTTGGAGGTATAACCTACCTCGGCTGTTACAAGATCTCTTTTCTGTCGAGTTGCATTAAACTCATTTCTGGAAGGAAACAAAAAGGATCTTGTATTATCAAAGGTCCCTGGAGCAACCTGAATAAGCAAGTCCCCAGAGAGAAGTGTTTCTCTCTGATTACCATCACTTTATCAAAGAGGTCTTTCTTGGGTTAACATTTAAAAAGGTGATTTTTTTTTTGTCAATGTCTCATTTTACAGAATTGGGCAGCACTCCAATTTCTACTTGGACGGGGAGGTACCTGGAGCTTTGGGGAGACATAAAGAGGCAAAACAGATTTACACAACAGGATACAAAATTGTAAACCAGCTTCGTATTTACTTCATGCTGTATGTGAGTGGCTACAAGTTCCCTAGAGTGTTGCTTGCATATACTCTGATGGTACTTTTGATAGCAAGAGACGACTCTTCAGCTGGAGCCTTTAATTTGTGATTAAGTTTAGAAACAAGGGCATCAAACTATAAAACACACTTAGTTCCATCAACACTCTATGATGGCACATCATTTGACGTGCATGTGTGTCCACTAGATATATTAGAAATCATAAGACATACAAAGCTACATCCAACTGGATGCTTCCATTGAAACTGATGGCATAGATCCCATTTAATTCAATGGGATCAGGAACATTGCCTAGTTTGGGTTTTGTTTGGATTTCAGCTTCTATGTGAAAATTTGTATTGAGAATGTTTATTTTAAGGCTGTATAGCACTTGCTTCTCTGTGCTTCAAATAGCAGCTAGGATTTTATCATGCAGTTAAAACTGTAGATGGATACTCATTTAATGTATTTTTCCAGTCATGAAATCATGATCTCATGCTGTTTTCATTCCATTATTCCTCTAAGCTTTCTTGAGACCATAGAAGCATCATTTTTCATTAGGACCTCCATTTTTCAAACAGAGGACCCATGCCCATTACATAAATACTTGGAAAAGAGTTGTAAACATTCTGAAAGTGCATTCTACATCCAACCTACATGTAGATGACATTTTACATGTTGAATTCAAGGCTATATTTTACTTTCTAACTGGCACTGCACTGCACTTGCTCATTCTTGTTCTGTTTGTAGGACTTGAAAAATAAGGAATAAAAACTTACCTCAAAGTTCTTCTCAAAAGAGAAAGCTTACAATAAGATCCTGTAGATTAAAAAATCATGAAGTTAGACATTTTTTTCTACAGCCTCACTCTGTCCTTGGCAAGCAATGTCAAGTTTAAAAGAACACTATTGAATTTTGAAGTTTAACAATCCTGAGTTTTCCAGGGCATCTTTGCACAAACTCCGTTTCCAAGGAATGTAGCACTACTTGCTTTCCTTCCTAAGAATTTGATTCTCTCACGCACTCTTCACCTGCAGGTTTTCATGATTGTAGTTCTGGTACATGCTACCATGAAGAAGTGAAAAGAGTTCATAGCTTTTCAGAGGCTCAGAGCAAAAAAATAAAACAGGCAAACAGGTAAAATAGAACCTGAACTTTCCAGAATCAAACTTCCAGGGTTATAATAATTTTCTGACTGTGGGTTGTAAGACTCAATTGTAAATAATTTTAAATGAGTCCATGCTTAAAACAAGCAAACAAATAAACAAAAACAAACAAAACCACAAAACAATTTTTCATATTACATTAGAAATCTTTATGATTGTTGCAAGGAAATGATCTATAAGATCCAGCTGCATTACATAGAAAATAAGATAATTTCTATAACTAGAAGAGCAATTATTTACCCTAGCAGTTTAAAAATGTTTAAACAAACTGCAGCTGCAGTCTGCTCAAACAAAATCATACCTCACTGAAAATCATTAAATGCTTACTCATCTGACCATAATAGCAAGAAAGACAAGAAAGTTAGATTTTGTTCATAAATAGTTTTGTAGCAAATTCAGACATAAAAAACACATCTTAAAAAAAAGTTATATTTTAGTTTCTACACCTGTGAGAGAGAATGGTGATATATACTTGTTTAAATTGCATTTACAAATTCCAGCAAGGTCAAAAAATATAATGATAGAAAAAGAAGTAGCTGTAATACTAAAATACTTAGAAAAATTTTTCTACATCTTAGTATTACTACAAAAAATGGAATAAAATTCTTACCTTGCAAAGAGGACAGCAGTGAATGAAGCAAGAATATACTCCACAGTATCATTAAACTGAGCTTTCCTACAATCTTCATTTCAGTAAAAGTTAGAAAAAGGGAATTTATCCAAATTAATGGCTTTGATTATATGGCATCTTACAACTATGTATTTCTACAGTGTGTTTAAATCCTTTAGAGGTTAGATAATTGGACTTATTATTTGAAATAATGCAGTGCAGAAAAGGAAAAGAGCAGGAGACATCAAGCTTGGTAGCTACATACAGGTTCAGGAGCTTTGCGAGTGTTGCGTACACCTTCCTGGCTGCATGTCTCTCATTAGCAATGCATGGTAGCTCCTCTGCACAGTCTGTATTAGTTACACTTCCACCAGACCTGCGAGTATTACTCCCCTGTTGAATTGAATCGGCCCTTTATAACATAGCAGACAATGACAGAAATGTTGCCATGTCATGGCGGTTTGAGAGATCCTTCAGTCCTCACACACCTTTGTGTGCATTGAGGCTTGAGCTGAGTGCTGTTCTCCACTCCTTAGTACAGCAAAATGTTTTTGCAAGACCCTGAAATAATACTACTGTATAAATTATAACCAGATGGTTTTAGAGATTAACATATTAATGTTTTTTCTCTGTCCTAAAAGGAGATAGATGAACTTCTATTAAATAATACATCTGGATTTTAAGACTATTCTGGATGAATTTCTGGGTATAGTTTGCTTATAGCACAAAAGAAGGCTTCTCAGAGGATAATTATATTTTGGTTTTAATAAATCATGTTATGAAAACTTCATATTAGGAAAAAGGAGAAAGAAGTCAACAGGACCAGAGGGTTTCATTTCTAATATTCATTAAAATATAAAAACATAATTTTACCAAAATTTAAAATGATCATGTTTTAAAATAAAAGACTCTCACCTGCTTTACCATAACGTAAATGGAATCATTAAAAAGCACAGCTTTAAAGACACATATAACGCTACTTGAAATTGCTGCTGCTCATTTTATTTTTGCCTAACCCTCCATTCTTCCTAGAAGGTGCTTTGTGAGACCCTCTGAGCTTGCTATAGAAGGTGGGTTTGGACCCAAATAAAACTTAGAAATTGATGGCCTCTCTCAGGTAACAAGTTCTCCCATCCTCTCTTCTAGCCCTGTCTCCTTTCCGCTCCCCAGATGGACAAGAGAAAGAAAATCAAAACTCAGCTTCTTCAAGCACAAAACCCTGTGTTCATGCAGCAGCAACAGTACTGGAGAAGGTTTGGGATCACTGATGGCACAAGGGTACTTACTGCAAATGGATGCATAACACTACACTCTTTGGGGAGTATTTCTTAAGGACTATTTTTATTACTGTTGGATCTGAGAAGCTGACAGTCCCGTAATTGCATTTCAAGGTTTTTTTGCTGTTTTTACTTCTGACTAGTTATGGGCTGGTTCCATGGACTGGCTGCTTGTCTGCAGCTGGACTGTATCTATCAGCTCAGTTGCATCTGCTGCATGTGGTCCAAAACCACTCGACATCACAAACAGTAGGAATATGGACACATTGATATAGTCACTCACAGACTTTTAACTCTTATGTGAGAACTTACAGGAAATAGACTTGCACCATCTCATAAACCTACTCTCAAGGCTGCTCTCAAGATGAGATGAAACCAAGCATTACATCTTCCAAATTCCAGCACCAGTCTCTGTGTTGTTATCTTACTGTCAAGCTAAGTCTGGTTTAGAAACTGTTCCAAGCTCCTCTGAGAAATCTGATCTGGGATTCCTTCTTTTCTCAGGACTTCGTTTCTCACCATGCTTCATAGGCAGTTTCACAACTAAATTAATGTAATATTAATAGAAATGAACTCTTTTGGTTTAACAGGAAAAAAAAGCTATCCAAAAAACCTTTTTTGTGAGTTTTGTTTGGTTTGGTTTTTTTTTTTTTTAACAATTTTTCTATAGCAAAGTTGGTATATGTAGTATTTCACAGCTGTTTAACTTCTAATATTTAAATAGGCCAAGCCTTATTAAAAATAGGCCAAGCCTTATTAGCTGCAAAGGAATTTTGTAAGAGTTAAAGCAATAGGCTTCATAAAGTTTAGACATCTCTGCCAAAGGCAAGGTAGGAAACAGCAAAGTCCCAAGTGCATTAAGGATGTCAGCTAAGGAAAAAGAATTATTCGGCCAAGTAGTCTGAATGGTAACTCAGAGGACTATATTAAGAGATTAAAAAAATTAAATCAAATTATATCAAGGCAACAACACGTATTATCTACGCAAGTATTAGAATACTCCTAGACTGGCACTTCTGAAAATTTTGAACCGAAAAAAATGCACTAGAAAATAATTGCTTTTGTAAGAAAACAAGCACAATACAGAACACACTTGTCCACACTTTAAAAATGCCAGTGTTACATTTCTAAGTTACAGATTTTTCTTGAAAAATAAAATTTAAACATTTCAATGTTAATGTATTTGTATATTGCAGTCAAAATTAATTTTCTCCAAATTTTCCAGCATAACATTTGAAAGGACTTAAATTTATATACAGGTTACAATGTTTATCAGGATTATAAACAATGGATAAGGAAATAACTGCCTTCCGTGCCATGGGCATAAGCTTGCCCTGGTTTGGAACCAGGTCCACTGTCATTGTTAACAAAACACAGTATTTTCAATGAAGAACTCAAGTGAGGCCACATTTTGTTGTGCACAGATGATCTTCCTAAGGATTAGCATTGGTGAAACCAGTGAAAGAGCTGGACGATACAAGGTTAGGGGCATTTCCCCTTTTCTGAGAACCATCTCCACAGCTGCTCAAGAACCTTCCTAACTGTTTGAAGATCAAACTCTTACTATTTCTCTGTGGATGTTGGTGTCTCTGGCCAGAGTGGATGCTCAATGACAAGTGCTTGATTACCATCTCTGGAGAAAGAGGACATGAGGAAAGGAGACATTTTTACAAACACCTTCAAACTTTACTTACAGTGGTTACAATTCCCAATAAAGTTAAGCCCTCTAGTGGGTGATCAGTAAGCAACCTCTCAGAATAAAAACCTTCAGCCATCCAGGCAGACAGCAGCCCAATTCTACAAACATTTCTCATTTAGAAAGCAAGTGTGTGGGAATGACATCACTCTACAGGACTAATGGGGCATTTTTATAGGATCAGAGTTCAGTTCAGAAAGCATTTTTGTTATGTTAAGTCTTCTGGTTGAAGAAATGACATGCAGATATCATCTCTGAATGTATTAGTAGCAATGCAAGTTTTATTTTCAGCCTTTCCACAAAAGACCAAAACAATAATCCCCAATTGTTAAAAGCTGTTCTGTGAGCAGATCCATCAGGCCCCCTCATAACTGTGAAATCCACCCCTAAGGTTACTGGCATCAGGTATTGCATCTCCCCCTGCCTCATTAAGTTCCACACCACTGCAATTTTGCATCATCTCTTTTCCCCTCCATCCCACTCATCTAACAGCTAGGCAAGAATCAGTTTTGGACAAGCCACAGCACAGGGTATGTGCCAACTGGCAGGCCAGCGCACATTTCCTAAGCAATGAGTGAGCCATTGCTTTTCACTCACACGAGCCAAACAACTAAAAGACTTTATTTTCCCTCAGCTGAAGCTAATTATCATCAAGACACAAGTTCCCACAAAACTCACAGGAATTCAAGCGCTTAAACTCAGTTAGCTCTGCATAGCATCTTTTCCTTGGAAAGCCGGGCTAGGAGGCTGAGCATTGCAGTTTTCAGCAGCCCAAGAGCTTAGAGCGCAGGAAAGGGGGACTGAGGATAGCAGACCATGCATCTTGCCAAAGATAGCAGGACTCTGGGATGGAGTGTCCCATTTGCTTAATGTAAAACCATAAAATTCTGGAATGTAAATTGGTGATAGATAACATACAACAGTCCCCTTTACTTCAATAGGAGCATGAGAGGTTTGAACACAAGCATTCCTCTTCTATTCAAATCATGGAATGCAGTTATTTTGTGGGAGAAAGTGACAGCTAAAATGGGGACATGAATGCAGAATTCCTTTTTTAGAAGGAATTTGTTTGCTACATATTTAACTCTTGAATAACTGTGAGTACACCTTTAATACTTCTCTGAAAAAGCAGAGGCATCATGAGAAATGCTTAACATTAATAAAAACCTGTAAGCACCTGCTTTATTAAAATAGAACAAAAGGGTGGAATTTTACTATTCATTCCAATTCCCTAACTCACAAGGGAAGCTGGTTTAACTTCGTGTTGACTGAGTACACTGAAAAAAATCTCACATTAAGCAAACAAGAATACCATGCTAAGAGAAAGCCCAACAAAAATCTCTAGTATCTAGGTGCTCTTCTGACAATTCCAGTACTGGCATACAAGCATATGACATTAAAATACCAGGCTCAGAGAGCAGTACTGCAGTAGCTGGACTCTGTGTCTTAAGTCTCCAGTGTTTCTTCCAGTTCCACTCCAAACTGGCTTACTGACATTGGAAACAGCTCAGGGCTGTGCTCACACTGATTGGGTCAGCTTGTACTCAAGGCCTCACTCTATTACTTCCAACTCTTCCAAAGGACAGAATAAGTCTTTTCAACACTCTTGTTGGCCCATCCTACATTTACTCGGGATTTACATTTTGTCCCTGCGTCAATGGATAGGAACTGAAACTTCAACATTTAATACCTACATCCTCTAGATAAATTTTTGAAAATGAATACTTTTCAATCACTTTTTTCACCCTTTCTTCCTCCAAGGCTTACAAAACTGCCTCACCCAGCTTATAACATAAGCAGTTACTCCTCTGTGCTTGTACTGCGTGAACACGTGGTTGAAGGATTAATCACTTGGACCTAATCTTAAAACACAAAATCCTTGATTAATTTTTACAAAATACTATTTTAAAGTGAGTATTTAAAGTTTCCTACATTTAGACATACTAGCGCAGGACTCTCTCTCTGCATAGTCTGGTAATACAAGAGTTCAATACACCTCCCTCCCCTGCCCCTGTCATTACTTTGGTTTTGACAATGTCAACTACCAGAAAGGTAAGGATGGAAATCTTCCAGAAACCACTGTGCTGTTGCATGTACCTGCAAAATCCATAATGTGAGCCTTCTTTGTATTTGGATTCATCACACACATTCATCAACAGAAGAAAGCTGTTCTTTATTTTTAATACCCTAACTGCCCAGAATTACTATGAAAAGATAAAAGAGAACTGCCATCAGCCCTCTGATTTTACTTAATACAAATCCCTTTGTGTATCAATCTCAACACACAGTGAAAAAATCTATTTATCCACCCAAGAAAAGGCAATTTAGAAACGAAAATTATCAAATTCTGTTTATTGACTGCCACATGATTAGAGACCAATTTTAACGGTAAGACTTCTGGTAGCGTGCACGAGCACCAGGTCCTCCAAATTTCTTGGATTCGCAACGTCGAGGATCTGCTACAAGCAGAGTCCTATCATACTGGATTAGAATATCCTTGATCTCTTTTTTGGAAGCTTCATCAACATCTGTTTAAAAAAAAAAAAAATCTTTAGTTTAAGCAGTTACACATGGAACAAATCCATAGTAATACTTTTTGCAATAAAACAACCAAAAGCCACACGTTTCCACTTAAAGCTAATACAACAATACAATCAAAGTTACTTACATTTTTGATAGTAAGCCACCAAAGCTTTGGAAATAGCTTGACGGATAGCTATTAAAAAAAGATAAAAGATCAGTAAGGATTGAAAATCTATTTAAAATTTAAACACAAAGTGCCAATTATCTGAGAAATGTGCTATTTTGTTTGCTGCCAAATTGTCCTTTCTCTCCTTAATATCCCCTCCCACATACTCCACGTGACCTTTACTTTGGCAGATCTTAAGAAATCTGTGCCAAGAGGCCACCCACAGTTCATTTGTCGATTTGACAACTGCCAGCTAGCCAAGAAACTGCACAAGGGCAGTCTGATCACCTTCTCTCTGAGTACTAATGTAGGTTCATCTTCTATCTACAAGCAGTCAACTTTCAAAATCCTTAGACAACAGTTCTCTGAAATGTCTATACTTTTCAACAAAGATAAAATTGATTGTGTGTTGAAAGACTAAGGAGGCAAAAGGGTCAACAGGATAATCTGTTTGCTAGAACAGAAAAACTAGCACAGTACCACAGTAATCAGAACTCAAACCAGGAGAATGGGAGTAACTGTCAGGATGTTGTTACACTTATCTGTCAAAACATTAACATCAGGATTTTGATGAAAATATGAATGTTCTGAAAAACAAATGCTACCAAGTTTGAGCCTGAAGTTTGCCTATGCTTTTTATGCAGCCTCAGCTCCACTTCACGAACTACATTCAAATTAGGAGCAGAACAAATCTTTTTTTTGTCAAGATGAAGTCTTTTTAACAGCTAATGCAAATATATTCCCAGCCTTCTCTGAAAGGGGGAAACTGTCTAGCATTGCTCATCACCTGAAAGATGCTTCTGAACAACATGGAAATATACAACTAAGGATATACTTTCTGATGCTAAACCCCTCCCAAAATCCTTGTGCTCAGCTGCATTTGAACCATCCTGTCACACTGCACAATTTAAAGGTAGTTCCCTTGTATTTCCTGAAAACATTGCTTCACTCATTGCTTACTCTGTTACAGCTTTGCACATAAAATGTAATTAATAAGCCCTTATGAAAAACTACATTTGCACAGTGGAGAAAGTGACTTGCAAAACTCTGTTCTGTTTCTATCCCGAACTCAAGCCTCTTAAATACATGGCTGCACTGGGTCTGACTGAGATGATTTTCCCATGACAGCTCTCACTTGGTTTGTGTTCTGGCTACAGCTAAGCAGTGCTTGCACAGCACCAAGGCTGTGCCTACAACATTTCTCCATCACCATTAGGCTGGCAGTAGTCAAGATCCTGGAGGAAACACAGCCAGGACAGCTGATATTCAAACTGACCAGACAGGATATTCCATACCAGCAGATGTCTGCTCAGCAGTAAAAGCAAAGGAACAGCACCTGCTACAGGTATTGAGGTCCCACTTCCCAGGAAGTGGCTGAACACTGCCTGCTGATGGAAGCCTTTTGTTTTCCTTTGCTTCAAGTCACAGCCTTTGCTTTATTAATCTGCCATCTGCCTTCATCTTGACCCACGAAGTTTTTCCATCTTATTTTCTCCCCCTCCCCATCAAGATAAGGAGAGGAGTGACATAGCAGCTTGGTGGGCACCTGGCACCCAACCAGGGTCAACTCACTACAGTGGTTTTACCCATTCCAGCCCACATCAAAAACCATACCATAGATTTGTGCTACGTGGCCACCACCCTTCACACGGACTCTGATGTCAACACCAGCAAACCGTTCCTTCCCCAGGAGGAGGACAGGTTCAAGCAGCTGGGAAACAAAACACAAAGAAAATTCATTTGTAATGAGGATTAGAGCTTGTAGTAGGTCTACCAAATGTGATGTTATTGAACACTCTGAAAAATACAGCCTCGATTTTAAAAGCACACACCAAGGTCAAGTACACCTCTTGTAGAGTTCTTTAACATTTACTAGTGCTGTCATAAGATACATTTAATTAAGTCTTTGGTTTATGGAAGTTTCAAGCGTCTTAACAGCAAAGGACATGCACATGGGAATTAAGAGCAAGGGAACAGTTTAACTAGAACATCATAACTACATGTCAAAAATAAGTTCATTGAAACTGAAGACCTGAAGTAATTTGTAGGTATTTTCTCCACTTTATAGTTATTTAGACAGTTTTAGATTCTCTCAGAATTTGTCAGCAGCTATTGTATGAAGTTCTAAACAACCTTTTTAAAATGAGGGCTCTGTGTCATCCATTTCAGCTTATAAAGTGTATAGGAAATGCAGAAAATACTTCACGTTAAGTGAAACCTGTTAAGCAAAACACCCCATCAGAAAAGTGCAGTTTACTGAACTTTCATAACAGCATCTGTATTTTAGATAATCAGTTAACAATCAAAAATTTGGTACTTTCGGTAAGACAAGCAACTCGTCTCCAGTGTCAAGCAATTACATGTATAAAGGGGAAGCAGGGTGGAGGCTGGGTGGATGCTTACTTTGTACTGCAGAGTTCTGGGCTCAATCATTTCCAGAGGTCTTCCATTAACTTTAATGAGGCCATTCCCTCTCTTGCAGTGGGCAACAGCCGTTGCAGTTTTCTAAAAAGCCAAATACATATTAATACAGCGTTCCATTTTTGCACAAGCAGCAGGAACTTCCATTTCATTTTAACAATCTAGCAGTCTTAGTCTTACGTCCAAGACCAACATTTTCCACTATACAAAACATTACCTCCCGTTACACCTTCAGATATACTCACAGTAGTAAGGCAAAATCTTAATGAAAGTTTCAGTGTTTGATTTATATTTACAAGATTTAGTTGTACACGATGGAAAAGATCCGTCTGTTCTACAATACCGTATTTTTATGGCTCGTTTTGTCACAAAAGATTGGTACCGTGAATTATTCGAGACTCCGCATTCCAGCAATGGGAACTTTACCTTCCTGCCACCACCTCACAACGTGGCCCTCGATTACCGGCAAGGGTAGACCAGGCCGCTGTGCATTGGGGCAACAGCGGCGGTCACTCTCGAAGACTCCCGTGAGCGGTAACCCAGACACGCTCCCGAGCAGAGCAAACCCTTCCCCCCAGTTCCGCAGCGCCCCAGGGACCCGGAGCGCTCTGGCAGGGAGCGAGACACGTGGGCTGCCGAGCGGGACTCACGCCGCCGGCCCTCCCGGGGCCAAGCCCCACCGCACGGCCCTGGCGAGGAGCTGCGGCCGAGACACCCCGAGCGCCACCGGCCCAAAGGCG